>JBBKCR010000002.1:18365394-18379540 GCA_037577295.1 Ladigesia roloffi | reverse complement strand
CTCTCTCTCTCTCTCTCTCTCTCTCTCTCTTTCTCTCTCTCTCTCTCTCTCTCTCCCTCTCTCTCTCTCTCTCTCTCCCCCTCTACCTCTCTCCCTCTCTCTTTCTCTCTCTGCCCTCCTCCCTTCCTCTCATGTGTCCTCAGCACATCTCAGAATGTCTGAATGACAGCTCCTGCCAGTAGCGCTGTTCAGCTGGAGAGTTCTGTCTCTCCTCTTTTCGTTAGAGCTGCTGCCAGGCCTTCCTCGACATTTTATGTAGCCTGTGTATCTCACACCATCCTTGGAGCGGCGAGCGCTAGTGCTAAAATAAGAGGCTGTAAAATCACTGCGGGTCTGCGTTAGTCCTCATCGCTCCCTCTGATCCTGCACCTCTTAATCTGTGAGCTCTGCTGTGATAGGCCTTTATTTAGAGGTGTTCGGGTTCTGTTCGGCATGAGAGCAGATGTGGGTTTGTGTGATTTTGTCTCTCTCCTCTCTGTACACTTCTTTCTGCGCCTCATACCCTTATTTGGCCATATCGGCCTATAACCTTCCACAGCACTCCTTAAAAAAACGCTGTTGAATAACTTGGGTATGAGAGAAGTGGCACATTAAACTGTTTGCTTTTTTATTTATTTACTTAGCAGGAGAAGCGTAGGATGTGTAGAAGGAGAAATACAGCAATAGAGCGATCACCAGCAACAGAGCGGTTCGCTCTCTCTAGACCCAGAGCAGCGCATGTTGTTCTGATGTGCAAATTTATCTCTCACTATTTAAATAAAGAATTTCTTGCCTCCTTGGTAAAGCACTCATGCTAAACACTAAGCGCACTTAGCTACTGTCGTCATTTCTGAGTATGAAAGCGTCAGAATTTGAATATAAAATCAATTAGAGCTGGCCTGAATATCCGGAGTACCGGAGAAATCGACGGAAAACAAACACTGCTGTCGATTTGGGCTGAAGATCAGTTTTAGTTTATCTAACATTGTGCAGGTGTACCAAGTTAGCCATGTTAGGTAATTAATTGTTTTTTTTCATACAGCCAGTGTTTTCACAAAGCACCTTTACAGAATTCAGGTCTGAGCTCCAGGTGAGCAAGCCAAGGTCGATAGATGCGAAGAAAAATTCAATGAAGCTGGTACTCGCACAGCTAATCAGTGCTGGGGAAAAAAAACAAACACAAACGGGACTAGAATATAAATAATAAAAGACTGCGATTACAAAAGTTGTTTAGAAATAAAAACCTTTCCACTGGTTTGACTCCATGGACGAGGTTTTTTGGATCAAGGCCGACCATAAACTGTGGGGAGAAAATTGCGCTGCATGTCAGAAATGCCGTCAACGAACTGAAAATCAAGGCCTGCCACGAGTTTCGTGCCTTCACAGTACAGTTCAGGTACGGCACGGATCCTGGGAATGTTCTCAGGACCCATGGGAATGTTCCTTTAGTATTTAGAAGCTTCTTCTTTAAACCCCTCCACCATGGGTGTCTCTGCCATTCAGTCTCAGCGGAATGTTTCCATTTAATAATTATTCATTTGGACCCCCCACACATTTAACAAATAATATTAGTTCACCCAGTGCTGTTGAATCTTGAATCTTTCGCAAAAAAAATCCAGTTCACTTAATCAACAGGAGACTTTACACGCACACAGCAATTCCTCGAACCCTGCCCTAATCCCAAACCCTGCCCCCCACACGTCCCCCTCACATTAGAAAGGCTTCCATTGCCCCCACCCTCCACAGTTCTAGAATATTGTTGAAGATTTATGACAATTTCTGATTTGCGTGACTTTAGACCAAAGCTATTCAGAGATGGTCAGCCCTATATGTTTATTATGCAACTACCCCCCAAACTACCCCGTCAAGGAAACTACCATCTAGGAGAACTGCTACGCAAGATCTGCCTCACCCAGTCAACAAAATGAACTCCCCCCTCCCCCAGCCCTAAGTTTGCATGGGGCCCCAGTGTCATCTGGACCTGCTCTGTACTTTACAATAACACAAATCATGACGAATCCAGGTAGAGGCTGAACAGACCAGTCTCCCTGTGTACGAGAGCAAAGCGTTCTCAATCGGAAGTTTGGATCAGAACCCCTGAACGCTGTGGTTTTACTCTCGGAGTCCAGAGTGGTTTGCTCTTTTCTTTGCCTCTACATACTGTACATGTTCAACTTGTTGAAAGTGTCAGCAAGGATTTCCAAAACCGCAGTCTGGAAATCCTTGACGTCCAACAGAAAACCTCTCGCTTCCCTCCAGAGTTCAGAAAGCCACTACAAAATGGCCTGAGTTTGTTGATTTGAGTTTTGCTTAAAATCAGCAGCATCCACATTTTATATTTGGTCCATTGCTCAAGCAATATATGAAACAAAGCAGCCCTTAAAAAAAATTATGTTTTGCCAGATGTCAATGATGGATTTGTCATGTGAAACTAATTGTGGGTTTTATACAAATAAATTAAAACAATTTTGCTGAATTAGAATTATTGAGAAATCAAGAAAATAAAAAAAACCCAACAGAACGTTTATGATAATTGCTTGAAAAATTTGATTATTTTTATTTAAATTAAAAATTCACCCTCACCCGCACCCCTCCTGGAGTTCCTTATCACTCCACTAGGGGGGTGCACCCTACAGTTTGTATACCTCGGAATTAACGAACCAAATTTGTTGAGATCACATTAGCTTGGCTGTACTTTTGACTGCTGCACGATGTTTTGCAGGAAACCTTCCCAGTCGCTTGTTTTGCTTCCACAGAGCTGAGAGAGGCTCATGGAGATAACAGGCTAGCTAATCAGTTTAGCTGTTTCCTGTAAGATACGAACAGTCATGTATCCAGATAAATTTGATATTGAGCATTTAAATAACTTGGAGAGTTGTTATGATTTATGCTTACCTATTATGATTATGGAACTGGACTTGCTTGGAATTAATTTAGCCATAAAATATGAAAAGTACTGTCATTTCATAACGTCATGAATAGTCATTTAAAAATATATTGTGACCGATTACTACTCTGAATGTTGGCTTACTCTGTCAAATCGAATCAAGTATAGTTACAGTCAGAGTAATTAGACATTGTAATTGTTTATATTATATTGGTCAGTTTAATATTGTTACCATGTAGTTGCCATGCTTTGTAATATGAGGGTCTTGTTGAAATTTTCTTACTGCCCAAATCTGATGTGAGTCCTGTTATCCTGTTTGTGGCAGTGAATAGTAAGTGAAGGAGACTTGAGAACTGCTCCATCTTGACCTTCATATTATGACCCCTGTGTGGTTCGGGACACTGCAGGTGTCTGGGGCGGGGTTAACCCAGGCGACAGCTGCTCGGCCGCGCCGGGTGGAAATAGTTGGATGATGCTGATACCCACTGGGACTAGATTTATCCGTCTGAGCGTTTCTTGTTTTCTTTAACTGTTGGCTGTTTTGTTTGGGATTAGAAGGTGGCGGTCTGGGGCTCTACTGAGGCCTTGTGTATTTGGAGTTTGTGCTTTGTGTGTGTGTGTGTGTGTGTGTGCGCGTGTGTGTATGCCGCTCTGGCGGCACCATGGCATGGATCAGTGCACTCTCCTAACATCTCACCCAGTCTTATTTATAAACTGAACTGAAATCAGTTTTTGTTTATTTGTGTCTGTGGGTGAGTGTGTGCTTGCGTATAAATATCTACTTTTAGCTTTACCTAAAATACTGTTCTGTTACTTTCTTTCTTTTTTAAAGACAATTTCTGTGCAGTTTCTTTCCATGTCTCTGAGTTAGTCCCTTGTTCTTTTCAGTGGTTTATTTAGGAGAGTGTAGTTTATGAAACACTGATTATCAATTATTGTATGCATAGTTTGTGACATTTTGTTTGTGGCATTACCCTGGTGCATTGTCTGTTCCATCTTCGGGCCTCAGAAGAATGAAATATCTTGTATTGTGAATAAATCACATTGCCAACCCCCCAGTGTATGTATGTATGTATGTATGTGTGTGTGTATGTGTGTGTGTGTATGTGAAGCACTGCAATCAAACATTTCCACTGAAGTGCACTCAAGTTTCAGTTGCTTTTCAGAGCTTTAAAAGAGCTATTGAGAGAAGCTTAAGTTACTTAATACCTCATTTCTGTTTGACAGTGATGGGTCTTCTTTTGCTTTCTTTTAGGGACCTCTGTCATGGAGCTGTTTCTGAGCTCTGCTTGCGCTTTACAGTTTCTGAGCGTTTGCTTTTGATCTCCTCCTTTCTGCTCTCCTCTGTGCTCCATGAAGGGAACTGTATCTGCAGGTGTTTGTTCCCTGCAAACCACCAGCCCGATTCCTTGAACACAGACTGGAGCCTAATTAGTGGAGTCGGGTGGTGTGGGATCTGAGCAAATGGTGCATTGTTGTTGTGGTGTAGGAGTTCTCTTCATAGTACCCCTCATGCTCAAGCCTGTCCCACTTTACAAGGATGAATGTTGAGCCCATGGAAATGGCATTGCTGTTGCAAAATCAATGATTTAATAAAACATTGTCTTATCGTTTAGTGGTATTGTTATGTATTAAATTAGTAACTGAGTGTTCAGCAACACTTTTATTTATATTTAAAAGGCCAAGCAGGCCTTTTCAGTGCTTGTGTTGGATTCAAACCTTAGATTAAACCTGTAATAGTTCTAGAAAAACACTTTACCAGTAGGTTTATAACGATATAGCTAAATCTCTACTCTCAGTTTGACTTTATTTTCAACACAATAAAATGGAAGGCAATTTATATATATGTATGTACGTATGTACCTGTGTGTGTGTGTGTGTGTGTATTGTCTCATTGTGCAGTTTCCATTTGATATAGGGATGAATTAGTCACCGTTAAAAAGGATCACCTTCGCCAGTGAGCTACTCCTAACTTCAAAGGTCAGCGGAGGGAGAGAAGGAGGGAGATAGTGAGTGTGTGTGTGTCCATGTGGGTGTTTGGTGAGAGTGTCTTTTTGCCTGTGTGTGCGCCTGGTTATCTGTTTTCCGCTGCTGCTGCACTTGACTCAGGTTTTATCTCTTCGACCTTTGGAGACAAAAAGGACTTGTTTATTATCTTAACAGCATCTGGATGTGGGGAGGGTCCGGCGATTGAAATGTAAACAGGCCAGCTGCTCTGCTGCTTTTCATCTGGGCAGTCCAGCCTTGACTGTTAGGGAGTGCACGCTCAGCAAGCTCTCTCTCTCTCTCTCTCTCGCCCTCTCTCTCTCTCTTTCTCTCTCTCTCTCTCTCTCTCTCTCTCTCTCCCTCCGCTGTGAAGTTTCACAGGACCGTGCGGTCTGTCCTCTGACGCATCACCCCTGTGAGTTCAGTGTCCTTCTGACATTGTCACACTGTCCACTGTCTTCATGCTGACTGAGATCATGTCACTATGTCCACCCTCACTAAAGCCTTATTGAATTACAGAGATGCTAAATTCTGACCTTTTGGTGATTATCACTGTTTCAGGGCAGAATAGATCCATCTACAGGATTCATGCAGATTTGAGATGTTTGTTTGTTTGTTTGTTTGTTTATTTCTGGCTTATTCCTCTGTAAAGTTTTCCCTCTATTTCTCTGCACTTAGAAAGACTAGCCCCTACTCTGCCTCTGACTGCCTCTGACCTTGATATTCTTATTCAGACCATTAATGTGAATGAAGTTGCCAGCACTGAGCATCTTTGTATGTAGCTAGTGATGTTTTAATTTGATAATCCCTACTTAACTAACACTTACATAGTTAATGTGGTTCCTGTGCTGGGAATAGTGAGTAGTAATAGTGTTTTACATTTAACGGCCAGTAAGCCAGTGTTGTATTTTCATTTTGTTTGAGGAACTTCAATACATTCTGTGTGAACTTTAATGCAGTTTTGGCTCTGAACATTTTATTAAACTGGCCTCTGTTTTGTTCCTACAGAAATGGTTGCATTTCTCCCTGTATCTCTACAGCCTTATGTTTAAATTGACTGTATTTGAAAAATTTAAGTTGATATTTTAACAAATATGCATTATCTTTGGACATTCTCATCAGAGGGGATCCTTGGAGATAAGTGGGAATCTAAAATGTGTTTTTTTTTTCATCTCTGCCTATATGCAAACTACTACAGCTGACATGACATTTAACATTTTAAATTCTAGAGTTACTGTTCACTGTGAATCACGCTCTGTACCCTGGCTTGAACCTGCACTTTTGCATTTTTCCCATTTCACTGTATGGACAAATTTAAAGGATGTTTTCTTGTTTCTGCTAAACAAGTCAGGACTTTCCAATCATCTTCCTGGGGAGCCTTCACTAGGCTCATTTTTGTGTTTTCCTCCATCTTGCGCGCTTGATTCAATTAGCTAATTAAGCAGTCATTAAGCTCTTTGCGTGCTGGATCAGGTGCATTACAGTAGGAGAATACACAAAAATGTGTAGAGCACGGGGACCTCAGGACTAGAATGCTTTTATGCACAAGGATTTTTCATCAGATTCAAAACACTGGAATATATTTTCTACTTCTTATTAACACAAATTTGCTACAAAGTTTAGAAGCAATTTTTTTCGTGGTATTTTTCTGCTTTTTTAATGAGGTTTGAGAGGAGAAAATATCCAAATTGCATCATGTGTTTCTCACTACAAACTGCACATAATGATTCAAATAACCTTGTTTTCTTTCATTCCCAATTTTATTTCCACGCATTGTTTCGCAGTTATGAGGGAACTGATTGTCCACATATCAGTTTTGCAGCTCTGGCCTCCTGCCCTGGAGCAGTAGATGTCTGTATTCTGATACTGGCTGGGTTTCACTGCTCTCTTGGAAAAGAAGTGTCACCGAGTCTGCTTCATAGCTATGGTTGACATGTCTGTTCTGAAAGATAGCCTTACATGCTCCTGTTGCGCTTTTGCCTGACTAATGAACCTCTGCCATCGGTGGAGTTCTCCTAATGAGAAGCAGCGCTGGAGCTTCCCTCATTGAAAGCCTTAATTCGGTTTTGTTTGCAGCTTGTTAAACATAAAGGGTCTGAATTGGCAATGTGTGGGCCTGACTGAGGAACAGCGTGCCCCTGTGTTATAGTCCCTTGTTTAGGCGCTGTCAGTTATGTGAAAATATGGACTTGCTGATGAGGCTTTAATTGGAGTATTGAATGTGCAGAATGCAGAAACACAAAAGACCTTTGTGATGTGAGGTTGGGGGCTGTCTGTGGCCTAGCATGCAATAAAGGTAAAAAAATATCCTTATGGGTTTGAGATTATATTTAAAACATTTCAAATATTTTAATAGTTAATCTGAGGCCTTGATCAGGTGCTGTTCAAAATACTTAATTCACTAGACCTACATAAATCGCAAAGGAATTCCAGTGAAACTTTGTAATGTAGAAAGAAGTTGACCACATGGTTATGGCATGTATGGATTATGTAATAAATTCCTTAAAACAAAGGATCACTAATAAAAAATGTATTGGGTAAAATCTCTCTTTATAGGATTTTAGAAAACATTTCCACTTTCTTTGATCCCTTCCACTGGCTGCACTGATACAGCTTGGCCAAAAGAGTCTTCAGTGGGAAGCTCAGATACTTATTTTTACAATGAATGTCATGTTTAATTAGTTATACAATACCATTTCATTGTGAACAGTGGGACTATCCAACCAGGAATGTGCAGCAAACAGGCTAAAGAATGTCCATAGGAGTGAATATCATTAGGATTTAACTCGTACTGATGTTTTCTATTCAATAACAGTTTCAATAGATAGTCTATTGATACTGTGCTCCATATTTAGGTATAATAAATACAGTGCATTAACAGTTGGCTGATAATTATTCTTTGATAAATAATATACTGATGATTTCCCTCCCACTGATCCAGCCTAGCGTCCACATTCTTAAAATTCCAGCCATATTAGAATGCATTAATGTTGCATAAATTCCAATACGGGTTTGTCTGAGCACTTATCCATATTTTTTTGACCAGTAAAGCTCTCATTTAGTAACTGTCCTTGAAACCCATTCCTAGATGTAACCTATACTGGCCATTCTGTCATACGCGAACACATCACACAGTGTGGACCACACTAAATACTCCGTCTGCATTCACCCCACTCACCAAGTGGAAACACAGGTGCTTGGGAATCGAACCCATGACTTCCTGATCGCAGGGCAAGCACCCTAACCACTAGACTACCAGCTGCCCCATAACACATCATGAACACTCAACATGCTGTGGAGGCTGAATATAGGAAGGTATGAATGGAAAAAAGAGACAGAAAAGTTCATGTGAGGTTTGGGAGGGAGTTCAAACACTGTCTTGATTATAAAGGTCGCTCAGTGTGCCTCTCCCTCTGGCAGAGCAGTGATGCAGGCACGCACCATATGTGAGATGAGGCTGTGAATGAAGAGAATCTTGTGTTGTTTGGGAGATTGATGAATAATTCGCTGTGTGAAGAGGATCTAGGCTTGTTAGATGGTTATCTAGAAGCCCTAATGGTTCTATTTATTTTGTCTGTGGAATGAAAAATGGTATTCCCTTCGGCTTCGTATAGGGAGTAAAGATCCATTTGAGATTCAGCCTGAAGGTTCTACTGTAGATGTACTCTTGAGAAGACTACCCCATTGACTATTTAGTACCTTCTCCTGAGAGTCCAAATGACTAATTAAGCAAAAGATCATTGTTCTTGTCTTAATGGATAGTTGTGTTTGTATGTTTTATATCTTTTTATTTACCAGCTTGTAGCTGTTATATGAGGTATTTCCTATCCTGCACAAAGAGCCCTTTTTTCTCCCTGCAGAGAGCACGTTGAGGAGGTTCAGACGATTTTACATAATGCACACTCTGAGATTGCAGGATTTCGGTTTCCAGCTGAGGCCGCTTGCCAGGAAGAAGGCAATACAGAGGATCTGGCAGTTCAAAATATGAAGTTCTTTGATCTTGATGACAGATGCGGAGTGTTGATGCAGTAAACCCCTCCCCCCTTCCACTCTGCAGCTCTACTTTTTCCCAGGATCCCCCGAACCCCTGCAGTGGAGTGATCTCCTGTAAGGATGTTCGGATCTGACCTGAAAGACTGTGATCAGAACCTTTTGGCTTTTAAAAGCCATATTTAATATGTAATCTGTTTTTAAGCTATTTTACCCCACTGTTATATTGTTGAAAAGGTGGCATAAGCAGACACATTCTTCATGAAAGGTTCTATTTAGCATTTTTGTTGGATCAGAGATTGGCCCGGATGGTGAACCTATTCTGCATCTGATTCATGCAAATATCATACAGCAGAGAAATGAGCAGTGATTTGAAGGATGAATTTGCTGCAGATACGTGGCAATCAGGAAACTGGCCATAGTACCACATTTACATATCGTTTGCATATGACATGGCTCGGTTTGCTCTCATTATATATTCATCATGCAGAGGGCCATAAAGCGCCCCATTATTGGGGTGTGGAGCCACGGAACTGCAGTCTCTAGAGTGGTTTGAACTGACCTCCGTGCTTTTACAGCAATGTTCCAACATCTATTGTAAATCCTCCCCTGAAGAATCGAGGCTGTTACTGCAGCAAAACCGCTTCATCTCAGAAAAAAGGGTCTACTCACTTTGGAATTGCTGCATATTTTAAAACATATACTGTAATATTTTCAGCAATTCAGTGTTAAGAGTTCTTATACATACTTTTTTAATTTGAATACCGCAGCACTGATATACCAACTCTCTTGAACAAATAATAATGATAACAACAGTAACAACAACTGAATACTTGATCTAAATAAATTTGTTCATTGCATTTTTTTTATAGCTAATTTATAATTTTTGTAAATGAAGTATTTTTCTGACATATTCATCCAGCCTGGGTGACACAGTATATTTTAATGCTCACAGACAAACACACATCACACAACAAACATCTCATCCAATTAAAAAGAAGCATCATGCATGCTTAGCTATAGAAGTTCTAGTAAAGTTATCTAATGGAATAAAGTGGATGTGCATATGTGCTGGAGCAAATAACTGGCCTCCAACTTAAAAACAGAAGGGAAGAGATAAGAAATGTATTGGTGTAAAGTAATGTCAAAATATTTCCCTTTCTTTGTTATTCTGCACCAAAAATGGACATGAGCATGGTGTTAATTCCTTTAATGCAATCAGATGATTGGGCTGTGTTTTTTCCACTCATGTTATAAGCTATTTTTATATCTGATGACTTGCATTGCTTCACTTTATCGAAGTTGATGTTTGAATTTTCTGTTCCACCTCAAATGGAGAAGCAGTAAAGGGTACTGTGTGGACACCAGACCCTCACAACTGCACATAATAAGTTGAAACTGGAGTGCAAAAACTGAACATTTCAGAGAAAACTTTATTAGGGGAGTGCTCTTTCAGTCATCCATGTGAATGCGAGAGCATGTGCCGTGTGTTTAGGATTATAAACATGCGGCACATGCCGCCAAAATATATAATAAAGTGTTGTGGGGTGTTATCAGCCTGATGCTGATGTTCAGATCAACGCAGAATTTAGAATTAGGGCTTGCTATCAGCAGATCAAAGTTAAATACTTGACATTTGGTTCAGGAAAGAAAAATACTAATTGAAACAGCCCGAATCCAAAGCTCTGGCAAGAGAATCTTGGGTGCCCAAATCTACTGGCCCTCCCCAAACATTTTCTGTGTGAACCCACCGCCATCTGGAACTGGCGCTCACTCTCTCACGATTGCTGCTGCAGATGATGAATAAAATCAGGTTGTATGATGTGCTAAGCAGTGATCATTCAGCGCAGAAAAGGATAAATACACCAGCGCATGTGCCCAGGCTGGAGTGAGAGTGACGAGTGGCCTGGACAGAGGCCTGTGCTGATGCCAAGTGTTACAAATATGGTAAAATGAGTAAAGTGCAGGAATTTTAGCATAGCAGAATTTCCAAAACTGGGGCATCTTCAGGAATAAAATAAATACACCATCAGAAATCTGCTAGATCTAAGAATGGGCCTATTGCCCAAAATTAAATAAAATAAAACTGTGTTTTGGGTGATGCATGCATGTTGTCTGGAGCAATGGATTTAAAATTACCTTTTATAAACAGCTGAGTATTGTTAAAAATGAAGTGGCAGGCGTGTTATGAAGAGTGTTGTTCCCTCTCTCAGGTCTAGTCGTCCACCCTGAGTGACCCCTGCCTCAGTGTGTGTAGTCTCTTAGTGGGAGGCTCGCAACCCAGCACAGGATGATGGGATTTAGCACTCGACTAAGCTCCTTCCTCTATTGTGTTCTTGACATGTATGTTCTTTGGTTCTGCAAGGCAACAGAGAGCTGTGGTCTTAATCCAGGCCTGATACTGTGTGTGTGTGTGTCTCCTCTGCTCAGTCCTTCATCCTTACAGGCAGATTAGTCCTAAGCCCCCCCTATTTCTGCACAGCCTTTCTTTTCGACACGCCGGGCCATTTTTAGTTCTGTTTTTTTATTAACAGAGCCTTTTAATTTGCCCCGTACTCTTCTCATTTTCGGCTGGGAACATTTGAAAATTGAGCCAACTGCACCTCCTCTAATGCTCAGGCTCGTGAGCTATGCCGTTATTAGTAGTTTGGGAAGCCGCTGAAATGTGGGGCTGTTCTGTTTCCATGTCTTTCTTTCGGTCCCTCAGATATTTACCATCTCCTGCCATCTCACTCCCGCTGGGCGAGCGAATAGACTCCGCTGTTCTGCTTACACACTAATCAATGACAATTTAGCTTTCTGCAAAGATCACAGTGACTGCGGCAGAATGGAGGGAATGGGGCTGCCTGTTGCCGCCGGTGTTTCAGCGCGTTTATTTATGAAGGACAGGTGGAATCGGAATCGACTCACTGCGGCAAAATCAAAGATGTCAGGTCATGTTGGAGGGAAGCTGTTGCCTACTTCCTTTGAATAAAACCAACCGCCCCGTGCCATGTTTTCTCCACATGCTGTGCTGTTAATTCTCCCTGATGCTTCTTCAGTCCATGTGTCTTTCAGAAAACACAAAGGTCAGGCAAGCATTTTCAACACTTATTATATTGTGCAGTCTCACTGTGACTCACTCCGCTCCTAATCCCAAAATAGTTTTAATTAAGCGGTCTACCCAGAAGTAAAGCTCATCTCCTCACACGCCGCTCTCAAAAATAAAGAATTAACCAAAGAATTGGATTTCTAATTAAAAGAAAATATTGGTTGAACCAACTGCTCCCCTCCCCCCAATTAGTTATTTTTAACCAGTGTGTCTTGGTGAGCTCTCAGAAATGTATGAAGTATAAGAAATGGACATGCACCCGTGTTCTCCGGGTGTATTTTATCCATATTAAAATATTAAACCCTCCACATATTTTATTTGAAAATCCCAAATCCCTGTACAACATAAACGATGTGGCCTACTTGAGTTTAAGCATCGCTTGAGGAACTAAAAGTAGTTATTTAATGGTAAAATAAACAGCTTTTAGTTCTGTTTCTGATCTTTGTTTTTGCGCAATCTAGACCAAACACAATGTTCTCTAGACATACCAGTAGTCCTTAGCAACCGTTGGAGAATCCCAGCTGAGGAGAGTAGGGCCTCTGCTAAATGTCAAAGAGATTCAGAGCTGAGTTTTTGGGGGCACATTCGCCCAAACGCTTTCACGTAAATCTTTTTTTTTTTCATTTTCAGTTTCCAAGAGCGCGATCATATGAAAGGAAACACTTGAGAAGAAAGTGAAAGTTTTAAGTTGAAGAGAGGTCACAGGGGCCTGAGGGTTTTAGTCTGCAGTGGATCTCCTGGAGTCTGTGGTTAGATCTGTTGTTGAACCTTTTGCCCAGAGTTGACAGGGTCCTGAATTAAGAGCTACACTGGACCCAATAAAGCCTTGTTAACGACTAGACTAGTTTTTTTTGCTGACTTACATGCCCCTGAATCTCTTTCTGTCCTCCTATAATTGTGACCATATGTCTATTTTTTGTTGCGATTTGTAGCCAATTAAAAATCACACTATTAAAATTAAAAAGTTTTTGTCCCATATTTACTGTACAGTTGTTGTAGAGCCTCTACAATGTGTAGAAATACTTTTTAATTTGAAAGTTTCTTTGACATCGCATTTACAAACACATTTTTAAATAAATTTAGGACATTGGAATTGGTTCGGAGGGGCACTAGAACACTAGAATCGGTTCAAAATCCTTTTTTGGACCTTCTCAACATTTTTTGCAAGGTTTTTGTTGAGAGGAGTCAGCTGTCTGTAAACTGGGATGAATCCAGTCTAAATTTCAGCTGACCATTTTAGCCTCATTACCTCAGGAAACAAATGTCTTCCCCTGTGATGTCTCTTGCCCCTCTATCGTCCTGGCATTTGGGCATAGCGGATCAGATCAAATCAAAATCCATGAGCTGTCAAGAGATCCCAATCTCATCCAAACCCCAAGGATGGAGGGGACGAATAGCTAAAATGAAAGCCTCCCTTCGTCCTTCGTCCCATCTTCTGGAGTGATTTATCATTTGTATTTGTCCTTCAGTTAATGACCAGGCCCGGTGACGTAGTGAAGCCTTCTCACATATGCTGAGCTGTTGGACCACATCTCTAAGTGGCTGAGACGCCGTTCCTTCTGCCTCTTGGGCTCAGTCTCATCCTCATCACTCCTTCACCGCTGCTGTCTGCTGTTCCCTCCAGCTCCCATCTCTCTCTCTCCCAATGTCTCACTCTACTGCTTCATCCGGGTGACTTCACTGCTTATGAACTGTCTCCAGACCTGTTGCATGATTGAGGCTGACTCAAATCAAACTAATTGTGCTCCTCTTCATTTGTTGGCACTATTTGACATGACCAGTCACTTGAAAAGGTTACGTCTTGATTAGCAGATCTTGTTATGTAGATCTCTGAAGTCGTTTTTGGATTCGTGAGTTTGACCTAGCACACCGAGGCCAATGTCGAATGCACTCGCCTTGCAGTAAGCCAAGACCTTCAAAGCCCTGAAATGTGTGTTACAACTCAGGGCTGTTGATTCACAGAGCCCAAGATAGCACAGTGCCTTCTTTTTTCCCTGAACTGGCACAGCTTTAAGTATGTGTGCATGTGCTGATCGTAAGACAG
Organism: Ladigesia roloffi; assembly: GCA_037577295.1. NCBI lineage: Eukaryota > Metazoa > Chordata > Actinopteri > Characiformes > Alestidae > Ladigesia > Ladigesia roloffi. The sequence goes on along the minus strand of JBBKCR010000002.1, from coordinate 18,365,563 downwards.
GCTTCACTTGTGCCCAGTGGCTTTTAATCTTCTACAGCCAATCATCCCCTTTTTGAGGCATTGAAGAAGATTGAAGAATATCGAAGAATTGGTGGTGTGTGTGTGTGAGTGTGTGAGTGTGTGAGTGTGTGAGTGTGTGAGTGTGTGAGTGTGTGAGTGTGTGAGTGTG
>JBBKCR010000002.1:18332951-18355860 GCA_037577295.1 Ladigesia roloffi | reverse complement strand
AGACAGGGAGACAGAGGGTAGACAGGGAGACAGAGGGTAGACAGGGAGACAGAGGGTAGACAGGGAGACAGAGGGTAAACGGGGAGACAGAGGGTAGACAGGGAGACAGAGGGTAGACAGGGAGACAGAGGGTAGAGAGGGATACAGGGAGACTGAGGGAAGAGAGAGGTACATGGAGACACGAGTAGAGAGAGAGAGACAGGGAGACAGAGGGGAGACAGGGAGGAGAGAGATACATGGAGAGTGAGAGTGTGTAGAGAGAGAGGGGGGTTGAAACAGAGGGAAGAGTGAGAGAGAGAGAGAAACAGGGAGACAGAGGATAAAAATAGAGTAGTAGAAAGTGAGAAACAGGGAGACACAGGTAGAGAGTGTAGAGAGTGAGACAATAAAAATAAAATTGGAAGGGGGTGGGGGGATGGGGGGAGAAGTCAGATAATTGAGAGAAGGGAGAAACAAGATGGACATGGATTGGGGGAAGAAGATTTCTTTCCAGAAAGTTGAAGTGATTTGATCAGTTCCATGCCAAAAGTCTGCCCGGTTCTTAACGGTTCTCATCCTACAGTTTGATTAAGGCTGTTTACACCAGTGGACATCCTGGGTGCGAGTGGACATCCTGAGCCTATTCTACATCCACTGCTGTTTGTAACTTCGTCAGTGACACTGGCCGTAAGGCCGTCTTCCATACTGGATAAAAGGTCCAGAGGAAATCTAAACGGTAAACTACTCCGACTGTTGATGGCTGCTCACTGCTCTCAGAGGGATAAATTGCAAAAATTAGCTGATTTGCCTAGCAGCCAACTTTGTTGGGAACTAGAGAGTAATAAACCCTGCAGAGCTGAAAACTTGTTTACGATCTTGATAGCGGCGTGGGGGGTTTGTTCTGAGTTCAGCAGAACCGGCTGCAGTACGCCTGTTATTTCTGTGCTTACGTTTTGTGTTTTGTTTTTTTTTTACAATGAAACAAATGGATTTTGCAGATGAGGAATGAATGGATGGGATCCGGTTTCACCTCACATTCTGTAGGTATCAGGATCACTCGGGGAAGATGAGATGGCCCGTAGTGCGCTGGCATCTCTGGCGTATTATCAGTCAGTGAAGGGTAATCTAATAACCAAATGCAGGCACTTTGCTGCTCATGAATGAATGCATGTGGATGAATGGATGCTTCCTCTGGGCTGTTTAGCTCTTCATGGAAGGTAGACAGCTCAAAGAGATTAAAAATGAGAGTGAGGGATAAAAAACGAAAGAGAGAGAGAAATAGAGGGAAATGCTGATGCTTGAGGAATGTCCAGCAGGTTACTCACATGGAGAATCTTATTTCCACTCATTCCTCCCTGATCCACAATCTGTCTTCATCCTCCCTCCTCCTTTCATGTACTCCTTTCTTTTTTCCCCTCTGTAAAAGAGAGAGAAAAGGAGCATTTCCGTCTTGAAGGGTTTGATGGTGGTGTATTAAAAGGCGAAATGGCTCGAGGAGATGTAAGTAATTCTCTTTCAGGATGCGCATTGACCCCAGTCTCGAAATGCTGGCACTCAAAACACTATTTATATACGAGAGTGTGGCTGCTAAAAGCTTCTATGTGCCAAAGCTTTTTTTTTTTAAACGCTACCTCTCACTGTGGTTTCTCTTAATGTTTTTCTCTTAAGAAGATAAAGTAATGAATTCGTGATTTTACAATGACAAGTATTCTGTCGTGAAACTGAGATCATTGAGATGGGATCAGGTAAACGCTTTTAGAGGAGTGCTGAAATCTTTCTTTGGGTTCATGCTGTGTCCTCATTTTTTTACATTTTGCAGCTGAAAGAGGGCAGTCAATATATAATGTTTCTTTTTTTTTTTTTTTTTGGATCAATACAGTATAGTGCTGTTTCAGAGGGGAGTTTGCAGCAGCAGTGCGAACGTGTTTGGTTTGGTTAGCTTCGTTGCTGGCCTGGGTGGTGTACCATGCAGCCGGATAAACTAGACAGTTATTTTTTAAGGTGTCACATATCCAGATCAGCTTCAGATTGACCCAGGGTGAGTGTTGTGAGGAAATAAATGAAGAGCTGTCACCTGCAGTGAACAGGAATCAATCTCTTTTTTTCCCTCCCCAGGGACCAGCCTGAGGGGTCGCCCACCCACCCTTATGAGCTACTGGGTCTCTACAGCCTCATGTGCTTTCATGGCTTCCCTATTTCACTAGCCTTTACTCCCTATAAAGACATGTTGACCTTGGTAACTGCTTTAATTTATTATGAAACAACTGCTTGCCTGTGGCCCTTTGATCTCCAGCTCTTCATGACATGAGGGGAGTGGGAGGGGCTATTATTCAAAGGGGACCACCTGCCGTTTTATTTTTTTATGTTTATTTCATGAGGCAAACACACGTGTAGATAATCTGATATCGTATATGAAATAGCATTAATAATTCACATGCAGTGTGCATTATCAAAGTTCTAACTCCTTTCTGCCAGTGTTCGACATTACAGAGGCTGATATGGAGTTCAGTCTCTGCTTTGGACAGCCTCACCTCATCTGGACTTGTTTCTCAGAAATGTGTAAAATTGTCAGTATTTATTTACTATGCAGACTGCCGAGCTGAGGTTTTGTCAGAAAGGGATACATCAGCGGTGTTTTATGTTAATAATTTCTTGCTCTTCTGTCCTGCGGTACACGATACGAGGGCTTTATGGCCACAGGCTTTTGTTTTTTTCCGCCTTCTGTTTCCATGAAATATTTCAGTAGTAAAATGCTGGAAAATGATTTATGACCGTTTTCTTTAGTTCAGAGGAGCATCGGCAAGTACGAAAGATTAGCTGAGGCCAGACATGTAGGGAAATGGATTTGCTCTGAATGCCGTTTACCTGAGTTTCACATTCACATTAGCAGACACTTTTCTGGACAGTGACTTACAAAAGTACTTTGTTGTGTCCGTATCAAGAACAAACACATTTTGAAATCTGATGCACTACCAGTCAGACGTTTGGTATTCAATCTGAGGTTTTCTACATTTGCATGTTACTCACTTATTTACTAAGAATAAACTCAGTATTCTTTGTTGGCAAATAAACTGACAGTATTGATCCCATTTGAGGACTTTTATTTGCTATATATATTGTCCTATTTTTCTTTTATCCCTGCTGACCTATAAAAAGCCATTAAATATTATCGTAATGTGGATCACCAGGCAACTGTTACATATTTGACAAGCTATTAAGTAACAGCCAATGGGATAAAATGATTAATTAATGCAGTTAAAGTTAAAAGACAGTCTAGAATTTGACTGTGTGCATCATCACACAGTTAGATATCAGACATGCACTATTGCAGATTCTTTCCCTGTTGTAAAGGAAATTAGTTTTATTTGTAGCAAAAATTGCTAAGATCATGTGAAGTTCCAGAGAAGTTCCGGCTCAGTCTTGCTAGCAGTAATGAGTTTTAAATAATAAAGGATGGTGAATGGATGTGTGAGGGAGCAGTCACTGTGTTAGATATTCTGAGTGGGGTTTCATGTGAGAAGAGCCGCAGGTTTCTAGGTAGAGTGATGGCATGTCTGCAATCTCGATATAGATTTGGTTTGATTTTGGGTGTGTCTGTTAAGGCGTTTTCAGTAATAGATTTTCCCTTGTCGATTCTTCCTTCCTCTCTCTCTCCCTCTCCCTCGCTCTCCCTCACTGCGTCTCTTTCTCTCCCAGATGGAAGGAGTATCTAAGAGTATCTGTATCTTTGCCGTGTGACTCTGTGGTCACACACTGGGGGATGGACAGAGCTGCAGATTGCTAATGATAACCGCCCTTGGGAATGCTTCAGGAGATCTGATGGGGTGGAAGGATTATATTCTAATCTGAGCTGCTTATCGTCTGTTTTAGGATGCTGTGGTGGAGATGGTGGTGTGTGCCTTGGAATGCGGACCCAGGCATTCGTCCAGTGAAAGGATGAAACACTGTCATATTCACTTGGGCAGTCTGGAGCTAATATGATAAAAGCATGATAAGTTAACAGGGGGAGGGGGTGGGTGTCCTAATGGGATACAGTTCCAGTCCCAGCTCCATCCTGCACTGCAGTTTAGTGTTGTGTGTTTGCTCTGTCCTGGTATGCCTAATTCAGTTCATAAGAGGCTTTGCTTTATAAGCAGCAGATGAGTTGTCTCAGGTGTGTTAGTGTAGAGGAAGTGCTAATCTGTCAGTAGTAGTGGGGCCTCAGGACCTGAGTTACAAAAGGAGCTGACTGATGACCTGAGAGATGTACTGACGGATGAGCTAGACCGAGCTGTTGTTGTTGGTTTAGCTCTAATGAGCATGTCTGAACTGTAAAGTGATGCTTCAACCCGTGACCGAGGGTCTCACGTCTCACATTTGAAGTGACGTTTGGTTTGCGCTTGAGGTTTGATGCATTTCAGACACTCGTCCACTTTGATTAATTGACACTAGTTTGTTTTAAAGTTAAAAATAAGTAAATTAATTCATAAATGTAAATAGAAAACTCCTCCCTGCACCGTATTTTTGGTTTTATTCCCCTGGCAATGGCATGAAACTAATGAGAGTGCTTTTATCACATATTTCTCCAGGCTAATATATTCGGCACCACAAGGTATCAAAGCACGAAGCAAAACTGTAATGGGCCTCTGGATGCCTCTGCATTGCGGTCGTTGCGGATCATGTGCTAGAATCACTTGGAATGTTTTCATAATAAAACCGATCCGTGGCAATATGTAATTTGCAGTCAGCATGAAAACGGATTAAGACGGACTCTATTCCTTGCTAGAGTTCACCCCGAGTGCTGTGCTTAACTTAATTGCACGTTATCACGCGAAAGGAACCGCGCGGGACCACCTCTTTCTCTCACATATCTGCCCCCCCCAGTTAAGGCTGGCGATCCATCACGTTTCGGCCTGGACTGCAGTGTTTCTTTTCAGTCAGTTTCATTTCACAGTCGGCGGCCGACCGGCTTGCTGTGGCGGTTCACTTCGAATGAGACGCAGCCTAATCACTTTCTCTGCTGCATGGATTTCAGCTGGAAGGCATGGACAGTCTCTGTCTGTGTCTGTCGGTCCCTGGCTGTTGATCATTTTTTCTCTGGCTCTCCCTCTCACTCTCCCCTTTGGCTCTTTCTCGCTTTCTCTCTTTTTCTCTCTCGCTATCTCCATCTCTCTTCTGGTGCATCCTCTGGACAAAATTCTGCATTGTGGTCATATTATTGTGCTTGTTATATATTTTTTTTCATTAGAATACGGAAACTTAGTTGGAACATCTGCCATTGGTCCGGATGCTTACAGTTTGCAATTAAATGAAAACAAATTTGTTAAGTCTCTTCTGGAAATTAGCGTATTTTGTGATATTTATACTACAGAAGCTAGTATAATGATAATGATTATACATTGTGCAGCCCTGCTGGGGAGCCTCACCCAGACCCAGCTAAAGACTGGGAGGCGGACGTTTCTGCTCCGTGGCGAAGTGCCGGGTGTGATGTGGCTTGTGCCTGTGAGGGAGGGGTAGGAGTGCAGTTACTGAAGCGGGAGAGTTCAGGCTCGGGGAGCTGTGTGCCAGCACCATGGCGTTCACCCACACGGCCAATCAGCTAATTACGCTCCATCTGGAGACTCCTCCTTGTCGCTCCTCTAATTCCTCAAATAAACAACTCCCCTTTCGGCCCTCCCCATCCTGCCGCTGCCACAGAACCTGAGCAGAATCCCAACGGCTGGACTGCACAGGATCCAGTGAAACAAGCTGTTTTTTTCTGCCTCAGATTCTCCTCAAGGTCTTTTCGTGACAGTGTCTCATTAGACTGGATCGATGTTTATTTGGGTATGGAGTCTGTCATCTCCGCTAAGGTCTGCTTTTTCCTCCTCTGCTGTGTTATTGCCTCCCCGCTGTCTACCAGGTGAGAACTTCCCGTCAAGGCCAATTTGGGCGACTGAACTGTTAATTCAGGTTTCAGTAACTGAGGCTGCATGGAGCGAGATGAAATCTAATCAAGCCTGTGCTCAAATTAGCATGCACTGTTCTCTGAAAGGCCTCCCTCACATGGATGGAACGTCATACATCAAAGATCGTCTTTAGCAGTCAAACTTCATTTCTGTAGGTCCATGCAAGCGCCCCATCTTGCAAATAGTCAGTGGCACTCGCCTTCTGCAGTTGGACCTCGATTGATTCCCCTTCCCAGCAGGGAAGAAAAAAGGAGTCTAATCCATTAGCGGCGTGCTGAGGTACTGCAGTATGTCTGACCAGAATGTAATTTTAACTGAGTGGAATCCTGGGGAAATCGCCCACCCTGTTCTGGAGCCCTCAACCCGCAGCTGTGGGGGGAAAATTGAGTGCACTCCTCCACAATTCAATATGACATGTCGGAAATAATGGCCTCCTGTCCCACAGATATCCATCAGGCTGCTCCGACCCCTTGTAGACACTCAACTGCGATAAATAATAAATCATGTTTGGATGATATTAATAAGGTCGGTTGAGAGGTGGCTAGTGATGTGATTTGACTCCGGCATGGACCCAGCCACTTTTCTGCTTACCTTATGAGGGTCAGCTCTCATTTATATCTCTGTGGGATCACAAGCAGGGCAGAGATTTTCTCATTTTCATGATGACAGTTTGCTGGCGGTAATGGAAAATGGTTTTGCAGCCGTATTTAAGCGCTGGGGTGCTGTTGCAGTCCCCACACGGCCGGCGGCCTGCAGACCAGGCTCCTGCTGACACTGCTGCTTCTCCAAGCCAGATCAGGACTCATTAGGCTTGTAATGTCTTCATTTTGTCCTGTCGGAGAAAGCATGCTGATACAGCCGTCACTTCACCTTCTGACCCATATCAGGCAGCTGGGATATCCAGAGCCTGTTAGGTTAATGAGCTTATTGTGAGCTCTTGCTGTTTTTGGTGATGGGCAGAATTCTAAGCAATCTCCTCTTTTTTTTTTATTGAAAGCAACTTCTGCACAGGCCAGTTCATGTACAGTATATCTGTAGAACAGAAGGAGAATGGCACCACTGTTGCACCAAATGGAAACCATGAAGTACAATATTTTGTGATTCTCTTTGCAGTTTAGACTTTTAGTGCAGCATTAACATTGATGTTTGTTTTGATAGCAGATGTCTAATGAGTGTTATTTGTTTTTGCTGATTGTGTAGGATCACCAGAGCTTAAACCCGTGTTTAATCCCCTGACAATTACAGCAGTCACGCTTTACAAGTGAGAGTTGTTTGTGTAGACGAACTGTGGTTCTTTTGTTATAAAATGCGACATATATTTTTGGAGAAAAGAGAGAAGCACTGGGCGGGTGATGGGAATGGCAGATGGTGTGGTTTTTGAAGCAGACATGCTGTAGAGGTGAAAACAGAGACGGGGCTGAACAGACTGAGCGTGTTTTCTGCTTTTGCTCAGTCCAGCTCTCAGAGAGCCACTTCAGAGGTACTTGAGTTCCTCTTCTGAAGAGAGATTGTTCCTGGGCTTGGAAGAAGGTTTGAGGAATCATATAGGTAGGCCTGCCATGAGAAAACATGACAATGTGAGTGTGTAACCTCTGGACTGCAGTGGCTTTAGAATGTGTGGACTGTTTATTGTGAGTAGGAGGACTGCATGATAAGTTATATTTATGTGATTAAAGTATGATTTTCCATAATAAAAGCAACACTTAGGGCTTCAGTTACTGACCGCATCAAATTACCTAACTCATGGAGAGCCAGCATGACATAATTGGATTGGCAGGAATGTAGCGTTAGAAGCTCGATAAGTGCTTGTCTGCACTGGGCTGAAACCATGCAGTTCGACTAAATTTAGGCAATTACAAAACATGCACACACAATTACAAAACATTCACACACTGTGCTAAAACCTACGAACTTGATGATTATTCTCTATGAAGTTGTAATACCTGGTCTCACAGCAAACCTGCACCACAATAAGGAACTTTTTTTTAGTTTTATGACCTTCCTGAAGAAACTGCTCCTAAAATAAAATGTTTTGTATTTCCAGTCTAAGTAGCTGTTAGTCTTGCATTTTATTTTGCTCATTAGTGATTGCAGTTTTTGTGATTTTCATCAGTTTTGCCTACACAGTCAATATCCAACATTTCATACATTTTATGAGAGATTTGATTGGTCCATTCGTCATGAAAAATTTAATCTGTGTGAATGAAAGCTGCTGTAATGTTTGACAGATGCTGGCACTGTTTAATAGTATTTACATTATTATATGACTGTACATATCATATGTATTGGCTATTATGAAACTGTCTTTAGGTGCTGCCCAATCCAAGTTTCCTTGCTACATTAACACTTTTATTTAAAAAATGGGGATGGAGGCAAATCTAGTTTTCTGTGATATGAGGTTGGATGGATTTCTGTTTACAGAGTAAAAAACAAATGTATGCAACTGTCTAAGCTATGGCGCTATCATCAAGAGATCGCCAGTTATATCCCTGATGGTGTTGCACGCATCCATGGCCATGAGTCCGAGAGATCACAATTGACGTTCCGTGCTCTGTTAGCTGATGTAAATGAATTGGCAATCAGCGTTTCTCTCCAGGCATGTTGCGCTGTTCAATGATTGTCGGCATTATTGGCAGTCGAAATGAAGGGGTGGTCGACTATGTGGGTAAATAAGGGCCGAGGTAGGGGGGTGAAAATCTCCAGATAAATGTGTAGTCCCTCAAATCAGAGAGACTCTCTTTTAATCGTATTACCATTATAATATTCAACAGCTTTATTGTACCTCACATTTTACGTCCATATCGTGCTGCCTTTATGTGTGTTTGATCATTGTGAGGATCTCACAGTGCTTTTTAAATTGTACAAAGCCTGCAATCTTCTGTTTCATTTTTGAAAGGTAAAGTTTAATAGATGTTGATAATGCGAGATAAAATGAATGAAGTTTGAAATAATCAAACACATTTGAAGGCCAGTTGGGGATTAGTTTAGCACTTTGATATTTGTAGCAAGAGATGCTGCTGTGCTAATCTGATTGAACCTCAGTCATGCATGAATACCTGGTCTCCCTCTCGGTCTCTCTCACATGCAGCTTTAATGGCTCTGTAGCGTCTGAGCTCTGACCTGGCTCTCATGCGTAATCTTATCCTAATCCTGAGTGAAAACTCCAACAGGCTCTTTCCTGGGCGCACCTGAGAGGCCCAGGGCCTGGTCCTGGCTCACCAAGCGGCACGACACACCCCTTCTGGATTTGACTGACAGCTCTGTAATTCGGGCGCTGATCCGTGTTTGCTGCCAAACCCTGCGCTTTTTTTTTCTCCTTTTGCTTTCAACCTGCGTGGCTATTGACATTTCCACAGGAGGCCATAGATGTGAGAAATTGAGCCATTAAGCCGAGCTTTGCTGTGCCGCATTGAGGCAGAAAATAAGGCCATTGTGCGCACCTTTCTCCCTCCAGTACTTTCTTTAGCTTCTTTCTTCTCAGGATGGGCCTGGACTCGGTGCAGGTTCTCACTAATGACTGTTGTGCACCAAGGCTGTTTCCACCGCTGTGCAAAACTGTAGGTTTGGAAAGTCTTAATTAGACGATGCGGAGATATTGCTGTGATTAAGACATGCAGTAAGTGCTTTTGAAAACAAGATGTGGTGGGTCTCCACTGCGAGACTGTTGCGTGAGAGGGGGAGAGAGGGAGAGAGGGAGAGAAAGACAAACAGACCAAGAGCGATCTGAAGATGTGAGCTGTTTAATTGAACTGTGCTGTCACTCTACGTTGGCTTAGCATGACAGAACACACTATTTTTAGACCTCCGTGTCTGAGCGTGCATGAAGTAATCTGTTTTGAAACCTCTACCAAGCTTCACTTTCCCCCTTTTGCTTTCTGTTGGACTGGGGTTCGAGCACAGCTGATTGGAATTACAATTTGGACCGTCCGCACCGAACAAACTGAAAAGCTGTGTGAGGTCTGCTGTGTTCAGCAGTGTCCTGTAAGACCATACATCTAATGTTTCTCAGAAGCAGCACTTAGCATCAATATTCATGTTATGACACCAGGTTAGGTAAAGGTTACAAAACATGCCCTACTTCTTACCACGCAGGGCTTGAAAGCCCTATTTTTGGATCTCATCAGTGATTTGTTTTGTTGCTCTCAGGAAAGATGCCTCCTCACCTCAGCAGTCGGAACGATCTCCTCTAGTCCTTTCAGAGCCGTTTGGTTTCAGTGATGTACTTTCTTCAAACAATTTCTTATTCAAGAGGTTCTTAAGATCTCATGTATCTTCACATAATCAATTACAGCTTGGTCTCATTTATGCTTATTAGTCTTATCAGTGCGTGTTTAAACTAAAACACTTCCATCCATTGTCTGAGCTGAGTACCTGGCAGAAACCCACACAGACAGAAACGACCCTTGATCGATGCAGCCAGGAATCGAACCCAGAATCTCTTTAGCTATGAGTCAGCAGCACCACTCACAACCACTAACACCTGACCAGTAAAAACTTTATTTACACTACATTTACACTACAATTCACAGGTTACTTTCACAATGCTGCAGTGTAGTCAGTCATCAAAACATCTCAGTATCTGGGGCTGGTTGTTTATTTTTTTCTGGATAAAGAAAGGTAAAAGATGTTAATAAGCTGTGGAAGGATATTCCTAAATCACCATGCACTCACCATATAGAGTGTTCACAAAGCCCAGACTTCAGCATGACTGCAACTTCTACTAGCATTGCATCATGCTTTTGTCCATTTTTAGAGATTACAATATATTACACAATTGTCACATTTTTAAGATTTGCCATGACAGAAAGTGGAGGGAAGAAATGTAAGACAAAATCGAACAAATAGAATAAAAACTAGACCAAAATTAAAGTATTAAATGAGTAATAAAATATAGATGTGTGCATTGGAAAATATGTATGCATATATATGTAAACTTGGATAAGTTTATGTATTTATGTACACAGTGAGGATATGTGTGTATTTATGTAGTGTGGATGTGAACTCGTTGTGAAAAACAAAGGAGACAACTTAAAACATACTGTCAGAATAATAAGGGAAAAAATCCTCATGCCAACTAGGGGTGTTTTGGGTCAGACCCACCCACTGATTGATTTTTTTAAAACCATTGCCATCCTGGTCCTTCTTATTTAATGGCCTATGTTCAGCTGCATCTTCTCTTGTCCACTCTTGGCTCCAAGCCTTGTAGAGCAGTGATGCACTTACTGCCTCCTCCTCCTCCTCCTCCTCCTCCTCCTCCTCCTCCTCCTCCTCCTCCTCCTACTCTTCCGCCCTTGGGTAAATCCTGGGTCTTGAGTTACTTCTGGATTGATCAACATGAGGTCAGCTCCTCTAGGGCTGAGAGACCATGCCTCCCACCCCTGTGCCCCTGGCTGTTCTGGGGTAGAGCTGAAACCCACTGGGGTTGCTTTTGCTTCAGGCAGTGATGGCGATTCTACTCCAGCCTGTTTGTGCTCCTGCCCTGCTGGGCTTGCTGTCCAACATGTGGGGTCACTGAGCTGCTCCCACCACTCTGCGTCATTAACCAACATGTGCTGTTTACAGAGCGGCCTGCAGGGGGGCTCACTGTAGTCTGGCGCCAGTGTCTCCAGCTTGGGCACATTCGCTGCCTGCCAGGCCTGGGTGGCTGGCTGGAGAGCAAAGGCTCATTATGCTGGTCATTCATCATGTAAATGAGGGCAGAAATGTTACCCAGGCTGTGATGGTTACATAAATGTGATCAAACAGGCTTGTTGTATGGCTCCTAGTTGAAATGTAGCGGAGCACCGGGACGAGCTCTGTGCTGTGTTTGAGTCAGGGTTGTATTGTATTATTTTATTTAAGCGCCAGCTAACATGGTGTTCTCTGCATGTTTTCAGGCAACCGGGAGCGCAAGATTTGCCAGTACGGCCCAGAGGAAGACCGGAAAACATCTGTCTCTTTGAACCCTGAGAGACGGTGAGTAAAACTGCACCTACAAACATGCTGCCCTCTTCAAAATATAGTTCTGAAGATGACATTAAAACAACCGTTTAATGTGTTCTTTTTATCGTTATTAATTTGTCGTTTAGAAAAACATATTTGTAAAAATATTAAAATATTTTGTAAAATTTGGACAAATCTTCACATGATATAAATTTTGTATGATTTTGGTTAATTGTCTGTCCTGTAATGACTGTGTATTGCTTTAAAGCATTTGAAAGGTCATTTATGCTCACAAATTTCCTTTTCAAACATGGTTATTTGAGAAACCAAATGTGGTTCTTGCATGAAGTCACAGGACCCTTAGTGTAATGCATGGAAATTAATTTTTATTGCCAATCTAACATTCTAACTTTTAATGGTGTTTTAATGGTTCCAAGTATTTATTTGAAGTGTGTACATTTGTACATTGTGCATAAACAAATATCAATGGAGTGCTCTACTGAAAATAATCGATGTCTGGTGTTTTAGCACAATGGGTCATTATTCCGCAATATTTTGATGCAGATATGTAAATTTCCCACTTGTGGGCCTAATACATGTTTATCTTATCTTATTTACATTCAAATACAGCTTGAGTGCACATACCTGCTTTAAGCACTACCTCATTAAATTACGGCTAATCCAAAATCAAAATAGAAAAATTGTTTGATTGCTAATTGCCTATTTTGAGCAAATGTCTGCTGTAAGGGAAAATCAATACATTCGCTTATATTCTAAAGCAAATCAGTATCTTGGGGGGAATTCCTACATTTGAATGATTAATGTGATTCTGCTGACTAATTAATGTTGCATAGTTAGGGCACTGTGGCATGATTAAATATCGGTTTGGTATTTGTGCAAACTCAATGTTTTCTAGCTAATGTTTTATGATGAGTTTTGTTTAGAACAGAATGCACATATACAAGGCCCTTGACATGGAGACATAGGGGTGGTGGCCATTTTTGATAAGGTGAATGGTCATTTTGCTTCTCTGTGCTGGACAACTTCAGAGAGACATTCTCTCCTTCTTAAGAAGAAAATAAACTCTATGTTCTGAGCGAAGAATCTTTTGTCAATTTGCTGATTTTCTCACCACCGTTACGCTATCAATCCTGATTCGGTACTTCTGATTTGGATGCATTGGTTTTGGTTGACCGTGACCGTTTTGGTTTTGAGATTTCCAGTACAGCATTTATTATGTTGATAGACACCAGCGAACCTGTAACTCCTGTCTGTGCTTTATAAGAGGAATTTCCTGAGACGTGTATAAACCTGGGGCGCTGATATCAACAAATACTTTCAGCTAACTGATTTAAATTAGACGCTGATGCTAACACAAATATACACCAAATACAGTCACGCAAACAGAAAAGAAACATAACATGAAGTCATGCAAATGCCTGGAATGCAACTTGTGCTTTTTGTTTTGTTGTGTCTGTTTTAGTAGTCATAGCAAATGGGACCCTGATGGCAAGCTTAGGTGAGCCATGGGAAATTATGTTCATTTCTCAAGACCTGCTTTCATTTAACAAAGAGTAGTTAATATGGGGCTGCCTGTCAGGTTTCCACAGACGGTAGAGTTTGGGAGAGATAAAATTACATTATTTTATTACTTCTTTGCTTTTTTAGCTCTAGTGATGTTGGTGACGATGACGATGATGATGGTGATGGTAATGATGATGATGACGACAGTGATGACGATGATGATGATGCTTAATGACTGCTGGTGAAGAGTCATTCCTTTGCTGTATCCGGGCCAGTGTGTGCCGTTTGGCTGCGTGTTGGTGGCATATTTTTAAAAGCAGAGCAGCGTTTGATCTCTCCTCACTGGTCCTGCAGGAGAGCACATCCTGTCTCTGCTCGGTTCTATTTTCAGACAACTCCTGCAGTAGGGGGTCTTCTCTTTTCCCTCTCCATCTAAAGCCAAAAGCTGGACTGATTTAAGATTGATTTGTTATGCGCCGTGCACCGAGGATCTGCTCCCGTCAGGGGATTTGGTCCATTTTATTTTGTCGGTTCCTTGGCTGATGGGATGGCGGAAGGGTCTCTTTAAGCTGGCGCTGCTTTTCGCGGCTGCTGGCTTCTCAGAATGGACATGGTGATTTGAATATGCAGATATCCACATACATTCTCACTAGCTTAGACAGGTGTATAAGCTGTCTGTCGCTTGAAAGGCAATTAAATGTATTGTTTATCATGTTTATATACTTATAAATAAAGAAGAGGCCCACGCAGCTAATTCTTCTCATTTCATGGGAAATAATTACGTACGTGTATATACATGTGTGTCACTTTAGTATATGGATTTTTTTTTTGAAAGAACAATAATCTTTGCAGTGTTTTGTTGTGATTGTTAGTTACAGTTCTGTGGGTTGGGTGTTAGTGTGTTATGGCATGAAATGCAAAAATCAGGGAAGCCCCTAATGATCAGTTAGTAAGACCTGACCACATGGAGGTTTTGTGGAGATTTTGTACCCATTTGAACAGGCAAAAATATGTGGCCTGTGTGATTGTATACGTCTAAATAAGTCTAAATGGATGGATGGTGCTATTAAATCAGCAAATTCTGAGTTCAAATGACAAAGCTTTGAAATATATATATAATGTAACTATTGGTTAGATTTACAAATGTTCATGTATATGTAATATGTATGTATAAATCCAAAATGAAATGAAATAATCCTATGCAGCCCTAGCCTATTGCAGCTTGTGCTGCTGATATTTTGTTTAGACTGATAAAACCACATTCTGTCAGGCTTACTCAGGATCATCACTTGTGTTACATTTCATGTTTTGGGTTTATTCAGAACAGTATAAAAAATCTCACCTGAATATTAGAAATGCAGATATTTCAGTAGTGTCAAATATTGCAGTAGCAAACATGGTTAAAAGGCACACCCCCTGACTGCTCCTGCAACTAGTGCACTTCCCTTCCTTAGCTTTGCTCCCAGTGGAAATTACTGAAAGACTCTGGAGCCCTGGGTCTGTGCCGTGCTGGGTCTCTGAGCACTTGGAGTCCTTAACACTTTGGTAGGTTTGCTGTGAGGTAGGAGCGTCCTCACAAAACGGCAGCTTTGGAGCGGAGTGTGAGCTCAGGGGAGCAGCCGTGAGAGGGGAAGTGAGCACCTGCTCCTTCTCGTTCGCAGGAGATCTTAGGAGAGAAAGAAACGGAGAGGTAGACTGTGTGTCTCTGCTGTCTTGCTGCTCACTCCGCTGCCTCGTTAGCTTCCTGATCAGCTGACTGAAACCCTCTCTCCAGACCCCACTCTTTCACTGCAGACAGTTTGGTTCGGGGGGGGGAGGGGGAGGGTGTCCACATGCCCTAACGTCTGTTACTGCTGCTTCCTGGATTAGACTAATTGCTTCAATACCCGGCAGGGTCGCAGTGCTGAAGCCATGTTTGACAGTGCAGTAGCTGTCTTTTTCAGTCATCTCCACTACTGCATTAAAGGACCATTATCTTTGTTTTTTTATATAATTCATTATTAAATCCACTGAAAATATGTTTAGTTTAAAAGTGTTGATTCCAGGGGGGCTGTCACTGGTGGCACCCCACTACTACACTTGATGAATGGGTTAATGCAGAGAAAAAAAATCCCATTGTTCTCACTGTGTGCTGGGTTGTGTTGTGTTCAAGCGTGACTCTAAGGGGCCACTTTTTACTTTACATGACATTTTACATCCTCCCTTTACCCCTTAGAATTAGGCAGATTTTACTGTAAATGTACCTTTTGAGAAGAACAACCTTTGTTCTGATTGGCTGAGCCAAGTGAAGCAAACCACAGTCCGATAGCAGTCAGAGCTCAAATGTACAGATCATACAACTGAGTGTAATCTTTAGGGACAAAATAAAAAAATGCCTTCTGAGTCTCTACAATAACATCTGCCGATAGCTAGTGAAAACAAAACATTGCATCTTTGCCCCCACATCTGCCACTCTAGTATAGACCATCTGGAGTAACAGCACTCTTTAGCATTGTTTGAATAGAATTTTAGGCTCTTACTCAAGGGTATGGACTCTTAAAATTTTTGGATGTCTAGTTGCATGTCTTAAGTGCATGCAAGCATTCAAATTTAATGTTGCAGTTTTTCCACACTGGAGGACAGCCTGTTGAGTAATTATTTATTTTCAAATCCATAATTTTTTAAAAATGAGGAGTATGATTAATAGAAGTATAACATTTAAAGGATTAGTTTGCTTAAAACGCACATTTTACTGACAATGAATGAAAGCCAATATTTATTTGGATTGATTTTTATTTACATTTTTAGCGATTTTAGCATGTATGGCTAGCCTTTTCATTTAAAGTGTATGGCAGGTAATACAGGTGACCAGATCTTTGGTTTATCAACGTTCCTCATTGGTGGCTTGACTGACATGACTAGACAGTGCAGCTGAAGATACAATTCATATTATTTGTACAGTTGTGATGAAATTTAGAGGAGCTATCATACAACTCTATTTTCTCCACCGCATGGATAAGTGTCTCTTCATAGATTTGTTTTGAGGTGGAACATCAGCCCCACGTGTCAAAAATAGAAGCTTCTGTCAAAAATGTCTCGCCTCGCTGTCTGTTGCTCGCGGCTGGTGTAAACTTTGATTATAATTGGAGCATTCTGGTTTTGTTGTCTCTCGCTTGCTGTGATTGCTTTTGGGATGAGGTGTTAGGCTTATATATATATATCAGACCCTACTGACCAGGAATCCATGCAAAGTGAATTCATCAATGACTTGAAATGTGAATTCAATTGCTCTGATACATCTTGCCTGAGAAATCAGATGACAAGATGTTAGGGCATCCCAGACCGCAAATTTGATCATGCTCTTTAGACCCATTCAGACAATATCTGAAATAGTGATTCTCTCACAGTCTGGTTCCCTTGTACCTAAGTGAGTGTGATTTAATCATGTTCTGGACAGTTAGTGATTACATCCTTTCAAAGCTGCCCCAAATTCTTCGAATAGAGCGTTTTCTTTCTCACTCGGCGAGACCGGTGAAGATCCTTAACTCTCTCTCTCCTTTCTGTTGGAGTGGAGCCATGAGCCTGAACGGAGGCCCCGGTTATTGACTCATGTGCCGTCTCCCGCTGACCCGCTGTTTGCCTCAGCCTTCAAGGATCTGACTTACACACTGTTTTTACTGCTCTGGTCACTTCTTTCTCTCTTGTACTGCTGTGATGGATCACTCCCTGGTTAAGAAACACGAGGGAGCTGTGCACCGTGATGCATTTTACTGTTGAGAGTGCAGATTTTTCTTTTTTTTTGTATCTGCCTCTTAATCCAAGAAGAGATAAATCTCTCCCCCTCAGGTTTCCCATATTACAAAGAGAAACAATAATTTATTTGCAGCCATATGAAAATATCTCATATAGTTCATATGCATGAAGTGGAACTCATAATAATCCAATGCGAATGGCAATACCAAAGAACAGGTTCATCTATCATTTTAGCATAGATGATGGAACAGAGCGGGGGAAAGAGAGAAGAGACATTATTGCCGCATTTTTTGTTTTAGCAGAATTGTAATCGTCTCCAAGGATTAAGTACCATTCAGCCACAACAGCATAACAGTGACAAGTAAATAAGATTGATTATGTAATTACAATGGTGCCTGTCAAGTGAGATACATTAAATGGTTTGTGAACAATCAGTTCTTGAAGTTGATGTGTTTCAAGCAAGAAAATCTGGCAAGGGAGGGTGATGCTCTGGTCAAAGTTCTGATGGGAAATCTTGATCCTTGGCATTCATGTGGAAGCTACCTCGACACAAACCATGTACCTAAACATTGCAGCATGCTAAATGTAGCCCTTTATGGCAACAGAATTCCCTAATGGCCAGGGTTGGGTACAGAAAACCAGTACCAATATGGCACCGGTACCTATATACCTATAACAGAATGTGAATTTCTGTGCCTCATTTTGGTACCACTTAAATGCCTGAACTGTCGATTAAAATCAGACCTTCGCTGGATAATGAGCCCTGTTACATGCCAAAAACAGGAGGAATGGTTTAAGGACCATGACAAAGATCAACTCGGCCTCTATATTCCCCAACCGTATATGATCTGCCGGATTTTGCTGAGAAATTAGTCTGATCTACGACAATCCCATCTCGCAACATACAGTTGTTAAAGGTTCTGCTGCACAACTCTTAATGCCAGAAACCAGAGCACATATTCCAAGATCTTAAGGAGTCTTGAGTTGTTTTGGCAGGTGGTTTTAATGTTAAAAGTGGTTTTAATATTATGCAAAACTCATTTTTTTTGCATCCTTTTGTATTTCCATTTGGGTCTCTACAGCTCCTATAAATAGTCCAAGTGTAAAAAAAATCTATCCATCTACACATTTAGGTGTTAGGAATCATATGCCACTTTGAGCCATTTGGACGGTTCCCCCATTGTGATGTCAGGATGAGGAAATTTGCAAAGAACCACCCCTCATCTGTCAAACCCCACCCACTGGATTTGTTGAAGATCCACCATGTTTGTTCGCTGGTTTTATGAGCATGCATAAGACGCTGAGTTCTACAGGCAGAGGCAAGTCACCATGAAGTGGGTCTGACTCGGGGTCCAACATATGGTGCTGCATAGTGCCTCTGTTTCTGCCATTTTCATGTGTGGCAAAGCACAGTGTAAGCATGAGATGGGTGGGGGGTGACCAGCAACAGCTTATTTGCATAAAATTGACAACCTTTAAATGGCTCATTTTTAAAAGAACTGAAACTGTCAAGAATAAAGCTACTGAGTTCTCTTTATGTGAGAGTGATTTCAATGAACCTGTTTTATATAGCCCATAGACCTTTTATAACTTGCTTAAAAAGAGGTATAATGTGTCTGTCCCCTTTAAGGCTGACTGGTATATTCTCAGAAGTCAGATTTTGGGAGCCTCCCTGCTGAGGCTAATACTCAATAGATTTCCAAATTGTTCATATGTTTCTTTGTATCTGTGTGTGCCTGTGTTGCCTTTTTCTTTTCTTTGCATGAATGGCACCTCGGAGGCTTCACTGAAACACTGACGTGCGCATTTCGTGAGCAGGGAATGGCCTTTCAGAAAAGAAGCTGTTACGACTCTAAGTGCAGCAGCCCGGTCGTCTCTTCACATAATGCGGAACGTGGCTGAAGCCCTGGAGGTTTGGGTCAGGGCTAAGACAGAACGCTTTCTCTCAGTCTCTCTTCTTTTTCTGGCTCTGCTCATGTAACCACTAGTGCCTGTGAGCAAGTCCGTATCTCCAATTAAGCAGATGTGTGAATTAGTCTTAGGTTCAGGCCAGATGAAGAAAACCCCCAAAACACAATACGTGTGGGAGGGCCTGCACACTGCATGGTTGCCTCCAAAAAAAAATCAAAGAGTGTGTAGTCTTCTGTGGTATTTTCCTTCTTTGCTGTTTTTTCTATTTTTGGTCAAATGAATGAAACTCAAGGAAATGGGCCCACAAAGAGGGTGCATTTCATATCAAAGCTTTGTGTGCTTTGGAAAACGGTTTCTCAAGCTGGTGACTGCAATAACAATTGTGTCATCTGGCTGAGACAGAAATAGTGAGGTTGTGTCTGTATAATTGCAGTTTTACTCAAGAAAATGGGCTCTGCGCAGTGTTTCCTTATCTGAGTTGTGGAATGCAGATTTTACTTGTTACATCACTTTCTGAAGTAAATATGTGCCCTCACAGATGTGCACTGAACGTGTCTGATCTTGATAGTCACAGAAAACACTTGATTTAGTTTTATTTTTCCAATGGTGAGGTGGAGATCCTGATCACTTACCAAAGCAAGTCTCATTTTTCTTTCCAGTGAAGCTGATTCACGTGGAAAATTCAAACACAGATGCTGTGGGGCTACCTAATGGACTTGCTCTGAAGAGATAGTGACACAGAAAAAGGAATGTAGGTCGACTCTTTACTTGTTGACTTTGGTAGAAGATGCTCAGGTGGTGGTGGTAGAAGAGCTGCTTGATTTGTGCCCACTGGCTCATGAAGCACAGCTGTGCTGAATACGCCACTGGGAGCAATGGGGTTAATGCCTGTGGCACATGCATGTAACGTGTGCACGTGTGTGTGAAAAGGATGAGGGCAGCCAGCCGGCTGTCAGTGTAGTGAGCATATGATGGCATGTGAAGCTGCCATTGAAATTATGCCCTGGACATACAGAAGCCTGCAGAAAGAAAAGAAAACAGAGTGTAATGGCTGAACCACAAGGCTTTACAGCTATGCAGCTACTCTGTTTTGACTAATGTTTTGGGACCCCTGACCATTACACTAACAGGTTCTTTAAAGATATCAAATTCATAGACTTTAAAATGGATTTGGTTTCCCTTTGCAGCCATAACACTCTTCTTGGAAGGCTTTCCACAAGATTTGGTCATTTCTGTTTTAGTTCTGTGTGACCATTTATTCTGTTGAGCTTTTATGGTGTCAGGCTCCGATGTTGGACGAGAAGTCTAGGCTTGCAATCTCGGTTCTAGTTCATCTCAATGGAGTTGGATGGGGTTGAGGTCAGGGCTCTGTGTCAAGCTCTTTCACACTGAACTCATCCCACCATGTTTTTATGGAGCTGGATTTGTGCACTGGGAACCGCTATGCCTGATTTTTAAACAGCTATCGCAATGGGTATGATCTACAGCCCTGAATTCATTATTTAAGGGTTGTGCCCCCACTACATTAGATTGAGACTTTCCAAAGCCCAGGAAGACTTGCATTTACCAGAAGGATATTACATTAATTATTGCTGTTGCAGCATTGCAGAATTGGAGGTAGCTCAGGGGTTAGGATACTTGCCTCTGGACCATGAGGTCCTGGGTTCGAATCCTACCCCCAGCACCACCACTGGGTCCCTGAGCAAGATCTGCATCTTTGAGCAGTGGTGCTATCGCGACATTAGCCTCTGAATGGGCATCTAAGAACCTTTGGTCATGTTCCCCCCACTATCCGTAAACTCATAGAAGAGAGATTTTGTGATGCTCATTCAGTGAAGTATGTGCATCATTCTTTAGCTTTACTTTAATGGTTCCACGCTTTATGGAAGCCAAGTTAGCCATCTTAATGGAGGTATTGATAACTCTTTAGCTAACTGAAGCATACGACACCAGTGCTGTCAACCATGCCAGTTATGTATTTTAATACACATCAGTGTATCACTCTTTATAGTATATAACTGTATGTTAATCCTGGTCATATTGCTGCAAATGGTAACAGAGTTAGCTAGATTGTTAGCTGCAAAATCGTGAAGGGTTTTTTTTTTCTTTTCGATCAGCCTCTCATGTCCAAGGTCATGCAGCAAATTATTAATGAAACTGCAGCTTTAGACTGGAGCTTCTCTGGGCTCTGTTAAATGCAGATTGGCTCTCACCATCATCCTCACTTGGGATATTTCACACATCCCATTCGAACCCTATTTCAGCTAGTTATTTCAGTTTGTTTGATAAAAGGCTTACCTGCATTGTCAAAGCTCTCTTATTTTTCTAGAAAACTGTCAGGGACAAGTCAATAATTCACCTTGCTGAAGATTTTTCTTTCACCTGACATGACTTCTGATCAGCATCAAACTTAAAGCTTCACCATATTTAATGGTGCATAGACCTTTGACTTTCTGGGCAGCGTATATTTTCATCCCAATTTTATACAAATAATTCAGTAATGAGAATGGACCAATGTGGATTCCATCTGATAATTTTGTGGTATTAACAGTTGTGCAACTTGCATAAGATTTGCTAACTGTAAATCAGTACAACAGTAAAATAACAGCCTTTCAGTTTCTCTTATTTTTAAATACATTACATTAGCTGTTAGGTTTTTTTTATCCAAAGCAACTTACAATGTAAGGAACACGCTGCTACTGCCAAAGCTGATCTTAAACCAGAAAGGTCCAGAGTGTGGTCTTGTATGTTTCCGTGATAGTTCTGTTTTTAACCGGTCTCAGTGAAAAACATAGTGGCCGTGTGTTTTGAACATGCTTACCGCTTTACCAGCAGTAAATGGTAGATCAAACGTCCAAAGGGTGTAACCACTTATTCATATTTAATACTGTATGTCAGTGTTTTGACAGGATTTGGCTTGTTCCAAATGGTCAAATCACTGAAAGATATAACAGGTTTTCTTTTTTGCTTTAAAGTAGTTTCCATGCGGCAGAAATATAAACCACTTTAACTTCTGAAAAGGCACCGCAGTGCTGCATAATGCAAATGACTCATAACTGTTTATATCCTGTAGTGTAGCAGATACCTGATTTGCTGAAATATACCTGGATAAGTGCAGATCCACGGGCTTGGACAGGAACATTGCTGGTACCTTTATTTATGTATACAGCTTGTATAATCTCCATAAAAAAGTAGTGTCGGTAGATTTGGATGCTGTAGAGCTGTCAATTGTGAGCGTGAGCTGCAACCAGATCCAGAACTAATCATCCAACATCAATTGGACAACATACATCATCAGTTTCATCATCACAATTGTTTCCAAGTTTTTTCCCTGTAGTAAGTTTGATTTAATTTCATTGTTATTATTATTTTTATTAATCTGGTGCCTAAACTTTTGCTACTTAAGACTACTTAATAATTGCTAAACTGTTGCAAGTGGTAGAAATCCCTCTTTTTGTTTGAAGACATTCATCCCATTCAGGTTTAGATTCTTTTTCATCACCTGCTTTCAAATTCTCCACGCTTCAGACACTCACTTATGCTAATTAGGGGCAGACATGCTCTTTGTGCCGGCATGCAGAATCGCATCAGATTGCAGGCGTTCACGCCTGTTTGTTTGTAATCAAAAACGTGTGTTTATTTAGGCTGAATTCCTGTTCCTCCTTCCATCGCAGCACTGGTGCATTGATTGCATCACAGCATTCAGCAATCTGATTACACATTGGAGGTAGTGTAATTACAGGTTTAGCTGATTAATATGACTGATATAAGAGAGAGAGAGAGAGAGAGAGAGAGAGAGAGAGAGAGAGGGAGAGAGAGAGAGAGAGAAAGAGAGAAAGAGAGAGAGAGAGAGAGAGAGAGAGAGAGAGAGAGAGAGAGAGAGAGATAGAGAGAGAGAGACAGAGAGAGAGAGA
>JBBKCR010000002.1:18311344-18323447 GCA_037577295.1 Ladigesia roloffi | reverse complement strand
GACAGAGAGAGAGAGAGAGAGAGAGAGAGAGGGAGAGATGAGCACATGACTGATACCCAGTGTTTAAGCTATCAATCCTTCCCTGTTTACTGTGAGTGAAGCCAGAGATCCAGCATATACAGCCACACTCGGATACCCCCTTTACACTGGTTTTAATATGGATAGCGGTCCTTTACATTGTGGACTGTGTACCTCATTATAAAGCTTTGTAGTGCTTTGACAGCCAGCCAAGGCAAAGGCTTTCTGACACAGAGAGAGCTGCCCTTCACTATTCAGTGGTGTTTGTAAGGTGGCAGCAGGCTTGTTATCGCTTAAGTCTCCTGAATGGAACAGCTGTGTGAATAGATTGTCTTGTAAAGGGTCCTGCAATGGATCGTATGTTTCTCCTTCCAAGAACACGGAGAGCATGCGCGTGGGTTGCTGCGTCATGTGTAAACCGGCTGATGCAGGGTGTTCTGTTAACCACAGCTAAACCCATGCCAGTAATGTTCTGCTCATCCGAGATGTCCATATGCTGCAGTCCTGCTCAGGCCAGATTGTAGCAGTAGAGATCATCAAGATTTTAAGATGTGATGTAAGCAGTTTTCAGCAGTTCCTGAGAATGTACGGAAGACATACGGCCACCTCAGTGTCCTTGAAGAACAGAGTAATAGATTTCTATTGGCTCAGCACAACCTTGTCTCTGCTGACCTTCTTCCTGGGCCTCCAGAGCGAGCTGCTCCCGACACACACATCCTCATTTCTGGGCTGGTGAAATCACTTGCTGCCTTCCAAGGTTCTATTGGAAAAGTTAACTGGTACTTAACTGATGTTCACACTAAAATGACAGTCCAGTACTGCACAGTTACACCTTTAAGTTTGTTTTGTGGCCCTTCAATTCATATATTAATACATTATCTAATCCAGGAGACAGCATAAAATGACTGCACATTACCAAGCTGCAAGGTCAGTCTGGACTGTGTTCAGACTTGTTAAGGTCTCAGTGGTGGCTCAGGTCAAGTTTTGACCTCAGTGCAGTACCACTGCTTTTTGTGGTGGCTTTTCAGGGAGTCAGTGAGGCGATAATAAGAATTTCACTGTGAAATGAAATCCATTTTTTTATTGTATTTTAGATACATTTACAATTAATAATGTGACCCCATGAGTAAAAAAGTAAAAACTGAATTTCTTGTAATTAATCTTGTAAATTTCTTGTAAAGTCATGTAACGGTAACCATGTGTCAGTTTAATTTAATTACTAACAGCAATACCATTCTTTGTAGCTCAGATGTCTTAAGTGTATGATATAATTTGTGTATGAATCCAGCTCCCCCCCCCCCGAGGGACTAATAAGGGTTATCTTAATACACACTGCCTGTCTCTGCCACGCCTTCTGCTGCAGTTCCTAAGCGTTTCTTTTCTTCTTTTTTTTTTTTATTGTGCACTTCAAGTGCTGTAAGTTCACCCAGAGTTCACATATAATCTGCAGTCCGTTTTTAGGCTAATGCACAGACTTCTTCTAGTCTTAACAACGTAAATTGGACTAAACGGAGGTCAGGAAAGGTTGTTCAGTAGCTTTTGCAGGCCCTTTGTTTACTAATGTGAAAAGGGGTCATATGCCTCTCAGAAAGTAAGCACAAATGGCACTCATGCTACAGCCCCCTCCTTTCTCTCAGTGCAGTCCTGTAAATGTCCCTCCATCCGTGTCATTTATTAAGCAGACATTTCTGTGTGTGTAGTGATTAGCTGCCGTCGCCCGCTCTCCTGATGGTCTTTCAGCGGGGAAAGTAGCAGCAGGGTGCCGCCGCGGCAGCCGTTCTCCTCTGCTTTTCCCCGCCACTCATTTATCAAGCGTTAGAAATCAGCAGCCACTTTGTCAAAGCGTCCTGTCGCCCACTTTTGTATGGGGGAAACACCTAAATGCATTTGAAGTCTAAAAAACCTGCAATTTGCCAGGAGGCGAAATCGGTGTTGGCAGACTAATTCAGATCCGTTATTGGCCATTAAAGTGCAGAAATTGAATAATGGAGCCGGAGGTTTTTGGCGGCGGGCGGCTTGCGTGCGGGCAGCCGGGCGGGGCAGGGCAGGGGGTGGCCGCGCTCGTCTCCTCCGCACACCCGGCCCATCAGTTTTAATCTGGCAGAGCGACAGGCAGCCCTGTCCGCCGGGAGCCCTCTCCATTAGGCGCTCGGCCAGCCAGCGTCCCCCGCACGTGGGGCCCATTAAGGATCATTACCTGAGCTCAGGAACTGTGCGGGATGGAGCTGAGCTGCATTGCAGCACAGGCTGAACCCTCCCCACGTGATGAACACACCTACACAACTTTCCTAATAAACACCCACACTCCAGACGCATGGAAATCCAAAGTCTCATTTAGAAATCCATGTGTAGTGTAACGTGATTAAGGATTTTCTTCCCTTACTGCTGTAAAAATATCTGAAACAGAAACCTAGTCTGGACTGGCTTCATTTGACAGAAAATCAATCAGTAACATTTTTCCTTCTGACAAAAAGCCAAACCCTTTACATCACAAAAAGACAAAGCGTACCTCATTTTTTAAACTGTTTCTGCATCTTCTTTTTTCTGTTTTTTTTTTCCTGCTTATTAACGAGATCCTCCTGGTGGCCTTGAGGCCCTAAGCAGCTGCTTATGTCACTTATTATGTAAAGCCTGCACTTCCAGGGCACACAATAATGCAGAGCTCTGTTGAGAATAAAGGCAAAATAAATATTAAAGCTGTAAAAAATACCCACATTTTTTTGGAAAATCAACAAGACCTTTTTGAGCCAGTAAGGTTCGGGTTTAGATTTCTCCTGAGTGCCTGATGTGAAATTCAGAGCTCCTGAATCTGTTTAATTTAATGAAGTCCTGATTTAGTCAAACCAATTTTCTGCTGGAAAATACAAGTAATATTGGCCACAGTAATTAATTTCCAGTTATCCTATTGGCCCAGACATTTCATATTGGTGCATCATGTTGGTTATGATCTCCTGCAGGCTCTTCTGAAACAAGCCTTCTGCTCTCTTGACCTCACACAGATGAGGAGCACAGCTGCTCTGTGGCCTTGGAGAGACTATCAGCTTTGTTTGAAATATAATTTTGGGGGGTAAATGAAAATAGAAGGAGTGTGTGGGTTGGTGCTCGGTTCTGGAGAGGCTCCTCATTTCTCCGTGAATCTGCTCTGACCACTGGATCTATCCATCTGCATTAGGACTCAGAGAGGTGGCTGTGACAGTTTGTGTTGGGCCTGTGCTTTGGCATCCCTCATATTCTCCCCGTTAGCAGAGGCCATCCATCTCTGTCTGCTCCCCCTCTTTTCCTCGCTCTCGCCCACTCCTTCCCTCATGATAACTTTTCCTTGCCTGGCACCCTCCATCCTCCACCTGCTGTTGACAAGGGGAGACCCTTGTCTTAGAGCGGTAAGGCCACGCTGGTAAAGAAATGAATTATGATCTTTCACACTCCAACAATAAACTTGCAAGGACCCACCAATGAGAGCTTTTCTGCTAGACAAGGCAAGTGGATGTGCATCATGTGTTAAATTGGTCAACTGGCTAATGGCCATTCACACACCAATAGTGTTCTTTACATCATGTGCTGATCTTTTTTCTGTTTTTATTTAAGCTAGCTAATTACTTAACTAGTTAATATTGTTATCTCAGCTAACAGGTTAGCCCTCAGCAGTTTCCAGCAGTCCTTGATCATTTTCGATGGACATTTGTCCAAACTTTTGTATAGAGTAGAGTTGAGAAAAGATATTACATTGTAATTGGTCCCCGCTGCATAATATTGACAAAAGCATAAGATAAACATGTCATGACTTATGTTGTCATCGTTTGTCATGGACATTAATAATTGCATTACTGGTTGCATTTCTGTATTTGGTTAAATTGTCCTTTTTATAGTTATAATCTATTATTGCATGTACATTCTAGAGCAGTATGCCCCTACACACCATCAGATTTCAGTGCACATCACCTTTGGGTATACGTTAGGCTCATACAATTGGCCTGTCACTTACAGTAGTTGCTGTTTAGAATGCCAGAATAAACTATGATGGAGATTAAACAGTCTGCTTTAAAGCAAAAGCTCAGACTAGTAACATGATGTAGAACTGATGTTTTAGACTATTTTAAAACACAGCAGATTTTACATGGTGTCAGATCATTTAAGCAAGTGTATTGAGATCTGTTTGGTTTGAGGCGAAGTGTGTGATGATTTAGGCATGCAGTCTGTATAGATCTGAGCTCGAGTGCACACTTCTGTTTCGTATTTGCTGCATTAAACTTGTGAACTGAAGAATCAGCCTTCAGACACACAACCTGTCTTGGCATACCTATTAGATTTGGTATAATGGGAAAATGGTCCAATTTACCATACTAATACTATACAGACATCCATTCATTCCCCATTTATAACATATTAGTTATAATTTGTGGGTACTCAAACACGATGATTTATTTATTTTAGATTGTTTGGTTTTAGGAGAAAGCAGCACACTCTTTGTCAGTCTCACAAATGCTTTTTTTACTTTTTTCTTCCTGATAATTCAAATGAATAAGACTCAGCAGTGTTTGGAAGGCTATGACATCAACTATCCTGTTGTGTCTGGCCACAATACAAGTTTAACTCTCAAAAACAAAGAAAAAACTACATTCAGAGTCTTCAAAATGCACATTTCTCTCAGTTTGATTACAGCCCACCATGACCATGTACCTTCATGAAATAAATATGTTATTCAGATAAAGTTCAAATGAACCTTTTTTCAGGTGGTATTGTTTTTTAAACCAGTTTGGGGCCTTTACACATCTGTTCAGTCATAGGATTGTCCTTCCCAGGACCTCCTGAATATCACAGCACTTCACCAACACTGTGGCCTCCTCTTTACATTGGCTTCACCAAAGTCTGTGCTGTGGTGAACCCTGGTGAAGATTTCTCCATGGAGAGTAATATCCAACCCTAATGACTCCATCCTCCCTTAATGCTTCTATTTCCCCTCAGCCCAGATTTCTGTGTCTTTGTGAGGAGGCCCTGAACAGGCTCTGTAATGGGATAAGAACTGATCTGACTTCCCCCTGCGCTGCTGGTGCCGTAATTGGAGTTTGATAGGGGAGCCTAATTGTAAATGGGTTTTGTATCACTGCTCGTTTTCTCTGATGTCCAGTGAAGGCTGGTCTGGTTCAGTGGTTGGCGAAGGCGTAGTGTGCCCCAGCTGAAGCTCCGTGCTCACACACTCTCACTCAGGACAGAGACCTGCCTGCATTTTCATGGTTCTTGGAAGCTGGCTGTGCATCAGAACATCTGATTTAAAATGCTTTTTGTCAATACTGAAAGGGCAGGCCACGGAGAATCCATAATTTAATATTTCATTCATTTTCTGTGGAGGTAGTTTGAGGGGAGGAATGTGCCCAGCATCCTCCAAGTGTGGTGTGTCTATACGCAAGAGTCAATGGATTCGTTGTTTGTAAACAAGTAAATAGAGCCTTCGCTGAATAAATAAAGAGCTTTTAAACTTTGAGAGTTGGGTCAGAAAGAGTTGGCCATAAATCAGAAAAGAAATGCCAAAGTTGGCACTTATTTATTTGTTGTTGGTATTTTTGTTTGTTTTTTATTTTTTAACATTTACATTTCAGTCACATGACACTTTCAAGGCTCCAGACAAAATAAAAACTTTAAGAGCCATTGGCTCCTTAACACAAAATATTTGCGAGACAAATTATTTTTGTAAGAGCCATTATCTCTGTCAAATTTGATATAAATAAAAAATATATTGCCGCGGCACATTTTGTCTCCAGTCTTAACCCATGTAAAGAGTGTTAAAACGAAAATCCCGATATGGACCAAATTATTGCCAAAGTAAAACACCATTTATCGTATAGTTCATGTTCATTTTTCCTATATTTTAGAAAGCGCTCTGCAAAAGGTTGCCAGGTCGTGCAAATTGTTTCTAACTAAACTCAAACTGTCGAACACTGCTCTGGTAGGTAGGTTCTTTGACTAATTTGGAAAACAAAGAGCCTTTTGTGCATCGACAGAGAATAGACTTAGAATATTACTCCTGCACCGCCCAGAAGTCCATTCAAGACCAATGAGGATCACAATCATAATGATTCATAACAAATACATTCAAACAAATCTGTTGTATTAACTAGCAGGAGTGTGAAGAGATAAAAATGTATTGCACATCTCATCTTGCCAGCCCGTACCACATGATTTGGTTTGAATGCAGCATCTACAGTAGGGCTGTGTAATTTGGCCTAAAATCAAAATCTCGATTAATTGAACATTTTAACTCGATTACGATCGTTGAATGATTATTAAATTTATTTATTTACATTTTTTTTTTGCCATTTTTGACTTCATAGTTGACTGACAAGTTTTGTACAGTAAATATGCTGACATATTACAAGTAAGAGATGTTCAAATGAAGAGTGCATTACTTGATTTAAAAATAATTGAAGGAAACACACTACTAACTTCTATCTACTATTATTTATTGAACATCAATGTTACACATCTAATATTACAGCACACATTACCTAAAATGAAACGTCACTTTCAGTGTTTTTTTTAATTAAAAATAGTGACTCCATATGTGGTAGTGTTTGTAAAGGAAAAGTAATTGAAATAATTGACCCGGAAAATTTTGATCGATTATAGGTTCTTATTGTCGATTTCGATTTACTTTCAATTAATCGCCCAGCCCTTATCTACAGTATGAAAAGTCTTCCAGAAGATCATCTGCCCAAGCAGAAGGTCTCCAAATATTCTGACTGTACTTTAGAAAGCTCCCTTTCTGGGTTTCGAGCATTCTTTGTGCTGAGGGAGATATTAAACAAAGCCCAGAGCACTGTTGAAACTGTCACATATCAGTATCTGAAGAAGAGCTCCCTGAAGGCTGTGTGGAGTTTCACTCACTCCTCGTAGTTTGCCTTGTGTGTCATCACATTTATTAAAGCGAGCTGTTGTGCAGCGCGTGTTTGTGAGAAAAAAGAAAGTTACGTTCTTGCGCCAGTGTTTATCAAAACAGGGGGACGAGTGAAGTTTGTGGGCGATCGCTTGTGGCAGTGTGTAATGTCTTTTAGTGTCTATCAGATAGTGAAGTGAGGCTGAAAACGCTTCCCGAGTCAAATACAGCAGTGCTGCTGAACCATAAAAGTGAAACAGAGTCTCCTTGTAAGTTTTGTTGTCGAGAAGCTGGTAAGTCAATGGAGCATAAATCCTTATCTCAGCACGGAGCAGGTGCGGCCATATTTCTCAGCGTAAATGACGTGAGGGGGTGACGGAGAAATAAAAGGATGTGGAGGGCCATGTAAAAGGCTGTGGGAGAGATGAGAGCGCTTTGGGAAGAAAATTGAACTCCCTCTTTCTCCCTCCCTCTCTTTTTCTCTCTCCCTCTCTCTCTCTGTCTCTTTTGTTGTCTCTCTCTTTCACTCTCTCCCTCTCTCTCTCTCTCTCTCTATCTCTCTCTCTCTCTCTGTAATGTGTCAGTACTTGGTCCTTGGTATCTGAGAGTGTGGTCGTTTATTGCAATGTACAAACTTTCATAGCCCTGCTTGTGTCTGATTTATTACTGAACCTGGAGGAAAATAAGAGAGGGATGGTTTTCTGTGTATGTTCTGTTAAAAGGTCTATTTCATGAACATTTTTACTATAGCATGCAAATGTTGTAAATGTTTTACAGCAAACCCCTCTCTCTGCAAACCATCGCTTATTTTTTGTGTTTTTGTGATGTCACAAAACTGGCATTTATACATTCCCCATCTGTCCAATCTAGGCCATTTTAGGTTCACCCAGTCAGGTCAAAGAACCGAGCAGTGTTTCAGCTTTTTGGCACAATACTGAGCAGCCAATCACATCAGAGATCATTTACACAAATCAGCCTTAAAGGCACAGTGAAAGAAACACTGGATTAAAATAAAGTAAAGCAGGAAAATGTTCTTAAAATGAATTTTCACTGTTTTTTTGTACATAAAACCACACAGATGTCAAACGTGGATCTCAAGGGAGGAAAAAGTATAGGAAAAATGTAAGATATGGACTCTTTAATATGCGTATGTTTGCAGTGTCCCTCCGGTATGTGCATTGATTCTAATGGATGGTCCTCTCCCCCTTTCATCTTCCCTGAAACATCCACAGTGTCTCCTCTCCAACCTCGTCTGTGAAAAGCAATCTCACATAAAACTGTCAAATAAAAAATTCATATCCACTCCACTCCAACTTTCTGCCGACCAGGCCTTCACTCCTGCAGCTCCGTGATGAACAGCCAGCCGTCAAATATTAAACCGCCTCCCCCACCCCCCAACACAATAAAAGAGTTTCTCACCTCTGCCACCTCCAGCTCAGCTCAGCTCCGCACTGATAGCAGGAGAGCAGTGTGAGCTCAGCACTTCTACTTCAGACTCTTACTTCTGCTGCAGCTGCACACGCTTTATCCCAACTACACTCACACACAAGTGCTCTTATACAAACTTACTGAGGCTCATCGCCGTGCCTGCAGGCAGCATGTATCGGAAACAGACTTACAGGCCAAATTTGTCTACATACTTGGTTCTGGACGTTGCTGTCTCTCTAGTACTACAGAGAGTTTACAGACAGTGTGCCAAACACAGATAATATGAAATCAACACACAGTGCACATGTTATATAAAAACAAGAAACTGTACAGACAATACAGGGGATATACATATTATTGACAGACAATATGAACTATACATAGAATATTAAAAACAATACAGACAACATAGATATTATTTACTGACATTTACAGTAAACATTCCATATATAGTACTGTGCAAAATATATTTTTAAAAGCAATTTGTGCACTGGTGTCCTTTTGCGCTAGAAAGTAAAAAAATATATTATTGTATTGTGTATAATTGTATTGTGCGTCTATAAATAAAATGTATATTATTATTATTATTATTATTATAATTATTATTATTATTATTATTATTATTATTATTATTATTATTATCTGAACAGTCAGGAACTTTACATTAGAATAACTGGCTTCAAACAAAGTATTAATGTTTACTTTGTCTGTAAAAAGTACTTGATGTGTTATGAGCTGATTAAAAGAACACAGGTTTGGTTCCAGATTTTGCTGGTCTGTTATGGATTTGAATAAATATAATTTAATGAAGTATTGATTGAGCTTTTTCCATGAGAAAAAAGTGCAACACTGGGTTTCCGTGAGGAGAGATCTGCGAGAGGTGAATCAGCCACACAGACATACATATGTTCACTATTTACTGTATTAATGTTTTGTTTATATTCTAATATTAGCTTTTTACTGCTATGCTGCTCGTTTAAACCGGTTTTAATATATACATTTCTCAGGTGACATACGATTTTGCATGGCACTACACTATATACATCATATATAATACAGCAGTAAAAATGGTGTAAATATTTACAGACAATACGCAATATACTAATAATAATTAAGACAGCAATACAAAAAGTATATGTGGCATTGACTCGTACAGTATATGTGGCAGTGAATTCATTCCCAGTATGCATGAGAAAGAAATCTGTAATATACAAGTAAATATACAGCCATGCAATAGCTGATAAATAAATGTGAGTGTTCAGTTATTTATGAGGTTTATGGACTGAGGGCTGTGTCTGGTATGTATAAAGGGTTTTGTGGCACCTGCCGGGGTGGGGGTGGGGGGTGGGGGGGTGATGAAGGTTGTGTGCAGGGTACAAGGAATCTGTAATGATTTCCCTGCTGGTTTTCTGGCTCATGAAGAGGGAATTCCTGAAAGGTGGGCAGGGAAGCACTAGTGGAAACACTAATATTTAGCCATTCCCTGGCTCTGTCACTGAGAATAAGAGAAACATGGTGTAATATAGCTGTAATATAGCTGAGTGAAATGAGCTTTTCTGTCAGAAATGCTGATTTGATACTTCATTTCAACGGAACTTGCGATAATATGCATTCAGTCCTGTTTTGCAGAAATAGAAAGCAGCTATTACACCCTGAAACAAATCCAAATTGAATGTGCACACTAGATCTGACCATAAAGTTAAAATGTTTATGCAATTCACTATTTACCTACACATGACTTCTTTTTCAGTCATTCATTTTCTATAACTGCTTAATCCTTTCCGGGGTACCCAAATCTATCTGTGGGTCTACTAGTGCGAAGTAGGGACTCTTACCAATACTCTTAACTTCTTACCAATACTCTTAACTACTCAGTACAATAAAATTCATTATAACTTTTCCCTATTTGAGCTGAAGTACCTTTTCCTGGGCTGGTGCTGTCATCTGAATAATTGCTGATTATATTTGTTATGATAATTCAGTGTGAATTTATAGCATTCAGTCTGCTGAGCAACAATTCTGGACTGAATTGCTTTCACTGAACTCTGAGCTCTCTTTGTAACAGCAATTTTGCTCAAATTAAGCCTCGTGATAATTTAATAACAAAACCTGGTAATTGAAAACCTCACCTCTTTTTTATTAAGGCGAGGACAAGCCTGGCCACTAAAATGAAGATTGACTTTGCACAGTTCCTTTATCATTTAAACAGGGTTAAGGGAACATTTTTGCTGAAGGT
Source organism: Ladigesia roloffi (assembly GCA_037577295.1). Lineage (NCBI taxonomy): Eukaryota > Metazoa > Chordata > Actinopteri > Characiformes > Alestidae > Ladigesia > Ladigesia roloffi. The sequence continues at coordinate 18,312,897 of JBBKCR010000002.1, read as the reverse complement.
TTCATTAGAAGGAGAGGGCAAGTGAAATATTAACAGTACCTCTGACATGACAGTGGGATTTCTGTCTTCTTTTAAAGCATCTGGTGAATAAAGGGATGAGCCCACCTTACCAGCCTAATGCTGTGCTTGCATTCACTGTAGGTGTTTGTGTTTGTTTGGACCCAGTTAATTAAATGCGGATATAAACGTCCTTGGCTGTGCTCGATCCTGGATATCTGAGGTAATTACACAAGTACCTTACCCTGCACAAAATGTCCTGTTAAATCGCTTATAAATTACACTCCTGTAAAAACTCTCTGATAAAAGTCTTTCAGCTGAAATAGGGCTTAAGTATGGACATGTGTTGGCTGGATCATAGTTGTTTAGGGGTTCAATTCTACATAAGGGTGGTGAAATGTAGAATACTAGCAGCATGAACTAAGTAAAATTGGGGAAAATGATGTGATAAATGGTCAGTTAATAATTATTGCAGGCTTTTTCATTAAAGAATACTTCAAATTTGAAAAAAATCTTATTCTTTCCACACTCTTGTCTGGTTAGTGTGCAGTGTGAGGTGCCGCTGTCCTCGGTGCTGAAATTCTTCAGTGTAAATGAGGCCTGTGTGGCTGCAGAGGGTGGTGTTGTTAGTGAAGTGCCCCGGAGTGGACCAGTTCCTCTTTATCAGATTGTCCTGGGCTGGGTGACCAGCTGCAGAAGCTCAGGTGCTGCATTATTAATTATTAATTAGGGAGCCTGCTGTATTCTGGACTGGGTGTAAGTGCTATGCTCCCTTTGTCCAAAAGTTGTATTCTGTAAACAGAGTAAAAAATTCATGCATTTTGTTTGTTTACTATTTTGGGGGGTTTTTTCCCCCATCGATGCTTTTCAATAAAGATGAGTTGTATTTTGTTAGAACTGTTTCTCTCTGCTGCCAAACTCTGTCATCCTCCCTAACTTCGCGAATATGCCTGTCACATTAAAGCATGTGAGCTTAAATCTGGAAGTTGTTCAGCAGCTGCGGTAGAAGAGGAGTTTTGAGCTGCTTAAGACTTTGTTAATGCTCCGTGCCTTTCAGAGGGGATTCGGCAGGGGTGCGGTGACGGAGGACTCTTTGTGTAGTGAAAGTCGGTGAGAGGATGCAGGTTTTTGACTAGAGCTGAGATGCTCATGTGAAGTGGTTGTGCTCAGCAGGAACAGTGACGTGGCCTGAAGATGTGGAAATAGGATGCAGAGGAATGCAGTAACCAGTTCTTTCTTTCCATCTCTCGTCCCCAGTGTCCTCCCAGTTCACACGCTTTTTCTTTCTGTTTTTCTTTCTTTCTCTTTCCCTCTCTCTCTCTCTCTCTCTCTCTCTCTCTCTCTCTCTCTCTCTCTCTCTCTCTCGCCCTCTTTCTCTCCTGCCCCTTCTCTTTTTTCTTTATTTTTCTCTCCCCTTAACCTCAACCTCATGGTTGGGTACAAGGTTGCGTGCATGGATATGTTTGCATGGTTGTGTGTGCATTGCTGTGTGTGTGTGTGTGTGTGTGTGTGTGTGTGTGTGTGTGTGTGTGTGTGTGTGTGTGTGTGTGTGTGTG
>JBBKCR010000002.1:18280787-18301921 GCA_037577295.1 Ladigesia roloffi | reverse complement strand
TCTCTCTCTTTTTCTCTCTCTCTCTCTCTCTCTCTCTCTCTCTCTCTCTCTCTCTCTCGCAGGGATAGCTGTGGTGCGGCAGGCTCGGGGGCAGCAGAAGCTCTTCACCATGGATGTGGATGAGGAGGAGAACATGAGTGAGTATCTGTGTACGCGAACAACATGAACAAACACGTACACACAGTTTCATACACATACCTATAATGCCTGTACTTTAACTGTACCTATTTTCCCAGCACACCCAGCTCCATTTATCTCTATAATACTCTCATGGAGGCATAATCTAAACCAATACATGCACACACATATTGCATTATATGCAGAGACACCATCATAACATACACCTTTAATCATGGCTTTTAATTAAGCAGTATAATGTTGTGTTCACTTTTATTTCTCAAACCAAACTCCATATGTACTTGTAATCCATTAGGGAGCTCCCAAAAGACAAAGCGAAGGCACTTGATTTAAAAAAGTGCCTTTGCCAAGGGTGTTCATCAAATATTATACTCATTATTTAGTTATTTTATAAGACGGTTCAAGCCATGTAAGACAAAAATTGAAAAATACAAATTTGGGGTGATAAAAATATTTTTAGATAAATTAAAACATTTGCTTTTTTTAATGTGTTATCTTTTGTGAAAGCCCAATGGAAATGTACATTTGGCACTGCAAGGTGAAACATAAATAATTACTTTTAATGCAAGTCGTATTAAAATTTTGCCCAATCTGGCAACCCCTTACAAGTTTGAGTGTGTGAGTGTTGAGCAGTGGAGGAGAGCAGAGAAAACATGACCATTATCTTAAATATTGGAACATTTTGATCTTGTTATTGTCAATAAACTCACTTTGGTTGAATATGCTGCTCCAGACGGCAGCTACCCTTCAAATGTTCATTTATTCCCAGAAGCAATTACAACGGAGAGCACTCTAGAACACTATACTCTTTTCAACATATATAGAGTCTTACAAACTGTCCAGAGAGTGTGGTGATGTGCAGGACTGGCAGCTGCTTGATGCATTTAGCTTAATGGCCAAGCCACAGAAGTGTGTGGTTTCATAAAAGTTTAAAACATACTGATTATTCAGTTGGCATGGACATTACGATTTTAGTGGTTAAATTTATCCCTAAATGATTAATTATTTGTCCACTTCCTTTCAAAGTTGAAATGTGACATCCACCATTATTAGGTCACAGCTTAACTGGAGGGCAGTGTGCTGTCGGAAAACGGCCTTTTGAGCAAAAGGAGAACAAAATAAGGTTAAAAAAATTGATAAAGGCAGTTAATGAAAGGCATTCTTTGGTTGGGTGGACATAATGGTAATGCTTTCTCTGAACACAGCACTGCCATTTCCATTAGAGCTGGAAAAGTGTGGTAGTTGCTGACTAGTTGTGTCTGCCATCCACTTTCTCCACTGGCACTCAGCCCTTCCTCTTATGACCTGTACAAACAGATGGTAGGTGGTAGAGGTAGCAGTGCACCACTCTTCCATGCAGAGCCTTTTCTATACAGACAGAATACCCAGCCTGAATTTAGATGATAGATGGCCTTATATTGCACATTCCTACAGCATAAAAATGTTCTCTTAACCTCCCCACCTACACTAAATGGAGAAAAGTATTGGGGCGCCTGACATTACACCAACAGAGACTTTAATGACATTGCATTCAAATACATAGACAAGTGATCCCACTTTTGCAACTATTACAGCTTCCACTCTTCTTGGCCGGCTTTCCATAAGATTTTAGAGTTTCAGTGGGGTGTTTGTGCCCAGTTATTGTGCAGAACAATTATGCAGTCAGGCACTAATGTCAGATCAGAAGACCTGACCCAAAATCTCTGTTCCAGTTTATTGTAAAGGTGCTGGAAAGGGTTGAGTTCAGGACTCCGTCAAGTTCCACCATGTCTTAATGGAGTTTGCTTTGTGCACTGGGACACAATCAGGCTGGAGTAGAAAATGTTAATCCCCAAACAGTGTTCACAAAATTGGAAACATGGTGTTGTCCAAAATGTCTTGGTCTGCTGAAGCATAAAGATTTCCCTTTGGAAAACAGGGGTTCCCCAGTACATTTCTCATTATGATGTAGACAACCCATTCACAACTCCAGCATGCGCATCAAAAACTACAGATTTCCTGAACAAACCTGTCGTCTGTCCAGTTAGGGCTAGAAAGGTCTTTATAAGCCCCCAGCCAACTTAAAACCCAAACCTAAAACATGTTTTTTGGGGGAAAACTGTAGAATTCCAGCGCTCTAGCTTTATTGTTCAGTTAATTAAACATTCAGACTCTAGATCTCCCACATCCCATTGATATCACCCACTAGTCGAGCACCGAGTCATCCTCACACAATTGGAGTTAATTGATATTTGAGCAGATTTTGATCAAAAGGCTTGAGGAATAGATGACAACATTCTTTCAGAGCCTTTGGAGATGTAGGCTGTATTCAGTGCTACTATGAATGGAAGTGTGTGTGTGTGTATTAGTAAGACGGGAACCGTTAACCCAGGAGAAGTGGAGCTCTCCTTTGTCCCGTCACTTACTCCTCCTGAAAACCGCTTTCAATGGCATGCAAGGTCATTTATTACCACCTAAATTCAAAGACCCCACTTTCTTATTTAGATTTTGTGTGGATAAGCATGACTTGATACTCCAGAGCTTTTCTCATTCACTCTGCTTACGACTCAGAGAGAATACCCAGCTCTGTTTGATCCGGTTTCCTATTTGCTCTCTAGTGAAATAGATCTGGAATTAGGTCTGAAATATGTAGATGATATTTCAAAATATATATATTCATACAACACTGTGCACGAGTAGTAATTCTATGAATGTATGTGTGTCTGGATGTTTACTTTACCATTTCCAGACCTCTTCTTGAGGAAGCCCTGTATAAATTATTACTATTTAATCAATGAAACAGTCAGCACTTTGTTAACTTTAATTATTTGAGCTGCTGATGGAATTTCATAAATCTGTTTAGTGGCTGGAGGCATCGAGGGGAAATCTGTAACCAAGTCTGCATTCTTCTAACCAGCTCACAAAAAAATGAACCAAATGTCTAGAATATCTAATGATATACATATTTATAGACAAACACATATCTGGGTCTAAAAGTGTAGGTACACGGTATTTACTTCAAAATGAATGTTAGTCATTATATACAAGTAACAGTGAAAACTTTCTCTAGTGAGAAACGGGATTTTAATGCTGTTATATCGTTTACAGGTTTCGATACTGTAGTAGGTATCCTAAGCGGTTTATTTATTAAAAGAGTTTAAGGTGTAATTAAAAGTCAATGCTGTATAGTAACAATTAGTCCTTGTTGATTTAAAGTGTGTGTTTTGTAATGCTGTGGATGAGCGTTGCTCATCTCTGTGGTATCAGTGTTCTGCTCTCTTGTTATTATGAGGCCAGTCCTGGTCCCATACGTGTTTTTGAACGTTTTTAGGAAGGCTGAATTATGTGTTTGTGCATGGCTTGAATATGTGAGTGTGTGTAATAACAGATTACACCCTGGTCCAGACTGCTAGTGCAACTCTCACTCTACAGAAGTCTTTTTAACCTGGCCTGAATGTCTGGAGTGTGCTGGATAGAGTATTTCTGATAGGTTATCTTATACTAGCTTTAAGATCAGCATCACTGTGATGGACATACTGATTATATTTGGTACTACTAATGTTCTGTTAGGTTACTCTCCCATATATCTGTAATATGACATACACTACATGGGCAAAAGTGGTGGGAGACCATAACACCAACAAGTACTAAAATGACATTGCATTCAAGATACCTAGACTTTAATAATGTCAATTTGGTCCCCCTTTAGAGCTACAACAGCTTCTATTTTTCTCAGAATCTGTGCCAATTCATTCTGTAGAGAATTTATGAGGTCAGGCACTGATGTAAGAGAAGATCTGGCTTCAAATCTTCCAGGTCATTCGAAATGTGCTTAAGACTTGAGGTTAAGACTTAATGCGGGCCAGTCAAGTTCTTCCACACTGAACTCCAACAAAGTTGGAAGTATGGCATTGTCCAAAATGTCTTGGTGTGCTGTTAAGATTGTCCTTCATTTGAGGTAGCAGCCACCTGATTTCAATAATAAAGATGTTTGTCCTAATACATTTGTCCATTTAGTGTAGTTGGAAAGGATACATGTCCACATTCGGGTATTGAAATGCAGTGGCTGTTGAAATTGCTGGTTCAGAGTGTGGGTTTACAACACATGTAAAATTGAAGACGTATATTACGAGACTTATTAAACACATGGAAAAACTACAGGTTTCCACTTTAATAGATCATGTTCTTTACAAGCCAAACTTAATAGGGCGACAGAATTGGAAAGTAAGTTAATACCTGACGAAAAAGTAAATTACAAGACAGATAATGCAGCCATTTTTTATTTAACCTTTTAAGGAATACAGTGTTAACTGTGATCTCTATTGTTTTAGATTTTGTGGCGTTTCTGTTGTTTCTAGTCTCTGCACAAACTCAGATTTACACAACTCTCCACATACCACAGATGTAGTTAATCAGCCATGATAGAGGTGGTGCTTTGTCCACTTTTAGAGCCACAGTCATACTGTTCCCTAAACCACATCAATAACTTTGTGCCACTTTAACGAAGAGCTCCATGCAGTCTGAAGGAGTTAGACATGCATTTACGGAAACATTTTGGGTGACAATTGACTTCCCATTGTTTGTGAGCATCAATAGCATCAACACCAAACATGGCTGATCTATTAAAATTCTATTATTCCTTTGAAGATTAAAGGATCTAGTCAGGATTCTTAATCCCATAACATGTACTTATTAAGCCTAATGAGACAAGTAGGTCTTCTCAGAGAACATTGCTTTCACATTGGAACCTATACAAATTTTACCGGCCTAAAACTAGTTTAAGGACTTTGCGCTCTGCTTTCTTTCTTTTGGGATGTGTCCTCCATTTTAAAATGCACAGGCTTGATAATGAATATTGGCTGCTTTTGCAAAACGAAAGGTTCGATGTTGTTTTGAAGTTGATGGAGGGCCCAGAGGAGCGTCTACAGGCGTTAGATCTTTAGGAGTCAGTGTTTTCTCCGCTCCCTGAGCAGCCTATCTGGGACAGACACACGGCTTCACTCTGTTGCATCAACATGTATTTCTGACAAGAAAAAGCTTTTGCTTTACCCCACTGAAGCAGATGTCAAATTCCGCAGATTAGATACGTTGATGAGATCTTATTTAAGAGTGTGTGTGTGTGTTCGTGCACTTATATGTGTGTGTGCGTGGGCATATGCATCGTGAAGGGAGTTAAAGAAAGAAAAAAAGTTTCTTTTCTAAGAAACTGTGATGTTTTGTGTGCTTTTTCTCTCCCTTTCTTTCTCTCTCTATCTCGTTCTGTCTGTCTTTACTTTAATATTCCTCTCTATCCGTTGCCTTGTTCCCCGTGTGATCCTGCAGTGCGTTCCTCCCCGACCCTGTCTTATTCCTCCACTTCATGAACACTTCTCTCTCTCCCTGAGCGCCGAAAGGAGTAACCTAGCGAGCTTTTGCTGCAGGATGTTATAAATGAAAATTTAGCCAAAGTTCCATCAACTTTGTCAACAGGGCATGATGATGTGTGTTCCACATATGATGTGCGCTCATATCAGCCCGTTCAAAACCCTTGCTGAGGTTCAGCGATGTCTGACAGACAGGGATAACTTCTCGAGCTGAAATTAACCATTGAACTTTATTCAGAAAGTTTGAAAATTAACACATTTTTCTTTCTAATTTTCAGCTTGTACACGTCAATTGACCGACATCATGCAATAACATCATGCATTAACTCTGGTTTTCTCTGAGAGTGAACAATTAAAAATAGTGCATATAAAGCATACATTGTGTTGGAGACTTTTTGATGTAGTAGAAGCGACAGTGCACAAGTTGAATAGCTGTAATCATTCAGCTTATATTTCATCTTTCCTAATAGTGTACATTATTCTCTTTGTTACCATAAAGAAGAGCCACTTTGGCAATATATAAGCATCAAAATGTCTGTTCCTGTTATGCTCTAGTTCCTCAGCATCAGTAAAAAGGAACACACATCACTTGTTCAGTTACAAAGAAAGATAAAGGAATCTATAAATTTTACATTTACAAGATCCTGCAACGAAGGCGTTGTAAGTTACTCTTTCTGGGCATCGCAGGTTCCTGCAGCACCGACGTCAAGGAAAACCGCAACCTGGACAACGTCTCCTCCAAGGAGGGGACGGGCATGCCCGAGCAGCTCCCCAATGGCGGCGGAGGAGGGGGGCGTAAGCGCCCCCTGGAGGAAGGCAATAACGGTCACGCGCACCCCAAATTCAGGCCCAAGAAGAGAAAGAAAACTCCGGGGCCTGTTCTGCCCAAGAACGCCCTGATGCAGCTGAACGAGATCAAGCCAGGCCTGCAGTACAAGCTGCTGTCTCAGACAGGCCCAGTGCACGCCCCTGTCTTTGTTATGACTGTGGAAGTGAACGGGCAGCTCTTTGAGGGATCAGGCCCCACCAAGAAGAAGGCCAAACTGAATGCAGCTGAGAAGGCACTTCGCTCCTTTGTCCAGTTCCCCAATGCCTCTGAGGCGCACCTGGCCATGGGTCGCACGCTGACCGTCAACACGGACTTCACTTCGGACCAGGCCGACTTCCCTGATATGCTCTTCAATGGCTTTGAGACACCCGCACCACCCGAGGACCCTTTTTTCTTGGGCTCTAATGGGAATGGCTCCTTAAACCCCCTGGGGGAGTACCCAGTGCCCCCAGCAGTGGGCAGCAACAGCCTTGCCCAGGCCCCACTGCCTCCTCCCTCCACCTTCAGCTCGTCCTCCAGTGGCAAGAACCCCGTCATGATACTTAACGAGTTACGACCGGGTCTCAAGTATGAGTTTGTGTCGGAGAGTGGCGAGAGCCACGCCAAGAACTTTGTCATGTCTGTGACAGTGGACTCGCAGACCTTCGAGGGTTCGGGAAGGAACAAGAAACTGGCGAAGGCCCGAGCAGCTCAGGCCGCCTTATCAGCCCTTTTCAACATGCAGCTGGACCAAACGCCGTCCCGCCAGCCCATCCCCCGAGAGGGCCTGCAGCTGCACCTGCCCCAGGTACGAGTCACTTTTTGAAAATTGCATGTGGTGTTTCTAAGTGACTTTGGACCATTTTTGTTGGTTTGTTTATCACTGAAATTTGGAGGTATTAAAAAGAGTTGGCAGTTTCAAAAAAAGAAAGCAAAACATTAAAACATACAGATACAAAGTTTTGAGACTGTCTCAGCAGCTCCCCTGTTAATTGTTTTATCAGCAGGGGCTAAGCACCAGTGCTACAAGGCACCTGTTGTCATTTTTAGAATTTTTTAGTATTATACTTTCCTGCAATAAAATACATGCTTTCGTTTATCTTGCACATGCAATCTGGCACATTGATAGAGTACGGCCTAAAATATCCAGGCACTCAATTTTAGGTCAACTTTGCTTGGGCAAATGGCTGTTGTCTAATGAAATATGATCGTAGACACACCAAAACATGAGGCGAGTCATTAATTAACAGTGCTTGTTTCCAAATTTGTAAACGTCTTTGCCAGGGAGAATATTGGTCATCCACCAAGATTCATAAAATTTGGCCATACCACAAAAAACAGAAAATTTCAAACGCTGATCATTTGGGACCAAAGTCTATGTTTCAACTAGATTTATTTGGCATCACACTAAGGGCCAAACACAGTAGGGTCCAATCACCAGTGTCATTATTTTTTTCAATGTTTTTTTTATGTCAGGCCATTGGAGCTCTTTCAAATCCTAGAGTCGATCCTTAGTTACCCTGAATCAGTGATGAATAGACCTTTTCACTTTTCACTTGTTTGGGGAAAATACATATTTGGAACTATATAATAATGTAGATCTTGTTCACCTACGATATAATAATGATCAAATATGGCATGATTCTTAGAGAACGAGATCTGACGGTGGGTATCAACGTGTCTGTTCATAATGTGATAGGTGTCCTAATTAGGGATTGTTCAATCAGTTTCGCATTTGTCTCCTTTGTGCGCTTGGCCCATTCATTGCTGCATTTTTATTACTTTATTAATTCCATTTTATTAAATCAGTTTTTTGCGCTGCTTATTCCACGCATGCCAAAAATAAATCATCCTTACGCACACCCACACCCACCTTTGTGCATTTTATTATGGCTTTATAGTTTATGCCAGAAAAGTAGGGCTGATATCTATGTCTTTTTCAACCTCTGCTACCTCTCGTGTACTTTCTATCTACAGATTTAGTGAGAGATGCATTACTTATTTATAGGTGTGTTCCAGCTACATTCTGGTAATGAGAGGTTATTCATAGCCTGATGGAGAACAGACTCAACAATACTAATGCAGTCTGATTTCGATATTTGAATAAATGTTTAAATTGGACAAAGTTTTAGGTTTACAGAACTTTTATTCGGTGGAATGTTCCAGTACGATAAATCTTTCATGTTGAACTAAATCTAACCTTGTGAACAGTTTTATTTTATCCCTCTCCACCTCCCCGATCAGACGGTTAGATAGTGCGTAGCCGTATCGGACGTCTAAAGATTAGGTAACTGATCCAAAGAAATGAGGAATCAGTCTCTCAGCTGCTCCATAGTATTTGATTAATGGTGCGGAACTCTGAGGAGACTTGTCAAAGATAAGTTCTTTATCAAAGGCTTTGTGGTGGATTTTTAAACACAATGGCATAACTGGATGCCCATCTTCATTAAGGCCTGAAGCCTAATTGAAAAGGAAGATGGATGATAAAAAGGCGATGAAATGGAGCAGGTGGTTTAAAGCAGCGGTTTCCCATGTGTTTGTGGAGGGAAAAACAGCTATTTACACCTTTTCTAAACCTTTTGTTAATCCTGCTTTCAGATAAGGCCAGGGACCCAAGCCGACCCAATCTTAATTAACATCTCCCTCTGAACCGTGTCAAAACAAGAGCGTTTAGCTGTAGTCTGGCTGCTGCCTGTCTGCTGAAGAGCAGCGCTGTCAGGTTCCCTTTCTGGCACTGATGCCTCGTGGACCGCTCGCGCGCCTGACAGGCTCAGAGCCGAGAACACGGCGCTCTATTAGCAGAACACCCCCTACCCCTCCGCCACCCCGCCCAAACCGCAGGATTTAACATGCTGTCAGTCCAGCTTTGTGCAGCGGCCGGGACGCGTGGGTAAATTTGTTTTAGGTAGATGGCGAGAAGGTGGCTAGGATGAAAGCTATTAGTAGAACGAGGCGTCTGTCATCGGCCGACTGATTGCACCAGTCATGCGTTTGTGTGCCGATGCAGGCAGACGGAAGTCATGCTCGTTGAAATGGCAGTCTGTCAAAATGAAAACATGCCATTTATTTTGTGCCCTTTTTTTTTAATCTCTCTTGCAAGTCTGGCCACTCTCTTTGTGCAGCTGCTCTCGCCTTATCGGCCTGTCACCGGTTTGTTTAATTCAACCTCGCGCTCTCGAGGCGCGATACGGTAGTGTGTAATTGGCCAGTGAATGTGCAGTCTGTTAATATTTATTTAATGTACCTGCAGATGAAAGGTGCCCCCTGTTGCTCAGTGGGGAAATGAATGGAAGTCTTGGTGCTGGTAATAGCGCGCTTGATTTCCATGATGAAAGCGTTCCTTCTGTTTTGAAGGGTTTTATTCTCTTCTACTGCACAGAAAGTCAAGTCGCTCTCCTGACTTTCCAGCTCCCATTAGCTGTCTACCGCTGAGTGATTCTGAAGTACTGGGGTGCAATGTTGGACTAATGTCTCTAATTTGTGCCCATTCAACCACTGACTTCTCACTGGCATAATCATTTTCCACCATATTAGCAGATGAGAATGGAGTGTAAGATAAAAGACACTGTCAGGGAGAAAGAAATGCATTGGCAAGCTCTAAGCCAGTGATAGCAAATTAGCAAGGAGAGCCCACAAGTGTGTTAGGTGAAACCGACAAAGCTCAGAGATCCGTTTAGTTTGTGTACATTAATTCTCGGTTCAGTTCAATTGTCAAGCAACCAAAGGTGCTTAAAGCCTGACCTTGTTAACCATGAAACTCTTCGGACTTTCCTGTGTGGATTCAAACATCTGTGTGTCCTCTCAGGTTCTAGCGGACGCCGTCTCTCGTCTTGTGGTGGACAAGTTCAGCGAGCTCACAGACAACTTCACATCCCCTCACGCACGGCGGAAAGTTCTGGCTGGGGTTGTCATGACAACAGGTAGGCTGTACCTCCATGCTCCGTCAAACACGTGAGCCCGGATATTTCTCTGTGCTCTCTAAAGAAATGCTTCTGGGGCTGTGGTGATATGACTTGCCTTTAGGCGACTGCTGATCTTTACGCAACATCTCCTGAAAGTATATATGACGTTAGTTTGAAGTTGGTCTCATATATGCAGCTTTTATGTGACGTTGCTTTACGATCAGTTCTTAACAGCATGAAGCGGGATTTGGAATCTACCTAATCTCTAGAATGGAAGCGTATCAGTAAGCACTGGGCGAAAATGTCCAAATTAAGTCTGAGAATTAAGAGTTGGTTTCGGATTCAGAAGCTACTTTCATGGTTGCCAATAGGTGCACAATTAGCAACAGCATTTTTTCCTTGAAACACACTATTACCAATAGAACATTTAAAATTGTAATGTTGGCCAGGTCTAGCTAGAGTCCAGTTTGTGATTTTAGTGTCTAGTAAATGATTAAATCTAGTTGTTACAAAACTAATCCTAATTCAACACAGCTACACTGAGACACTTCTGGCACATTTTCAACTCTCCTTAATCTTATGTCCTCAGGCACTGATGTAAAAGAGGCCCAGGTCATCTGTGTCTCCACGGGAACAAAGTGTATCAATGGCGAGTACATGAGTGACCGTGGCCTGGCGCTTAATGACTGCCACGCTGAGATCATCGCCCGCCGCTCACTCATCCGGTACCTGTACATGCAGCTGGAGTTCTTCCTTAGGTGAGCCTCCAGCAGCTGAACCATGGCCGTGTTTTAGAACATTAGAGATTCATTCAGCATAGAACAGCTGTTTACTGGACTGAGTATACATTAAAAATTCTGTAGTCGTTTTTGGTAACATTTTGGTAAACAAAAATATACTTTCCATCCCACACAGTAACACCAAAGAGGAGCATCAGAAGTCCATTTTCACACGGTGTGAGAAACATGGCTACCGGCTGAAAGACAATGTTCAGTTTCACCTGTACATCAGCACTTCACCGTGTGGAGACGCTCGCATCTTCTCCCCCCATGAGGCTGGAGTTGAGGGTAAGATAGCGTTACAACCACTCTCGTGCACCTTACTATACCTTAGAGCAGCGGTCCTCAACCTTTTTATCACAGCAATTCAAAATAAAACATCGTTTATTCTCTGATAGTAAATAAAAAGGAAATACTGTAATTTTTCCATGCAGCCTGCGGACCGGTACCACGTGACCCACGGCCCGGTGGTTGGGGACCGCTGCCTTAAGGCATTTTCACAATAGAGCCCTTTATCTGGACCTGAGTCTGTTTGCCCTAGAACATTTGGTACGATGTGAAACCTATATACACACCTCATAGAGTCTATGGTCCTCCAGAAAGCAGTGATCTGTGGTTTAGTTCAGGTGAGCCCTGGTGTGGTCCACAGCATGTTGAAAGCTATTCCACATCTGCAGGTCAAGCAGTGTAATTAGTTCAAGTCATCACATTCCCCCCCATTTCAGCTTTTGTACTGGAAATCATAAAAGGTGACAAAAAGTGGTGCAAGTACATACACTGAAATGATCTTGTGCCGTCCTACATGGGTAAAAATATTCCGAAGTGAAAAAGGCTTCTGGTTTTCAGCTTCCTACTCAAGGACATAGACATCCAGTAACTTTAGATCAGTGTTGTTTTATAGCCTACCAAAAAAACATGATAAGATGTGAATTTGTTGTCCACTGCTGTCATTTCACTGTCGAAAAGGATGAACATAATTATTTAACGTATCACAAAAACAGCTCAAATTTGACAACTGTACAATTTAGGTTCAGAAGAGAGTCTCCTGCATAAAGAAAAATCTGCTGATACAATAAATATTGATAATTTTTTTTTCTTGTTAAATGTGTGTACTATGGTAATCTAAATACTACACACTCAATGATTTTTTACAGGTTTATATTAACTTTTTCAGACAACTCTATGAAATGTATAGGCTTGTGACAAAACAGAGGTTATCAGATGATACTGAAGAGAGCTTAGTGAGATCGGTCAGTGACCACTGTTAAAAGGGTGTTGGGTCTAGAGGGTTGTGTTAGGCGTATTCAGGATGTAGAAGATATGAGAACATGACATCTTTTTCATCTCCTTTTAGCTGGGTGACAGCTTTCCACAATGATTAATTCAGCCCCTTGTTTGGAAATTAATTATCAAAGCCTAATAATTGAATTCATTTAAGCCTAGGATGTTTTCCCTTTGTGATCAGTCTCATTTAATTAGAATTTCATTCAACTGTCTGGCCGTGTTTGGAAAACAAATTTCAACAGTCTTTTTAATTAGCCCGCTTTGTTTCTTTTTTCTTTTTTCTTTCCTCTGTGTCTGATTAATTCTGCTCTGTGAGTGTCATGTGTGAATCATTGTGTGTTCAACTGCTTCCTATTGTGTGACGCACAATTGCTCCGATGTGCATCGTCAGGAATGCTGTTGAAGAACGGCACGCGCTGCACGTTCACTGAAATTGTTAATGAGGAAGCTCTTTGTCGAGTTTGCCAGTTCACTGATGTTACAAACAGAGAGGTGATGGATTGGCCTGCAGCATGGAATTTCTGGCTAACTCCTCTCTCCTCCATCATCAGACCAGGGAGACAGACACCCAAACAGAAAAGCCCGGGGTCAGTTGAGGACTAAAATTGAGTCTGGAGAAGGAACCATTCCAGTGCGCTCCAGCAACACCATTCAGACTTGGGATGGAGTTCTGCAGGGAGAAAGACTCCTCACCATGTCCTGCAGTGACAAGATCGCCAGGTAAAACATGTTTAACATGCACACAAACAAATGATCATGTTCACACCCATGGCTTAGTAGGAACTTTGATCTAATTCTCTGCCAGCAGTTTGTTGTGATGGTCCTCTGTAGATGCTTTTATAGCTCATCTTTAACACTGAGCTACATTTCTATGAAATTCACATTGATTCATTAACCTAGACCCCTAACCTGATCCTAAACCTAAATGTGTTAGTCGGGTAATTTTCAGCAGATTCACTACTGTTAAATGTTTTGAATTCCGTGTTTGTAAGAATATAAAATAATTTTTGATGAACATAGATGCATATGTTTGTTGTGATATCACATGTACATGTTCAGTACTCCTCTAAAAGCTGTAAACAAGTGACTTTAGATGTAATTATTGCATAGTAATTGAGGATTTAATTGGGTAAGTATTTAACAACTTTCACACAGAATGGAAAAAGACTTACCAGACACATTAATTAACATGATTTAATACATTTTTATTAATGTTAATCAACGAAAGCATTATTTTTTAAATTGCTATTATTTGGAAAGTTTGTTACTTTTTTTGTGCTCGACCACTTAATCTCACTCAAACAGGGACTGAACCTAGTCTGCTTCTGCAGAAAAAATTTCTGCTGGTACCTGTTAGAGTGAGCTTACGTGGTTGAACACATTTATACATTTTAACTTGCTGTTGCTACGAATGTTTTCATAACAAATTAGATAAAATGTGAATGCCTGCATTGGCAAAACTCTTTGGTTGTATATTTGATTTGATTACATTATTGTTGAGATTTACAAGAAATATTTGAACTGCAGCTGTATTTTGAAATCATTACTGAATTTTGCATAGAACAATGTGATTATTTGCAAAAAAAAAATATATATATATATTTTTTTTTTTTTTTATGTGAAACTGAAATTAAAACTGTGGTCCCTCCACAGCAAACCTGGGCTACATTTTAGGACTTCATAGGAATTACAAATATTTTTCTTATCGTGGTTAGTGATTAAATCTTGAGGCAGATAGTAAGAAATTAATGCAAGTAATAACTATGTAGAATATTTTGATGGTGAATAGGCAATTATGTTTTTACAATGTAACTTTCTGTTACCAGATGGAAAAAAACCCTTTAATCTTTAGTTTGTGTGTCAGGAAATAGACAATGTGGACTTTTATTTTGGACAAGGGTGTGGGAATTCCCCAGCCAGATTTTTACTGAGGGTTCTCAGCAGGTTCTGGGTTTGTACAGTATGTATACAGAGTTCCACTCTCTCAGCTACCATCACACTACACTCACCTTCCATCTAATTGATACCTGTCCTTTGTTTTGGCCTCGGGAGAGCTTTGGCCCTTGTGCCATTTTGTGTTTGTTTTGTAAATGAAACTTTCACTGTGAGATGGAAATCTGCACCTCTCTGCACCCCTCTCAATTGTTTAAAATTTACTTTATACTTCAGTATTTTTCCAAATTGTAGCACGTACTATAACAGCAAAAGTCAAATGACCACCATTTTCTGCTTATTTTCCACCAAAATATTTGGTGTCCAAAATGTTTGGTGACCATTTCCTATTTATTCCAGCACTGGAGATACAAGTCTAATACTCAAACTTCCATCCAAATGTCTGTTAAGGTGGTTTAGCCTTGTCAGTGTGGTTTAAAACATGGTTTGTCTTACTGTGAATAAAAAATGAATGCTGTTTTATAGAACAGGTGTCGAGACCCGAATGTGGTTTGAGCAGACTGAGAATATATTTTTGGGAAATAAAACTTTGAGGTTTGTTTAGTACTTTAAACATAATTAGCTACTTTGGACAAACATGACTGATATGCTACATCTGGGGAAAGTGGAAAACTATGCAAAACTAGTCTGTTAATTCTGTTAATCTGCAAGTGATTTCAAACTTTTAAGCTGTATTAACAATTAGAGCATTGGTACGAGGAATTCTGGGGAACCAACTTAATGGAACTGCACGTTGTAACCGCCTGCAGACATTCCTGAGAGAAAGTGCTCTCTCCTTTATTGCAGCAGATGTTGCTCCACAAAGCTTTTAGGGGCTGTGAGCACTGGTTGAATATTAGCACAGAGACAGGCTTGCGCTGGCTCAGGGGAGGGGATTGTGCAGTTATTCGGAATGACTGAGGTGCTGTCCGCCCCTGCCGCTGACGCCTGTGAGTGGGGAGATAAGGAGGTGTCGGAGGCAGCTGTGTGTGCAGAGCACAGGCCCTGTCACAGCTGATGAGAGAGCACCTCGCTCCTACTTATCTGTTTACCTTCTCACACACACACACACACACGCACATACACTGTCACTCTTAGCCTAGCCTCATCATCATTCCGCCGCTATCTGCCTTCACTCTCATTTAGTCTATTAAGCTTGCTGTCATAAGGAAAGAACAGGCACTGATAATGATTGTGGTTTACTTTGGCAACTAGAGTCTGTTAGAGCTCTTACGTAACTGATGCCTAAGGGAAGATGGCCGTTAGAGTTTGAGAGATGGGAAGCTGTCAGAGAATGGCGTTTCATCACTTGTATTGCACTATTTCTCAAGGTGCCATCATCCCCTGTTGGATAGGGTTATTTTTCAACATAACCAGCATGTGCTGTGAATCAGGATCCCGGGCTTTATGATGCATGATTTTCAGTGTGGCAGTGCATCACCTTAAAAAAAAACCACACAAAATGTCTGTAATTTATCAGTATATTTTCAGTATTATGTCGCTAATGTTCTTTTTGCAGTATGCTCACATTTTTCAAAAGAAAAAACCCTGACTGAGAGTCACAGTCACAGTGGTACTCCAGGGGCCCTTTAATACTGTTATGATTATGTGTATTCCTCAAAAATAAATATTTAATTCAATTTAAAGAATTGCATTCTCAGTAAATCAACTTGCTGCAGTTTAACTGGGAAATGGAATATCAACAGATTGTTTTATAAATGATCATATTGCTGCTAAGACGATGTGCAAATTGAAGGCTTCTAACGTAACTGCTATATAACAGTTATTACATTTTATTGTCAAGTAGTATCTTGATGTGGAAACCATTCAAACTCTGGATACTAGTTTGAAAATACTGCACAAGATCCAACTCACTGTAAGCTGTGAGGAACTGCACTGAAACAGTATCTCTAGAACCAGAATTTGGCTGGATTTTAAGAACTGATTAAGTGAACAGTCAAGCACTGTTTCACTATTTCAGCAAACAAACCTGTCGCCATTGAAGAAATATCACATGATGTACTGGTCAAAAACATGCATGGATATCTCATTGTGAATTTTCAGCTTAATTCCTAAAGACTTTTTAAAACTAGTATAATGAGATTTTTGTTTGCCCAGCAAATCAGTAGTGACATACTTGCTAGTAGAATTTAGGCTGATTCATAGTCATTTGTTTCACTAAAAGTGCCATTTGTTTCACTAAAAGTGCAATTTTATGAACCGAGTGTATGAGAATAACCTGGATGACTAATCTGTATCTCACACATCAAAACATGCTAATAGATGTTAAAAA
Organism: Ladigesia roloffi; assembly: GCA_037577295.1. Classification (NCBI taxonomy): domain Eukaryota; kingdom Metazoa; phylum Chordata; class Actinopteri; order Characiformes; family Alestidae; genus Ladigesia; species Ladigesia roloffi. Next base: position 18,285,443 of record JBBKCR010000002.1, on the reverse strand, counting down.
TACATTTCACCGATGCTAAGAAATTAGTTTGATAGCAACTAGACTTGTTTTTACTTTTTTGGCTAGAAAATATCCATAGAGAAGCCCTTGTATAAAAATGCTATAAATATATATAAAATGCTATAACAAGCTCATGAAATGACATTTTTTTCACCGAGTTTTCTCACAGATATATGTAACACTCCATTAGTGGGACATGTACATCACCATTTACTATGCAGCTTTCTCATGTGGCTTCATCCAGCTGTGTGCTGCTGTATTTCTCTGGACTCTGACTGCTCTGTGCCCTACAGCTGCCCTGGTTTTGACCGGATTGTGTCAGCAGGGTAGTTCGCTGTAGCGGAATGGAAAGTCCTGGGTTTCACAGTGAAGGAGGATTTAAAGGGAAGGAAAAAAGCCTTCCCCGCGCACCATGACTCCATCTCTTCCTTCAAGCTCTCTCTCTATACTTACTCTCGGGATAAAGTTTTCCACCCACCTCATCTCACTGAATAATTCACTGCCCCACTGGCTTTTTTAGTTTAAAAGTCACCAGCTACTAGCTCATCTGTAATTCACTTTTTAGTTTTCTTTTTGATTAATGGAAGACCTTAAAAGGCGAGAAACAGCAGAAAGAAGGCTTTTACCTAGGCCTTCCTGTTCTTGCTTAATGAAGTCGCCACATTAACAATAGCTGTAGTGGAGGCTCTGAGTCATTCCAGCGTTTGAAGGAGCTGATTGGTGGCGCTGAACAGAAGAGCTCCAATCACTTGAGTGTGCAGTCCCAGAGTTGCTATGCAGCAGGTGTTGTTTGGGGGAGTGGAGGCGGAGTTGATTAGGCCCTTTGATTGTGCGCCATGGAAGGGTGGACTACCGCTGGGGCAGTCTGGGACTTGTGAATGTCCAAAATTGAGGGAGAACGGAAGAATGGTACTAATGAATCAGTTCATCTTGAACCCTGTGCCAGCAGCCAAAAAAAAGCATCAGAGCCCAGACTGCTTGGTAGAGATTCCTGTTTCCATCTTCAGGCCATATTTTACTTTAACACATTTCCCATAACACCATAATAATTATACCATGTTGTCGCCGTTCCTGAAAATATGCGATATGTGGTGTTTTCCATAATTGTGTTGCGTCCTCCGACCTGCTCATCTTCGTTACATAATAACTCTAATACGAGACCATGAAAGGAGACACAAGTGCATTATATCAAACACAGAAAACGCTTCAGGCAAAGCAAAAGCCTTCTAATACAGCAGCTCTTAACATGTTTATGTATGTCTTTGTCTCTCACACTGCTCATGTTTGTGTTTGTGGTACAGGTGGAACGTCGTGGGGATCCAGGGTTCGCTGATGAGTTACTTCACTGAGCCCATCTACTTCTCCAGCATCATACTGGGCAGCCTGTACCATGCTGATCATCTCTCTCGGGCCATGTACCAACGCATTGCAGACATCGAGGACCTGCCTCAGCAGTTCAACCTCAACCGGCCCCTTCTCAGCGGTGAGGAAAACACCTCCAACATTTCTACCAGATTTGTTTCCTGCATGCCAGTGCCAAACCCCAGTGTAGTTATCAGAAACCTTGTTTGTGTAGATCTAAACATCTACGTCTGTACTTCATGCACTTTTAAGCTGTGGTGCAGCATTTAAACTACACACATATTGTATAAGCTCTATAGAAAATCATACCCAATTGAATAAGATGCTGTGGAGCATCTGTACTTGAGCCTGAGATCACCATGCCTAGTGTCTTGGCTTGACTAGAAGGGTATAAATTCCCCCAACATTCAGCTTCCAGACTGGTGGAGATCCATCTCTAACCTTAAAAATGGGTTAGAGACAGTGATGGGAAAACCCGGCGCTATACATAAACGGCGTTACTAACGGCGATACGTTTTCAGTAACGAGTAATCAAACCAATTACTGTTTCCGTTACCGTTACTGACAATAAAATGCGCGTTACTGTAACTGAGAACACTGAAGCGGTTTTCATGCAAGCAGCATCTCTCTCAGCAGTGTGTGTGTGTGTGTGTGTGTGTGTGTGTTCGGGGCCGGGGCGGGACACATAACCGGTGATGATGATTGGTGTGTCTGTACACGTGGTGTAACTGGGAATGTGATGATTGGCTTAGATTGAGTACATTTCCATGGTTAGCCAATCAGAGGCAGAGTAGCGCGGGTTGTCACACACAAGCACACACACAGTCAGTCAAAGGCAGAGCCGTAGAGAGAGAGATTAGAGATTATTAGAGTTTTCTCTACTGCTCTGGTCAAAGGTAGCTTCTGCAAACTGGAAGTTTAAGGGCTACTTTTCCCTCGCTGAGGTTAAAGGCAAAAATAATTATATGACGTGCAGCTTGGGCCCAGGATGAAAGCATCTCTCTGCGTCGGTGAGAAGTGTACAATGTTTTATATTTATTTTATAGTTATATTATTATTATAGTTATAATATTTTTTTGAAGTAACGCAATAATTACTTTGCCTGGTAATTAGTTATTTTTATAATGATGCAACTCAGTTACTAACACAGTTACTATTTGTGAGAAGAAACTAGTAACTATAACTAATTAGTTTTTTAAAGGTACCTGCCCAACACTGGTTAGAGCTAATCATCCAACATCAGTGCCTGACCTAATGCTTAAAATATTACATCTCTTTTAATGTGCAAACAGCAGAGACTCCTCTGTTTAAAGTCTTCAGTGGCATTTTAGAATCCCTGCCTGGTTTACCTAGCTCCTTTTGAAGTGATATTTGCTTAACATCTATCGGGTACATTACCTTAACGACGTTATTATAAGGTCATCTCTTTTAGATGTAATCAGACGCACTCCTCATTCCACACTCTGTTTCAGCATGTTACATCAGGTTCCCAGGAGTTTTTCTATAGCTTCTGGCCAAAGTCTCGATTTGAAAAAGTGTGTGATGGGAGTCTGGGATGTAACAGCTCTGTTGTACAAACACAACCCACTCGATGAACTTTTTTAAATAAAGGGACATGTCTGAATTTTGAACAGAAATGCGGTGACCTTGCTCCAAGGCTTGTTGCCTCTTAGACGTTCACAGGTCTGGTCACCAATAGCCAAAAAAAAAATGAACGTTAAAAGGTAAAGAGCATATCCTGGAGAGCTAATGAGGAGTTAAGTTTTAGATGGGCCTGAATGGTTTTGTCTGCACTTCACTTGATTTTCTGTTCTTCCTTAATTTCTCTTTCATTTTGTCCTCCCCGTGCTCTGCCTCCTCCAGTTCTGCAGGTAGACAGATTATGGGGTGGACAATTAACCTTTTCCGCTTTAGAGATTTTGAGAAGGGCTTACATCACTTTACACAGAGTGCTGTAAATCATCCCAGCTGCTGACGCCTCACTCAGCTCATCTGCAGTGCTGCAAGACTACATAACCACTCCAAACACTTGTGCAACTCTTGTAACTTTATTTTCCAAGAAGTATCGTCAGTGAAGATTGACTTCAAAAGATCAGCTCGTTCAGGAAGTTTAGTCCAGAGTGATGATGCAGTTTTTGTTCTACAGGACTTTGAAATGTCTAAAATGTCTGAGCCTGATGCATGGGATGCTTTTCATCTTATTGATCACAAAATAATTACTTTTGCTGAACCACACCCCGTGTGTGTGTGTGTATGTGTGTGTGGGTGGGTGGGTTGTAGGAATCAGCAATGCAGAGGCACGTCAACCAGGGAAAGCTCCTAACTTCAGTGTGAACTGGGCTGTTGGAGACCAGGCCCTGGAGGTCATTAATGCCACCACAGGCAAAGACGACATGGGCCGGCCTTCACGTCTCTGCAAGCACGCCCTCTACAGCCGCTGGGTTCGACTGCACTCAAAGGTATTGTTCAAAGAATTACAGGGTCAAAGCGAGTTATATACTGAAAAATATGTTTATAGAACAGAGAGTGTTAATTGAATGGTTCCTATTGGGCGTTTTTATGTGTAGTATGCAAATATTGGTAAAGTTTCGAAACACACAAACACCATTCCATATGGTAAATATATTGAGTTCAGCATGCAATATAGCTTGTTTGTCTCAGGACATTGTTTTGTGGTGTCACAAAAAAAGAATGCCTGTATATAAATGTGCACATTCAGCCTGAAGTGCAGCTAACAGTAGCACTATATTTTGATATTTAACTAATATTCAAAACCTCTACTATATATCTTAATAATGCAACAGAGCATAACTTTATCTTTGGCCCGCCTGTTAAAACTTGTAATTAGTGGTGCAATGGATAAAAAAAACCCACGGTTCAAATCGGATCACGGTTTTAAGTCACGAATCGGATAAATTTTCAGATCAGCAAAAAAAAAGTCAAATTTAAATCTCCATTTATTTATTGAAGTATTTTTCCCCATTAAAAAACATTCAACTCAAGACTCATTCCACGCAATTCTATACAAACAAATTCGGTTGCAATATAGGACATGATAATTATTTCCTTTGATGTGGACACAATCAAAAACAACTTCAAACGTAATTTACGGTATCAATGGTTCTTACTTTGAACATTAAATAAAACAATTAAATAAAAAACATCACATTAGATCCACATCATCAACCAAGAAGAAAGAAAGCAAAGCAGACAGGAGCTCATAACTATAATTTTTTTTCCCAAACAGATGAAGATGTCTATATTTTCTGGGGTGATTCTCACAAAGGGGGCGTG
>JBBKCR010000002.1:18236976-18273415 GCA_037577295.1 Ladigesia roloffi | reverse complement strand
AACATTTAACATTTAGAGTGAACATTTAACATGTCGGCAGCAAGAAAATGTACCCAAATTAACAATGTTGTTTTTAAGAGATTTAGCTCTAAATGTGTGAAAATTGTGTAAACATTGCGCTAAATGTTGAAAAAATGACACCTCTAAATTTGTGGTGTTGCTTTTACAAACGGCGCCCCATATAACTCTACTTTAATTTACCCCTGAAAATAAGCCAAACACCTTAATTCGAATTAAGTGGCCATTAATTTGAAAACCTTTCCCTTAATTTTACCTTAAATATGATTTAAGGTGTGAGTGTGAAACCCCTCAATCCTAAACATAAGGCATTTTCTTCAGGAGGCTCAGTTATTTAAGGGCCAAATTAAAAAAATTAGGGAAAAATTCAGTAGTTTTACCCTTTAATCAGCCTAAATCTGTGCACTTTTCCACTTAATTTTCCTTACTTTCTTGGAATATAAGGTAAAAATTAAGGTTATATTAAGGGGTAAAGTTAAGGGGTTTGGTTTTGTAGTGTGTAATGCCTTTTTGAGCTTAAAATGTCAGTTTATTATCTTGTGTTATTTAAATCAATTTTAAGACTTTGTAAGCCATTTAACAAGTTACCGGGTTCTTCGTTACCACTTTAATGGCAGCCAGAAGTATTCTATGGAATGAGATGGAGGCCATTTTGTTGTTGATGCTAATGAAGCTGGCCGGTCATTAGTCTGCTTCCTGCTGTATCTCTAAAGCAGTGGCCCGGTGCCTCCCCTCAGCGAGCAGCTTAATGGAGCTGGAGCAGTGCGTTCATGCACCTCACTCCTCAGCAGATGGTGCGAGAGAAGGAAACTTCCATCAGCTCCAAAACCCACACAGCCTTCCCTCCCGAACTCACTGCTGCAGCCCAGGGCTTCCCTACCATCACTTATATTCCTTTAAGATACAAACAATGTAAATACACCTTCAAAGATTTATCATGGTTCCTAAGGTTCAAATGTGTACCTTAAACGGGTTTTTGTATGTTTGCACCATGCCTTAAGTAAAAGACTTGACTAAAAGGAAAAGGGAAGAAAGCTCAAAGCCCTAAGAAAACAGTGTTAGATATCTTCAGATATTCTCACGTAAAAAAAAAACTCTAGTTAAAACCAAAGAAGATATAGTTTCAATTATTTGAGAAGTATTTTGTCTGCAGAAACACTGATCTGTCGCAGGCTCCCCTGTTGGCTGTATTTTTCCCTTTATAAGACAACCAATTATGCTTATACAGACAGTTTAATTTAATTAATTTGGTGCAATTGTTTCTTTTTGTTTTTTTTGTTTTTTTTTCAAGGCATTCTGGCAAGATGTCACTAGTGAGTCCGCATGTAGGCATAAAGGTTGGTTAGCAACTATCACTGTTACATGTTTTAACAGGAATGCACATGGATGTGCTTTTGAGTATAACAGGCCTGGAGTCAAGACTTGGTGCATGAAATCAATGCGAAAGCATGTAACTTTAAGAGAACATGGAACAGTCACCATGTCCTAACTGAAGGTTCAGAAAACCTACCCTTGAGGGGGGAAATATGATGACAGCATTTGTATGTTTTTTGTTTTTTGTATCATGACAGCATATATATATGGAGACAAATACGGTATTCGGATTGTCACAAATAATGTGTTTTTTTACAAATACCGTATTCGGTACACAAATACGAATAATTTTCCCTTTTAACAAATACAAATACAGATACAAATAGCGGCCGATCTGCACACGGGTAATAATATATATATATATATATATATATATATATATATATACACACACACACACACACACACACACACACACACACACATACATACATACATACATACACACACATATATATATATATGTCTTGTGATTATGTTATTTTGTCGTTTTATGCACTGCCCCACTCATTGGTTTTATCAGTAGTTTCAGTTAAGTTTACTCACATGCACACACTGCTACAGACGACATATCTGGAGATCATAATCTCCTCAAGGACTCCATTGTTCTAAAACATCCCAGCTGGAGCTGAGATGCTAAACTGAGACTAAACTAGGCTATATTGTTCTGGGAATTCTAAAATATACCTCTTTCTCTCATATATTTTTATACTTTTTTCTGTTTTGTCCGTGTGTGGCGAGGGGTGGTACGTGTTCACTTTTGTGAATGTCTTTGCCCTCACCTTCCCTCAGGATGGAAATGTGGTGCAGTGGTCTTGAGTCTCTGAACTGGGCATTCTCAGTCCCTTCCCTCATCCATCATGGTCCGCCTGCCCCCCACAGCTCCTCACTGTGCTGACTCAGGAGTGCTAAATACCACCGTGAGTGAGGGCCTGGCCTGTTCCTGCCCACGGCCTGAAAGAGGAGAGAACACTGGCCTCTGCAGCCCTCAAAGGACAGGTAAGCGCTGAGTGTAGGTTCCAGTGATGAGCTCCTGACTTCTGTTCCTCTACTTCTGTTTGTGTCAGCAGACAAGGCCGGGCTGATAAGGCCCTGAGGGTCAGAGGCAAGAGGATCACTCTGTTACTTTTGATGTTTCTTTCATTGCTCGATCTGGATTAAAACTGCCCTTGTGTGACATGTTATACGTGGTAGCCCAGAACATGAATGAGCTCCAAAAACAAAGTAGTTCTAAGTGCATCTTAAGCCTTGGCTTTCAAGACAAATCCTAACTCATTAAAGAGCAGGTACATTTCTTTAGGATTGTTTGGAAATCTGCTCAAAATGATTTTTTTTAGTTCAAATGATTTCTTTTTTAAGCTTGTCACATTGACAACAAACTACAATTCATAATAATCGATTTGAGTAATCAAAACTTGTGGTCCTCATAACATTTTAGAATTTAACATGTACAATACGTTTCCTACACACACAAACACACATATCAGCCATAACATTAATTGTGTAGGTCCCCCTCAACACTCTGAACTTCATTACCTGCAAACTGAACAGTTTCTGCAGTGTGTCAGAGCACATTATCCTGTTAGAAGCCAGCAGTCACTCAAAATGAGTTGCAGGACTATCTGTAAGCAGCAAGAACATAAATTGCATTTGGTCCAAACACAAGCATCCAGAGCTGCTGCTAAATTGCTAAAACTGTTCTGGGCCATTGCGAATCATTGAAGTAAACATGAATAATTCGAGGATTTAATCTCACTGGCCAAAGAAGAAAGACATTTCAAACTGAAAACGAACACAAACATGCATTTGAATATTTCATGCTTGCTAGCCAATTTCCTGACTTGGATCTCCTCAAAGGTTTATGGGGTATTTTGCAAGCGCGATTCCATCAAAGTGGTCCCTAGTAAGGTTGGACAGCTGAAGATGGTTTGCTGAGATGAATGGGCCAAAACTAAACCACAATGCTGCAAAAAGCAACTTACTTCTTACTTTACACAATTTGAAGTTTAGTGGCCAACACCAGCAAGGTTGTTAATTTGTGCTGTCTGGTTGCTTTTATATACGTTTTGTTTTTAAATATATTCTTGTTTTTAAGCATATCCTTCCTTCTTAAACACATCAGGATAATGATATGTTTTTTTAAACATATCCTTGTCCTTATAATGAATAATGATACTCCTAATATAGAAGTACAAACTAAACTATATATTAAGAAAAAAATGTGGCAAAAAACTGTGGGGAATGGACATTGAAATAAGTGTAAAGATGTGGAAGAAAATGTACTGCCACAGGTCATTTACACCTCAGTGTCAAAAATCTTCTCACTATTGAGAGTGTCAGTGACGCCAACTAGTCTCACCCAGTCTGGACTCTCTTTCTCTCTTTTTCTGTTCTACCTGTTCTTTTCACTGACAGACTGGAGAGGTCTTGCCGCATCAGGAACTGATCTGGGATGAGAACTGCATGCAGTGACTTTTTTGTCAGCATTTTTTAGAACTGGCTCAAGCTTTGGAGAAAGAAGTAAATCTTTACTGCTTTCTACCTGTCTCGAAATGAGTCGCACATCTTCTTTTGAACTGTGCTTGTCTCACTTGTCCAGTTTCTTTCTCACTTGTCCAGCTCTCCTTTTAATTTTAGGACTTCAGATTATTGATAAATTTGTGCTTTTTGCTAGGCTGGTGCAACAAATCCCTTTAAATCCTTTACATCAAGAACAGTTAATACAATAAGAAAAACGCTATAGAACCTACTCTGGTTGAAGTGATACAATGTTGTACACAATGTGGACAAATGTATTTGGACACATCTCTATATTATTGAACAGAGGAGGCTACTGAAATGGCCATGTTTCTCAGTACTTTTGTCTGTAAAGTTTATATGCTGTCATTTCAATAGCCATTTATCAACACCAGGAATTCCAGCCAAAATTGCTAAGAAGACCCAGAATTGCTAAGAACCATACATTTTTCAATTGTTAATGTAGAAATAAGACTCTGAAATTTGACTTTGAACATGACAGCGACTGTTCACTGACTGACAGTTTAATGCCAGAGATCTTTCACACTGTTGTGCCATCTCCTCACCTATAGATGCTGTTGATGGAGGTAGACGGGACACAATCTCACCTTAGTGCAAACTGTTACTTTGCTGTCACCAAAAACAGCAACCAATTATATATCATAGAAAGTTGGCAGCAAATAATTACAATAAGAAAAAACAAACAAATGAAATATGGTCTGTGCTTGGCAAGCTAATGTAATGCAATACACTATACACTATACGTACAAAAGTATTTAGATTCCTGACCATTACAACAAAGAAAATGTAATGACACTACATTTAAATCCATAGATTTTAATATGGAGTTGTCCCCCCCTATCTTTCTTAGAGAACTATTTGCCATTTACAAAGAGCCATGTCCACAAACCATTGGATTTATATTGATGCTTTAAGAATGTGGATTCTTTGAAAATGTATACACACGTCAAAATTTCATTATGATCAATCTCATATTGCTCCATTATTCAGTGTCACTTTTGTATACATTTATTTTTCAGTAAAATAGATGTGAATGCACATCTATTACTTTCCTCTTTATTGCTTTTCCTCACCTTTCTAGGATTGTAGTGCTCATCACTTTTCTAATCATCACAACTATGGATTTTCTCTGCAAAGAGAGCAATACCTTCTATTTTATTAATCTTCTGTGCCCTGTGAGGGCCACACAGTCTACCTGAAGAGTCATCATATTCCTATCTAGGGATCCAAAATCACACTCCTATTCAAAGTTTCACTTGAACTCACCTGTCCGGCACGCGCATAAAATGAAGTGGCGAGTGGGCACCAGCAGCCCTAAAAGAAATCATAAATCATGAAAGTCCATGTCCCGGGGACAATGGGATCCGCGCTCATTCAAGGCTCCGATTTCCATTTCAATTTTCTGCTCAGTGGAGTTGATGTATGTGGCGAATCATGCGGCAGACCCACCGCACAGCCTGCTCCCTCTCCACGCTATTTATTAGCGTGGAATCCCGGTGACCTTGGCTCTGCGTCCTACACTGATGCCACACCTGCCGGCTCTCTCGACAAAGAGGAGCCGCACAAAATCAAACAAGCTAGGAAGCCAAGCATATCACATCAGCCTGAGAGTATCACCTTCAGCTCATTCAGCACACAGCAAAACCCTTTTTAAACCACCACCCTGTCACCTGTGCGTAATTCATTAATCACACTACTGATTTCAAACAATGGACAGCAATCACAGACATAGAAACAGGAATTACAAAGAGCATGGCTACATCAGATCCTTTCTTTGCCTGTTTTTTTTTAATAGATAAAGTAATAATACCTTTGGATTTGTTAAGACTGTTCCTTGGAGCACATTTGTTTATACTCACTTTAGTTGTTTATACTTACTTTAGTTGTCCTGTAATTTGGACTCATTTTCCATGCTTCTATCTTGAGGATGCTCAACTAAGCCTTGGAGCCTGTTCCTTTTGACCAGGGCAGAACATGCAAGAACATTTTTAGTGTCTATTACAAGTGGTAGAGGCCATAGGAACATTCATGCTCTTGCTTATGCCGCTAATGCTAACGGGTACACTCCAAACGAAGTGCATTGTGCTATGGTTAGCATACCATAGCATCTACAGTTAGCATATTGGATTTATCCAGCAAATATAAGTAGGCTTATCCTGCCATCGAGCTAGGATGTGCACTGACTGAATGCTCCATGCAGTGCCCTGGCCGGAGTAGAGAAAATTAGTATTTAATGAGCCTGAAATACTACATGAAAAGCTGTTCTGTGAATGACATCAGTGAGACGAGTCCTAAAAATCAGGAAACATTCACGGAGTAAAGTTCACCAGTTGGCAAGTATCCAAGTATGTGTCTAGTTTTAAAAACGAACTACTCTGGCATGAAAAGAGAGTTATAAAACATGGGTAATGTTCATCAAGATTCTGGTGTGTGGTGTAGCATGTATGTCTGAGACAGAGACAAACTACTTAACACTAACAGAACAAAAATCTTTTGTAGTGTATATCTACCTCAAAATGCAACATCTGCCTGTAGTTGCTAGCAGATATCAAGCAAACAGATTATTTCCACTAGTTTTTTTTGTTGTTGTTGATGATTATAATCACAAGTCACTGACTATTTTTAAATGGTTGATCTACAAGTAGAATGAATAGTTATGCAATCCTTAATGTGTCCTGCCTCTTTTATTTCTAATGCTCTTTCATTTTCTAAACTTAGATCTGTCTACCCCCACTTCTGAGAAGATCACTCTATTATAATTACAATAGAAGGAGGGAAGAAAGGGAGGTGAGAGGTGTAAAGTGAGACATTGTCAAAGAAATGAACAACATTTATCTTAGGGCTCAGGCTTCCCTGGGTGCCAAACTGTTTTGATAGGGATTTCTTTGATGATGACAGAATAATTAAAGAAATAAATTATTTCTCTATTCACGAGGAAGTGTGTGAGGGAAGAATGAAAGTGAATTTGCATTTTGACCTTCCTGTTTCAATGGCACATCTGCCCTTCTTCTTTCAGGCCACGGCGTCTGAGGAAGAGACAGCGTCGGAACGCTAGAGATGGTGCGGTGAGAAAAGACTGCAGAGAGAAAAAGATTAACAACATATTACCAATTCAGCTCCTCATTGCAAACAGTTTCCGCCAAGCGGGGGATATTTGAATATCTAAATTGTCTGAGCGGGGCTGGAATGGCAGCTAATGGGCCTGTGTCCTTGTCAAAGATCTCTCGGTGCAGAAAAGAAACTCTGACTTCAAATGAGTGGCTGACACAGCGGCGCCTCAGGTTATTTTTTTTCCCCGTGCTTTCTATCTACAGGTAAGAAATGCCACATTTCGTGCACTCAGACACATTAGCTTGCCATTTTGACATTCAAGCTGCCTTTATAAACAGGGCCTCCTTTCAGATGCTGGTGATGGCAGGGCCTGGCAGTTGACTCAGAGTCAAATTTAATCACAGGGAATTTGTCAGTCAAGAAAGCTGCATTTTGTTTTTGAAGAAATAGCAAAAAAAGGGCAAAAAGTAGTCCTCCTATAGACAATATAGTGTGCGTTCTTCCCAATATGTCATTTTGATTAATAGGCAGTGCTTAGCATAAAGTCAGCCTTGTGTAACAGTAGAGCTCTTAAACTATTTTACCCAATTATATGCAACACCCTGTTCCCTCTCGCTGTCCTTCAGAGTTCCTTCAAATAATAAAAAAAAACGAAGAAGGCTGATCGGAGGGAACTGTAAAATGTGAGTTATAGTCTGTAGTAGCACTGATATTCAGAACTATTGCAGGTACACAAATTTGCTCAGTACAACCAGAACAAATGACTAATGTGTAATACACTCTAAACACAGTGTGATGTGCCCTTCAGGGATAAAGAATGCTCTTGTAGCCAGGACATGAAAACGTCCCTGGCTTTGAGTCTGAATGATTGGATCCACTGCGTGTGTGTGTGTTTGTGAGGGTGTGCATGTCTTTCTAACAGATTGAGTTTTAGTGAATATGAAAATATGGCTTTCGCCTTGCTTCTGCTTCTATCTGAGGCTGTTTCTGAGTGCTGCATGTTCACTAGAGGCCTTTCTCTGTGCTCTGCCTATTTGTCTCTCTGGTTAAAAGCACACATGCCTCAAAAAATTGAGAAAAAAGCGGAACAGGAGAGAGCTTCTCTGAAAATATACATTAGAGATACACTTGGACCGGGCATCTTTTATTCACAGATTTTCTCTGACAATTTAATGTCCTATTTGCCATCGTGTTCGGGTTGAATTTGAAATGAATACTGCAAAACACATTCCTCTAGGACCCATTTGCTGATCAACATGATTTATGTTTTTCAGAGCACGCTGTTGAAGTTGCTCCAGAGAGCAAATACCGATCCCATCTGCCCCCTCGCTCCCATTCAGGTTCAGTAATCAGTACGTGTTCTACCGTGTGCTTTCTGTTTCATGCACATCTGTGAAGACTTTAATTAAAGTTGTATAAATGCAAATGCATTCAGTTTTGAATGTAGTCTAATGTTTTGTCATTGCAAAAGATAAACAAACTCGAACAGTCACACAAATACATTATGTTAATGTACCCTCAAACCTTTTTTTCAACCAGCTCCTCATTGAGGTGCTATACACTTGTCGTTATTGTTCACAATATGACTTATTGTAAGTGATAAACTGTGTGTGGACGGCCTTTTATTAGACAAAAGAACCTGTTTTGCAGAGCACCTTAGCAGTAGGAATACAGATAAACAAGAAATTGTGAATACTGATGTAGCTGGACAAAGTTCAGTCATTTTCAGACTCAGTGTAGACTAAAATTGCAGATCGTTGTTCTGATGTTCAGTTTTATTGATTGAAGTAATTCATAATATGTGCCAAGCTGTATCAAGAAATCTGAACAGTCTTAATGAAGATTAATAAAATTGGAGTGGATTGAGTTTTGGGGATGTATTCACTAAAAATGTTGGCAACTATTGATGTTCTAAACAGAAGGAGTAAAATCTGGACTCCAAACAACTGTTGGTTGAAGTTTGGGGAAAGTGGAGAACTGTGTAAATGTATCAATTAATTGGCATGTGTGTGTGAAGTCACAAATAAAAAAAATTGTATCCAGGCTTTAATTTGAACTTTAGTCTACAAAGAAATAACCAGAGGGCGACAAAGTATCTAACTACATTACTTAAGTGCACATACCACTTGTCAAATGTTACTCCAATACAGATGAAAGTCATGCAGTCAAATTTCACTAAAGTACTAAAGTACTCTAATAAAACCAAAGTATTAAAAGTACATATTTCACTCCAGTGTTGATTTATTGCCACCACACGTACAACACCTGAGGCATCTAACTTCCTTGTAAAAGATGTAGTATAAGGAATGATGTTGAATGTTACAGAATGAAACAAAACCTTAAACATAACATTACTGGTGCCTGTTTAAGCTAGTGCTAATATAAGATCAGTCAGCAGGTAAATAACAGCTAATTTTACTCTTCATCTACTCTTAACATAAATTGTATAGATTAATAGTTGCTAATTAAATATCCAAGTTAACATAAGCTACAATGTTGATATTACCAAATACAGAAATGTAAATTCCCCAGGATATCATCCCAGACAGAGGGCCCCAGTTAACAGCCAGGTTGTGGAAGCCTGCCGCCATCTGACTGAGTCTACTTGCACTCTTTCATCTGGATAACACCCCCAGACCAACGGTAAGACAGAGCAGACCAACCAACAGCTGGAAAAAATTTTATGGTGTTTTGTGGCCGAATGGCATTGCTCCTGGGCCCGCAACCTCATTTGGGCTGAGTTGTCCCAGAGTCTGCTCACCTCTTCAGCCACAGGCCTCAGTCCTTTTGACTTATGCTCTAGATTTCAAGTTCTGATGTTTGAACATCAAGAACCAGAGTTTGATGTACCATTTGCCCAAAATTTGTTCCGCAGGTGCCCTCCAGGACGGTTGTTCTATGTTGGTGACAGGGTCTGGCTGTCCACTCGCCATCTTTACATTCACAATGAGTCCAAGAAGCTCTCCCCCCACTTCACTGGACCTTACTGGATCACTCAGAGGATAAATCCTGTCACATTCTGGCTCCAGCTGCCTGCCTCCCTTTGGGTTCACCCAATGTTTCACTCCTCTCACTTCAAGCCCTTCACCACATCTCCACTGTTTCTTGCTGCTCCAGATCCTCCTCCGCCTCAGACCACTGACGACAGTCCTGCATTACAAGGATCCGCCGGACGGTCTCTTCAGTATTTAGTGCTTGCGAGGGCTTTAGTATCTTGTAGACTGGCAGGGCTACAACACAGGGGAACAATCTTGGGTTCCTGGGCGTTTCATCTTGGATCCATCCAGGACTACCGGGTCCATCTGTCTTGTATCTGTCTGCGTTTGGGCTCAACATTCACGCTAAACGGGAGAAACTCCTGCTCAGGTATGTTCATGTTCACCTCAACTTATGACACTAATAAACTGTTTACATACCTCATTATGTTTCTGTAGACTAGATGGCAAGTTTTTGTATGCTGTAATATAGTTTGTTTTAGGCAAATATGGCACACACTTAAAACAATAAAAATGTTTTATCTTTCCCTTAAACGTAAACTTGCCGTCTCCGTTCATTCTCCCGCCACTGATTGCAGTGTGACAGCGTACAGGTGTGATGTAACACAACTGGTGATACAAGTGAGACAATAACACCCACTTTCAGAAATGAAGGTAACAAGTAACGAGAATCTTCATAGAAATGTTGTGAAGTGAAATTTATGTTTTGTCTTTCAAATCTAGTGAAGTGAATGTTATAAGTTTCCCAAAAAATACTCAAGTGAAGTACAGATACAAAAAAAACTGTACTTAAGTACAGTACTCAAGTAAATGTATTTTGCTACAGTCCACCTCTGGTAGTAGCCTAGGAGTAAAAAGCTTGCCTGTAAACTCAATGACCACAATGGGGCTGGTTCAACTCCCACTTTCTACCATTGTGTCACTCCAGGTAAGAGTGTCTACCTAATGCCACTTTACCTATCCTGTCTTTTTATGACAAAATATGTTATCAGAAATTGACTAATTAATAAGACTGCATAATAATGGTTAGAATTTTGTCCCCCAGTGGTGAGATCTCTCACAAACGTTCCTAATGAATGAAGGCGATTTGCAGAAGGCCAATACCTGCAGATCTAAAATAACATGATGGACCATAAACATACAGACATTTTGTGATGTTACGGAGGTGTTTTAAGGCTATTTGGAGCTTTAAAAAAAAATACAAGATGTCTCCTGCAAGATACAGACAGTTCCAAAGCAGCCTGCTATAGACTCATTTTATCAAACCTTAGATATTATTTCATAAATTATATCATGTTAAATTAAAGATACTTAGCAGCTAAACTGATGTTTCAGTGCTGCAGTGGCCCTACCAATGATGCAACCTCCTTTATTATGATTAATTAAATAAATTAGCAAATATTTGTTTTTGAAATTCATAGCTAAAAAATGTGTGCATAGATAAATGATTTAGATGCTGATGTGCGCATAGCTGCAATGCAAACTCTAAAGCATAAAGTATAAGCTCTTTTCTGAGAGTGTGTGACCTCAAAACTGACCCCAGGCTCTGCCTTGTGGGAGAATCTTATGAGGCATTAATGGGGCTGTACTCGGGGGCGGGTGTCAGTCATAGCTGTAACCAGGCATGTAGCATTAATTCAGTACGGCAGCAGAGGATTGACCGAGCCGCTCCGCTCCATTACGCGCTGACCCTGGCTAGCAAGAGAGCGAGGCTGGAGGACAGTGGAGTACATCACAGAACGACTGCAGACAGAGGCTTTCACCAAGGGTTTCATAGTTTATGTTTGAACATCAACATTTTTTTGTCTGGTCATTATTCTAAGGATATTACATGTCATATGATTCTGTGCAAAATCACCAATTTTAAAGCAATCAATGTGTGGTCATTTTTTTTCTGCAAGCAAGGTTGCCATTAGAATACAAAAATAGAAAAAGTATCAAGATTTGTTTCAGTTTGTAATTTTAGTTGATCAAATAAGTTGATATTTTTTGATTTGGTGAGGTGAACATCGGTTCCAGATTTCTCCTTGATGCCCTTCAGACATTACTTTTTTATGGAATTTATTTTTATGGAAACTACAAGTAATACTGCTCTTCCGCTAGTAACATGTTGTTATATTAAGCATAGAAATCACAATTTATTGTATAAAGATTTTTGTATTTATTCTTTTTAGTATAACGAATGAGCAATGTTAATAAAAAAAACTCACAGTTTTAATTATTTTTTTGCAGGTGTCTGAAACTTTTGCACAGTACTGTATATGTCTCATTACAACATTTTTTTCAAAAGAATTCTGAATGCTATCACTGATGCTGTTTGGTGTGAATCATAAGGCACAGTAATCATCATTGCTCCAGCTTGCCTTTTGATAACTAGACCAGGGTCACGGGGGGACTGAGGTCTCTCCTGTGCTTCATCGCAGACACACAGTCACACCAAGGAGCTAGCATCTACAAATTGTGAGTAGGAAGCAATGCAGACAAGAGGAGAACATGTAAAGTTCACACAGAAGGGGCTCTTCTGAACCGAACCCAGAACCTTGTCGCTGTGAGACAACAGCGCCCACTGCCGTCCAGATCTAGTCATGAATACCCGGAAAGTTAATGTGTGTGGCTCACTTGCCTAACAGTAAATGTAATGGACCACTGAGGCTTAAGGAGCTTAATTTA
This sequence comes from Ladigesia roloffi, assembly GCA_037577295.1. Taxonomy (NCBI): domain Eukaryota; kingdom Metazoa; phylum Chordata; class Actinopteri; order Characiformes; family Alestidae; genus Ladigesia; species Ladigesia roloffi. The sequence continues at coordinate 18,260,768 of JBBKCR010000002.1, read as the reverse complement.
CATTGTTTAGTGAGCAAAACAGCAGCCCAGTGAAGCTATTATTTACATTATTCAATCATTCATTCATCCCAAATGCATGCATTTCTTTCAGATTCAGAGGATGAATTTACTTCTTGTCACCACTGCATCCTCGTACTCTTCTTACTGTTTTTTGAATAAATATTTTTGATCTCATTTTACAGAACTCGTTATTGGAACTTTCCTGTGCAGCGGCCGCTAGAGGCCACCCTTTTCCTTTTTTGGGGTTTTAGTTTGAGGTATGTGTTTCATAATGTGCTTTGTGTTTGAGTTTTAAGTTGGTTTCTGTGTGTTTTGTCTCCTTTTTTACACGCAGCTTGCTTCTTAGAGTGTTTACCTTTGAGTTGTTCCGCTTGAATAGGAGATCTCTGGTCGTATAATGTTATGATGTAAGGAAAGTATGGATTATTAATCATACCACTAAAAAGAAACAAATTGCACTGATTAAAAGACAAACAGCAGGCAGATCTGTGAAAGTCAATGACTGATCAGGGGGTCGTGCTGAATATTGCAGTGCCATCTGCTGGCCGCATCTGAATATTACATAACACTGTACCAGGAATGTGTCTATTTTACACTGAGGGTTCAGCAAAGAGGAAATAAACTGTGTGAATTAGGGCACCAAGTACGGTCAGTGTGTAAAAGAGTCAAAATATATGTAAGAGAAGTTTTAAGGCACAAAAAAGTGATCAGCCCTGAATTGCTGCATTTCAATCTCTTGTGCCACAGATACAGTGGTGAGAAGGGTATGGAACAGACATGAAGTTGAAATGTTTGATAAATAATCACATTGATTTTCCAAAAAACAATATATTTATTGTTCCACACATTTATTGAAATTGAACTTTTCTGTTCTACATTCATGTCAATCATTCAGGTCTCACACCCTGAACATTTTTAACGATGCAGGAATGTCCAAGTCCTGTGTGGGTGGCTTCAGTCTCCCTACAGCTCAGAGTGAACCAGGTTCTTGGCTTTTATCATGTTCTGGGCCACTACAGAGAAACAAACACATAAGAGAGGACCCATTAATTAAATAATGATTAATCAAGTATAAAGGGTATGTCACCCCTTGAAAACAAAAACATTTCCACTGTGTGTATGATTACAGACTGTAGCTCATCTCTTTTAAGGACAGATAACTAATCCCTACATCACCGGTCAGTTTCTGCTTTTGGGCTGCAATTGACCAGATATTGACCATCATCAACACACTGGTGACTCAGACATTAAAGTGACATTTTAGTTTGGGTATCAGACACTGTGGTGTTTCTGGATGTTTTATAAATGTCAGTGTCATGGCAAGGTTGAAAGTTCACTTCCCCAACAAAAGAGCAAAATCTGGCCACTGATGTAAGGCTACACAGTAAGAAAAAGCCAAAAAAAAAGCCAAACAATGCCAAACATTGACTATAAATGAAAATAGAATCACCAAAAACATAAAAAAAACTTTCAACTAAGTTGACAAAATGATGCTGAATAAGGGTTCAATCTTTCATTCATCTCTTCATTAATTTTCTGTGATTTTCTTTATCTTTCTAGGGCCATGGGTACTGAGGCCTATCCTGGGGCCAGCTGCCTCGAGACAGTGTCTCACCCTGGATGGGGCTAAATAAAGGTTATTTCTGTAAATTCAATTATTGCTTAAACCTGTTGACATCATTTTTCTCAGTTCCCCTCCCTATTATGTCTTGGTCAGTTCCTTAGATCTCACTATGTTATCAAAACTTCACTGACATCTCACCTAGTCCTGACTGGGATAACCAGGATTTGAACGTATAGCCTTCCATTTAGTGAGATAAACCCTTATAGCTAGTAGAACATGTGTTTTATAACAATGGACATGGAAATTCATTTAAGTACTACATGAAACTAACTGCAGCATAAAGGAAATTATGATAATAGCAGTTCACTGTATTGGTGGTTCAGTGGAAGCTGTGCTGCTGTGAGATTCATAAATCCTGTAAAACCCTGCCATGTCTTAGCACCTGTTAAAATACTTTTATCATAAACCAATACTGTGTTCAGATTGTGTTAAGTGGGTTTTGGCTATACATTGACATTCATTTACTGCGGAAATTACAATTTTGTATACATAAATGTATGGCCCATTACTTTTCCAGATGTATTTTACCTGTGTTTTTATAAACAGTACTATAATTGTGAAATGACACTGTCAACCCATTATCACTCATTTTGTAACAAAAGGTTTTTGAAAGCAAATAATGGATACTAAAGTGATCAGTATTAGCAATACATTTAATTCTATTACACTGTTTACAAACATTTTTACATGGAAGAATTTTATTCATCCTAAATGTTAAGATATTTGATGTATTTTTTTATGATGTGAAATATGATTAATAAAAAGTAATTGCATAAGCACTGGGCAGTGAGTGTTCTACAGTATTTCTGTTTAAAGAATCTGTTTCCTCTAGTCTACACGCTTTTATTGTAAGGATCTCTCCATAGGAGCCCTGTGATAAGATATGTGCTACATAGGTGCTAGGCAGCAACGTCGCCCTTCAACAGGCCTCATTAAATACTTACAGAAGTCCATGTCGGTAGGCTCATAGGCATATTTGCGGTTATGGTACTTGCCCGTGACGTCAGAACGCACAGTCATAGAGGGATCTGGAGAGAGAAACAAGAAGTATGTTGTATCATCCCCATTTAAAAATAAATAGGTGTATAACTATATATGGATTAATACATATACCTCTGTATGTATATATATTAGCATGGATATAATAAAATGTGCATATACTGTGTGTATATATACATATATTTAATGAAAAGGCAAGGAAATATGTTTATATAATGCTAATAACTTACAGATTACGTAATGCAAAGCCTGTTTTCAGGACATGTTTTCTGAAAATACTCACCAACAAACAGAATCCTAGGAACATAATAGCCGTCAGGAGCCATATTAGCATCTGTTGTCTCATGCTGTGAATAATATTTATGCTAGGTGTTAAAAAAATCCGTGTAATTTCCCATCAGAAAATATTCCATTTTCATTAATACATATCCAGTTGGTATCACATATTTAGTTATACAGAGTGCTTTACACTGTTCACAGGGAAATCAGGTAGAAAGTTACCACTAAATTGAGCATGATGAAATCCGTTTTGGCCATCTTTTGAATGTCTTTGTTCTCAGCAAAACCCTTTTTGAGAGCTAGGTGTAAAATACAAACAAAGATTAGAGAGTTTGTGTTAGACAAGTGTCTAAATGTGTTTAAATGTGTAGAAGCGCATCACAAATAAATACACCAAATATTACATGTTATGAGTTTTAGCCAAAGGTTGATCTTCCAATAAAACCACAAATAACAGTGAGTTTATTATATTCATCAGCCTTGTGTTATAGTTTCACCTTGGAATCAAAGACAGACATTAAAAATGAGTCTGTAGTGCTGAAGGTACCCAGCAGAATCTTATTCAGCTATTGAGTATTAGTAATGGCTGTATTTTAGTTGGATTTTAACCATATACAAAAAAGTGACCAACCTTGACTGTGTGGGCATTCTTCTAGGTGATGAATGACCATCAGAGGCTTGTTGCTGTGGTAATAAAGCAAAACACCAAATATACCTATTACTATTATTATGTAATCTGTAACCTTGTGATTGAAGAGCAGGAACAACACTGAATGCACAGTTAAGTATGAACACGAAAAGGTATACCTTGCTTTCATTTTTGATAAGCCTTCTTCGTATGTCTGGACCCAGGTGATCTCGTCTCCCCAGCCTGAAATAAGGGAAGAGTTCAGCTCAATCACATAAAACATGCTAGAAATCACAGCAGAAACAACATCTGAGATAATGTTTGTTTATCTTTTGTCTGGGTTCAACAGCAACTATCCTGCATGTGTTCAGATATTTTGGTCAGATATTTAAGGACGAGTTGTAAAAGAAATATCGGACTGTTGACTGATGTTTGAATGCATAATGGGGGTTCCTCTGTTAGACCCTAGATTGTTTAATATTGGTTTATTTTTATGATCTTACCTCGAGAGAGAGTCTGGACAGTTTTCTTTTTTCTTTGCATGGAGACATCACAGGATAGTGAGAAGAAGAGCAACACGAACAGACACCAGTGGGCCATGACTAGTGTAAGAATCAGACAGACGGTGAAAGGTTCATTTTCATATTAGTGACATAGATACTGAATATGTTCAGCAGTGTATGTTTCCTATGTTAGATCCTCGTTCTTTAAACGTGTATGTCTGGGGTTGTTCAACAAGCTCTGCCACAGATTGCGTATAAATAGAGGAGGCTTCTGGGTGAGGAAGCTGTCAGACATGACTATCTGGTTTTTTCAAAGTCAGCTGCAGTGTTAAAAGAGATTATCCTCAAATTTTGGCTCAAGTTTGAACTGGAAACATGTAGAAAGCTTGTAGAAAGTGCAGGTTTCATTCGAACAGATGATCTAAGAGGCACTCTTTTTTTTTTACATAGATAAGAGGCAACATGTTTAGTTTATTCATTCATTTTCAAGTGCAAAAGTTACTTTTATGGAAGTTATCTTAAATAACCAGTGAAAATCTAAGTCAAAGTACAACATATACTACAAACTTAGACTAAGCCAAAAAACAATTAAAAGAAAAGGAATGATGACAAACCTTACCAAGTGTGAAACAGCTGAACAGTCCAGTCTGACAGTATTACCTGGTGTGGAGATACTTATATCTGGGAAACCTACCAAACAGGTCTGTTAAAACCACATGGCTGCACAATCCTTTCTCCTCCCACTATTCAGTTTTCTCATATGCTCAACAATTAAAACAGCAACAGTAATAGTAATAATAATAATTTAAAAATAATAATAATGATAATGATAATAATAATAATAATAATAATAAGAAGAAGAAGAAGAAGAAGAAGAAGAAGAAGAAGAAGAAGTGGAAGAAGAATTATTATCAACATTGTCATCATAATCATTTGACAGATCATCATTATTATGCATTTTGATTGCATTATATTTAATAGACCTTGTCCACCTCAAATGTAGGATCAACCTTTTATTGGGAAGACTTTACACTAGATGGAACGTTGCTGTCAGTATTTGATTGCAATCAGCCACAAGTACCTTAGTGAAATCAGGTACTGATGACCCCACCCTCCACCTCCCACCCCCCTTCATCTCAAAGGAACTGAGCGTCCATCAATAAAGAGAACACAGTTCTGGAGAGACAGCATTCTAATGCTGTATTGCTCTCTTTGATACATGACTTTTGGCTCACATGTGGCTGTTCAGTTGTCCCATACAAGCCTTGCTTCACAAGTCTTAGTGGCCGAGATGTATGGCAGTAAATCTTTTTAAAAATCTTTATATAAAATGGCATGTAGGTGTACTAATAAAAGACTCCTAATATTGATATGAAGATGAGAATGTGTGGCTTTCTCTGTATGTGAGCAATGCTCAGAATTTGCCTTAAACCAGGAAAGGCCAGTTTCAGAATGCTAGTTATACCGGCTAGGACCAGACAAAGGTATAGTTTTCCACTGTCCGTAGCTTTGTCAGAGGGCGTGTCATGTTTTTGAGAGAAATTCATTAATGGATCTGTAGACAAGGAGTGCCGTGTGATGAATTCTTACTTTGAACAAGTGTCCACATGTTCACATGATATTGACAGGTCGGCATGAGGATGACACATAATTTGTGAGGGCTGTGGCTTAATCTAGAAGACAGAAAGAGAACAATGTGCCCATTTTTAGTGCCCTGTCCTGACTGGAGCTGTACCCAGAAATGTATTTTATTTTAAATGTAGACACAGACTGGAAAGAAAGACCAGACAGCAGAACATAAAGGCAGATGCCTCACATGACTCTTCTGTGTTGTGGGATCAAATAAAAATAAAGATATACTGCATATAAACAATGCTGCATTTAGCAAAATGAGGTATTACAGATTAATAAATGTTTGATACTAACATATCTGGTCTGAATAAAGGTGACTAAATCCATATGTGCACTGAATAAGCTCTTCATCCAGATGAGACAGGGCAGATGAACAGATGGGTTGACGAACAGTTCCTCAGTTATTTATTTTTAATGAATATAATCAGAATGCCTCTTTCAAAAGTGGTAAACAAAACCAGGGGAAACCCTAACGAAATTTGCAACACCTTATCTACCGGCTTTCTTTCTATTATAGTATTATGATGCCATGAGAAAGCATATTACGAAATCAGTAATGTTATATATAATTATCATATATTCGGTGTATTATACACGTTTTGTTATCAAAGATTTAGCGGAAACATTACTTCATTTTACTACATTTAATACATTTATAATATTATAATTGATTTTATGAGATATGATATTATATCAGCCTATTGTTAATAAAAATTATATTATATTGATTTTTAACTTTAATTATCCTATCCTCTAACCCTCTCGATCTCTGATATAATCAGGCCTGCAGTTGTTAGCTGTTGCCATGGAGATTTGTCGCCGTTGACAACCACGCATGTTCTGCGCCTGCGCAAAACAAGGAAGCGGTGCATTGTGGGATTGAACGCTATCGCTACAGCAGCAGGGAGAGCAGCCCAGAGGCTGTACATTTCTCGAGTGTGGGCTGTTTTTGGGACTCTAAATTACTCAGACACTTGCTGAAGAGGACCTTGGTGTCGAAGAGAGGACCATGAACGCCTCGGTGGCCAAAAAGACCCAGGAAAGTTTGGGTAAAGTGATAAAAAAGCCACCTCTGACTGAAAAACTGCTCAGCAAGCCACCGTTCAGATACCTGCACGACATCTTCAGCGAGGTGAGAGACGAGGACAAGTCATACACTTGTTTATCTACTAAATTAAGAGTCTTAAGCGTTAGCTTTAGCTGATTTCGCTTCATAAAATGAAGATCGAGTGCCTTAGCTAATGTTAAGCGTTGTTGTTCTGGTGTACAGCTGCAGATCTAAGTCAGCTAACGCTTAGCACCTCCACTAAGCTCTCCAGAGCTCTGAGGGGACAAGCTGGAGATCAGGATTAGGGAACACAGGTAACGTGAGGTGCCTGTATTCTAAATAACGTGGAGTCAAGTTTTGAACGATACTGTATTTCTTACTGTCCCAGGGGCACAAAACAATCTTACATACAACATATGGACATCTGGTACAACCCTGGTACAAAAACAGTGCACCAGGCATTTAGAGAGAGAAAATGGTGCATCAAGAATGTAACAGCTATTACGTAGGACAAAATATTGCATCTAGTGAGGGGAAACAAGTTACAACAATGATGATATTAACATTTAAGACACCTAAGGCCACCTTACACACAGGTAAACGAAATCAAATTGGGGAGAAAAATAGCTACTTTCTTTTATTTACTCTGTTCATAATTTATTGGTCATCTTTGGTAAATCACAAGAGTGTAAGACTAAAATATTTGCAGTCTGCGCACAGGCTCAAAGAGGGTAAGCAGGTTTGAAGAGGTGTATTTTAAGACATGATTTGAAAGATGGAAGAGATTCACTGCTGTGGATTTCTTGAGGAAGGTATTCCAGTGATTGGGGCAGTTTTGGATGTAGTTGCCATGGTGGATATATGAGTGGAGTGAGCAGATTGGAAGACGAAGATCTGGGGGTATGTAGGTGTTTAAGAGGTCAGAAACATGCCAGGTTATGATGAGCTATGAATGCTAACAGCACATTTTTAAATCCGCTTGATATTTAACTGGTATAAGAAAATGGTGCAATAGACATTAAAAGAAAAACGAAAAGGTACAGCAATGATACAAAAATAGTGAAACAAACATTTAGGGAGGGAAAATGGTACAAAAAGTTTGCAACATATTTTGGGAGGATAAAATATGCAACAAGGATGCAAAAACACTGCAACAGACGTTTAGGGATTGGACGAATATGATCCAAAAATAGTGCAACAGCTTGTTAGCTTGGCCGTGTTAACTAACCTAACACTAGTGCATTTAGTCTGAATAAGCGTTATGTAGTTAGTCGTCGATTGAAGTTTTATACTGGTAAGCAGTTTTTGTTATTATTTAACATGGAGAATTTGAGGCACTCTGTTCTGTTCTGTTAGAGCCTATCTGTTGCCAGGCATCTCCCTAAGCTTTGGTTATGCAAACAAACCGCTAGGTCTCACACATGCCTGAATGGTCTGCTATCCACATTCACACAGGTAGAAAGATCGTAGATGTGATGACCAGAAGGCAGAAGGATGCAGCAACAAGGGATTTTTGGCATCTAGTGGTTAGGGAGTTGCCCCTGTAATCAGAAAGTTGTGGGTTCGAGCTCAGGACTGCTAGTGTCCTCACTGAGGTACCCTTGGCCAAGATCCTATCCAGACACACTTAGACATGGGATGATAACCAGTTTCAAGGTTTACTGTGGTTTAAAAAAAGTCACGGTTTCAAAACCGCAAAAAAAAAGTTATACCGTTCCTGCAATATGTGCATTGTTTGTGTTGCCAAAGGAAGGATTTGTTTTTGAAATTTTTATTTGTTTCTTTATTTTGATTATTGTTGAGCTGCCGGTTTAGGCTCTTACAAGTGACTGCAATTTAATTTATTTAAGAAGATTCAATGATTATTATTCAATAGATTTTTAATTATTTTAATTATTTTGTCTGACGTTCAATGTTACAAAATGTTCTATATGTTCAGTTGGAAAAAATAAGAGTTGTTTTTTTACACAGATATTTAAATACAACATTGTAGAGCAGTAATTTCAATACAGTAAAACCGTGATATTTTTATCCAAGGTTACCATACCGTCAGAATCTTATACCGGCCCATGCAGAGAAAGTATTTCACACTGTGTGCTGTGCTGTGTTCATGCCACTTTAATTACTTTAATGTATTACCAAAACGTGCTACAACATTACTGTATCAATGCTTTTGATATTCTATGGTAAGTTGGTTGTACCTGATGCCTCATCTACATGAAATACATCCTTTGCATTAGATGTTGGAACTTTACTGTGTGTACTGATTGCAGGTACTGATTTTGGATCACAAACTCCACTCAGGCTCATCCCAAAGGCGTCCGATTCGGCTGCTTCAAAATTCTATTGCTTCCCAGCCCAGGGCTGTATAACCCTCTAGCTGATGTTTGGCGCTGGGCATGGGGACCTTGTGTTTGGCTATTCCAAAGCACGCCAGTCCAATGGAATGTTGTTCTGTGTGCGTAATGTTGCAATAAGTGCACCATAGGTAGTTATATTCACATATTAGACGAGTTGTCTTCTATATTTATTGTACTGTGGTGCATAATAGAGCAGAAATCTAATTGCAATATGTGATTCATCATCTCTTGTGAAAATTTCTTGGCGAAATTCTGATAAGCTGGAACATATGAAACAGCCAGTTCAACCAAACCTAAAAAAAAACAGTCAAAAACAAGTTTTATTCAAAATTTCTGTGCTACACTAAGTCAAGGTAAAAAGATATTATTTTCTCTTTGAAATGAAATACTGATGCTGGATTATGGTCAGATTTGAGATGTTTGAGATGTTGCAATGCAGTTTATTGCAATGATGATGATATTAAACCTCTGTGCCTTAAGAACAAGGCCAGCAGAAGTCAAACTAACACATAAGATTGAGAGTTTTTCCAGTGACACTTTCTCCTAGAATCCAGACGCAAATCTGGATATTACAAGCTCAGCCAAGATTAGCCATGTTGGCACAAAACGTACTGGAGGATGGTAAGGTTACACGAAGCTAGATTGTTGTCACTGGTTAAAATATCTCTGGAAAGGTCACCCAAGTCATTTAACCAAGCCACTGCCACATGAGACGCGTTCATTATTGTAGGACGTTTGGCTCTCTACAGCACTATTTACCTCTTTGTTAAGCATTGTTTGTGTGTCTTGAAAATGTTTTTTTTTGCTCTATGCCTTTTTCATTCTGTGCTTAAGCTCAGCTTTCAGCTGTGGTTAAATGCATTATTAATACAGGCGTTCACTGTCATGCTAGGCTCCACTGGGCTGATTATTTGTGTATTTCTTTCTTTCTTCAAACATGTGAGAAGAATAACCCTTCAAAAACAGATTAAGTTTTAAATGTTTTTTAATTAAAATGACTTTTAATGTTCTCTTCTATAGGTAATTCGCACTACAGGTTTCATGAAGGGCCTTTATGGAGAGTCAGAGCTGAAGTCAGAAAATGTAAAGGTATGTTATTCTAAACTGCTCTGCACAAAACTCGACCCCTCAGCTAAGATAATAATCAAGTCCTTTTTCGATTGTTTAAATATGTTATTATAAGGTGTTACATGCCGTGCTTTAGGATCATTTCAGATAAACGCATGTCTCTGATTGCTGGTCAGTCTTTCCCACAGTGGTCGTTATTTCTGCCTACAAGGGAATTCATAATTTTTTCTTTTTTTAATTGTCTGGCAGCTTGGCAAGCAGAATGTGAAGCTGGATGCCATAATGCTCCAGGCACCTTAAATGTTACAAGCCCCTCTTGTTTTCTGATAATATTATTTACTTATTTACTTAATTACTTACTTACTTACTTATTTATTTATTCAAACATGATTAACTTTTTCTAAACAGGTACGTTTTAGTTATATATACTTGTATATCGAGAAATGTACAGTCACTTGTATATAATATCCAAATGCATATATATTATTCACACACACAAAAGTATAACCAACTTGTGGGAAATACTACCACTTAAATGCATGTAGTACAAGACATAATACACACATTGTTTGTGTTTACCTTATTTTGAGCAACCAACCTTTCGCAAATCTTCCAGATGTGTTTTCTTTGTATGAGTTGACTAATACAGGCATTATGTCCTCTTCACCAGTTTTTAACTAATGTATCATAATCAAGATATGTAGAAGTGTAAGCACAATATTGTACTGCCAAAGCATGTGTTCCTCAGACTGAGAAAGGACAGTTTTGTGAATTCCTGATTGGATCTTTGGCACTCTGGAATTACAGCCTGCACTGCAGCTGCAGCATCTTTTTGTTCTGTTCAAGTTGATAAGACGCCCAAGTGAAACTTAAGACTTTCTCGTTTTAATGAGCATGCCAAGGGTCGATGACTCAATCAGGTAGGAGGTGTTAAAACCAGTTTCCAGGTTTGCAAGCTGAAAGCCACTAACTAGTAAAACACAGATCATTATCACTGTGACCTGTAAGGGAAACACAGGCTCTCAGTATCTCTCTATGAGGGAACTGGAAAATAAGAGAGCTAAAGAGAGATAAAGGGCTGGTGACATGGACTAAAACGTTCACACCCGATCCCTTTTCAGACAACTGTGGAGTGTAGAAGTAGCCGAGTACTTTGATGCTACAGCATACATAATGGATGCTCTGGCTCTCTCTATACCCACATGAGTCTGAAGTGCTTCTTTCTGAGAGTGAACTGGCCAGGTTTCAATGAAAGGTTCAATGCTTTGATAATACTTGACAGACATAAAAAGGTATTTTGCTTTAAATTGCTGTAAGATGAAATATCAGACCAAATCAAATGCTATTGAACTATGAGCTCGGTAAGAAATAATGAATTAAAATGAATACTGTCTATTGTCTGTGATGTGTATCTGGAAACTCATTACCAATTGGCTGAATTATAATTGGCTCATCATGAGAGCATGGACAATGTCACAGCATTAGAATCCACCTGGCATTTAAATTCAACTCAGTATAAATTTGTGCAATGAATACAGAATTGAATAATCTGGTGGAGGTTATGCGTATGTTTTAATAACAGTGATGTTAGGGGTACAAAAATGTAAAATAAGCCAATATAACCCTAACGTCTCAGTGGTAATGTGTTTTTATATACATAAGAATGAATATATTTATTTGCCCTGTAGGATAAAGACTCAAAGATAGCATTCCTCCAGAAGGCCATTGATGTAGTGATGCTGGTGAGTGGGGAGCCCCTGGCTGCCAAGCCTCCACGGATAGTTGCCGGACACGAACCAGAGAAGACCAATGAACTGCTCCAAGCAATTGCAAGATGCTGCATCAACAAGGTCAGCCCTGTGTAAAAGCCACTGGAAGATCAAAGTGATTGAAAACACCAGTCATTCGCAGTAGAACTGGAACCTTATATTGCTGGGCTATTAGTCATGGGAATGGTGCTCGTTTCTGAAGTCTTGGCTAGAGTATTGTTTATCTCGGCTGTAATTGGTCTCTTGAGATTCCAGGAGGGCAAGGAAAATGGGCTTTATCAAGGGAGCCAAGTGATGGTTCCCTAATTAACCAACCCCAGCATACATATGCTGTCACAAAACATTTCATATTTAGTTGCTCTGTATCATTTGGAGATTTCTTTTGTTGGCCAATTTATCTTATTTTATTATCTGCATACGCTTCCAGATTGAAAATGATTGTGTTGTTTTCTTTAACCATTAAGATGCTTTATTGATTCTAACATTATAATAGTAAAAATCTCCACTATCATGCATCAGTTAAATCAGCCATGGTTGTATATTTTGCATATTCCATTAGTGAATGTAGTCTGGCAAGGCTAGGGTCTGAATGAAGGAATGACTTCCGTATCAAAAAATTAATGTATCAAAATAAATACTGTAAGTGTGTGGAAAATATATCCATGATATGATAATTAATTTTGAACCTTCTGTCCCTGGTGCAGTTCTCTAGTGATGAAGCTGTGAGACGCGTCTTGTCTGGAGACAAACTGGATCTGAAGGGGAAGGCCAGTTCATCAAGGTCTCAGGACAAGGAGAACAGAGAAGGCCGTGAGCGCCATTCAGAAAGAGAGGTCAGCCATGCTTACAGACACAGTGTTAGATGCTTCCAGTGGCACAGAGATCTTATCGTACAGGAGTGAAAATTGCACAGTTATCACGGGATAGTCTTGAAAACAGCAGATTATACACATAATGGTTCAGCGATCAGGCAGAACAGATGGCGTGAAAAGCAGTCGGCTCTAAGAGAATACCATACAAATGTTATATGGCATAATGTTGGTCTGATGAATGTGTTTACTGCCCTTAACAACAGACCAAAGCTTTTTTGTTCGACAAGTGGATCTTAAGTTTAAATGAAAATTGTACCACAATTCCTGCATAATCACATAATAACGATTATTTGAGCCGATTGCAATTATTATTATTATCTTGTGCTTACATCACTACAAATGTTGTGAATGTGAATGCAATTATTTCCTTGGTTGGATGAACTATGTAGACATATACTGAGAGCTTTGAGCATTACACGTGTTAATTAATTTGGTAACTAGCTAATACTAATGTTGACATGTTTTCATATTTCTGCCCTTTTAAGAAAAATGTACACTTTGTACATATTATTCCTAACGTAAGATTCCATGTTGCTGTGATTGAATTATGACCGCAACAAATAATGATGGCAACAAGGGAAAGGTGTTTTTCAGTTAGTCTAGCTTTTGTAGGGCTTTTGTTTATTGTCATTATAGCTATTGTTAAAAATTAAATCATGACATGCTTACCCTGCTTTCAATATGTTTTATAGTAGACTCAAATCTCCATGATGAAGAGAATTGTTTTAAATACATGAGAACACTGTGGATGTATTTCTTTTGTACTGGTGCCATTCTTCATTAATGATTATGGTCACACAGATTTGTTGACTGTGTTGTCACTCTGCAGGAGAAGAGAGAGATTAAAGAGAGCAGCTTAAGCAGAGAGCAGAAAGTTCCTGACCATTCCAAGGACCCAGAGAGCAAGAGGGGCGAGAAAGACCGACACAGAGATGGAGAGAGGTCGGAGAAGGGTCGTGAGAGAGACAGGACGAAGGACAGAGATCGGGAAAAAGACAAGAGCCGCGATCGGGACAAAGACAAGGCCAGGGATAGAGAGCGGGGCCGAGACAAAGAGAAGGATCGGGACATCCAGAAGGACCGGGACAAAGACAGAGACAGAAACAAGGAGAGAGAGAAAAACAAAGAGCGAGATTCTCACAAAGACAGAGAGAGGGACAAGCGAAGGGACCGAGACAGAGATCGGGAAAGGGAAGGAGAACGAGAGCGCCAAAAAGATACAGAGGAAAAACCAAAGGAGAAAGTCGATAAAAAGGTTGGTAATCTGTTTAAACTGCCTTAAATGGACGCCTCTTGGCTTGTAGACATGTCCCAAAACTTTTACACATCAGGTATTTGTCACTATAAAGGGTTTTAAGCACTGACACTCCTTTTCTTTTATAACTGTTCACAACAAGATTGCGGTACTATATGTATAATTCTCTTTTTGTCCTATTCCTACATTTATTTTCTACTGTGTGAGTGAATTCCTTTAAAAAGTGCTTAGCAATTTGGACCAATGTTTGGATTTGTACTTAGAAACAAAATATTTTTTTAAATTATAGGTTCCTGGCCTTTTTTTATGGTCTCAGAAACCAGCAGGTCACTTTTTGAATTATTTTAAACTCAGTTGTGTGCATCTTTCTGCTTGCAGAAAAAGTTTTGAGTACAGTAGCAGCTTTTCAGTTTGGAGCTGATCTATATTTATGAAAACTTCGGGTGAAACGGCAATTTCTGTTATGAAAATGCAGTGATTGTTTCTGGATTTTATATGACAGCGTACTAAATGGGATGTTTATATCAAAGTGTAATGAAATATAATATTTCATGGAAGAGAAAACATGAAACGAACCTCCAAAAAAAACTATTTGTAGCAAATAGTGACTCTAAAATTATCAATATTGAGAAAATGTGTATAGTTTTACACCCCTATTCAGCTTATCTACATGTTTTGACTTGTCATACTGTATTTCTTCAGGCGCGAGCACCTGAGGAACTCAGCAGGCAAAAGCCCCATTCAGAAGAGCCCAGTAAAAACCACAAAACTGAGCCAGTGGAAGTGAGTTCCTCCTCTTTTCTTGGTGTTGTCAGATGACATACCTGCATTGAAATACTGTCAAGCATACCATGCATACTTCCATTTCTTTTTAACCACAAGGCCATTTTGATTAAGTGTTAACTTATACCAGCTGTTTCTTAAGCCCATTTTGGGGAGAGGGGTTGCTTCCATTGTTAAGGCCTAATGTTATTGTGAGAGTTCAGCCTTTTAACTGGAATATCTGGCACTTCTGTAATTATATTTTTGTCTCTAATCCTCAAGATTGAAAGAGATGAGCAAGAAGAGGTACATTAGCATTTGCATATGTTAGAGTGGCTGCTTACCTTGCTATTTCACAATATGTTTCATATGTTTCTGATGATGAATATGGTGCAGGTGTGAATAGATGCCAATGGTGCTGGTAAATGGGAATGGGGGTTCTGCATGGGGATGTGGAGACCAATAGTTTTTTCCCCCCTTTCAGTTTGCAAGCGAATTACATCAAATGAATGTTTTATTTGGCTGTCCTTTTCTGTGTCTTACTTTGCTTTTTTAGTGAGCACACTTACGTAACCTGTCGTTTTAAATAGGTGCTTAAGGGACATTTTGACAAGGGACCTCAGTCGTCTTCTGAGATTTTTGGCAACATATAGAAAAGCAGGCTGTTACTTTTTAGCAGTTCAACACATTATTTGGGTTATGCAATTGTTTCTCCATATGTAGAAGATCGCTTTTAATTACTGTGTTGGGTGTGTCATTTTTTGGCGCTTGTTTAATAATTTAACCAGTGCAAGTGCAATCCAGATTTGCTACAGATGATAGTTTGTTTTAAGTCTAAACTTCACTGTATTTAACCGTTTTTTTCCTATAGCTAACAGAGGCTTCACAGAATCAGGTAATTACAGCAGATTTGTTTGTGTGAATATTCTGGTCAGGATGCATGTAGTGTCTTCACTGCAGGTAGAAAATACAAAAGCATTTTCACACATTGTATAATTATACAATAGGATTTTCAAGTGCAATATCTTTAATTATGTCACTGTTACATGCAGTAATGGACTGGGTATATACACCAAACCACTATTTGTGTTAATTAGTAAACTGTTACAGCAGTAATTTTATTAATTTATCTAAAGTATCTATTTTCTCCTGCTTTACTGCCCATGTTAGGTTTTCAGAGTACTTCCTGGATAGATTACTCTTGTCTGTGTTACTGTGTCTGTTGTTCCATAAAAATATCCTCCCGGATCAATAAAGTTTTCTGAATCTGATTCTGAAATGCAGACAGACATGTAAATATAAACAATCATTGCACAGTATTCCAAGTGTTATTTTAAATCACACAGACATGCAGTGTCATTTGTGATAGGTAGATTGGTAGATCATTTGGTGTGAAAGTGTTCTTGGCTTCCTAATGCAGTGACTAACTCTTCCTGTCTCTGTGTCCAGCCTGAGAGTCCTGCCAGAATACCCAGGCCTTCCTCCGCCAAGGGACAGCGACGCTGGCCCAAAGCAGGAGCCCCAGGTAATCCAGGCTTACACAACATAAACCATTCCAGAAAGACACGTGTACTACACCAGGAGTAATATATTATACCCTAAGAATTATGGAGTTTATTATAAATGTATGAAACTATCATTTATTCACTTTCTCGCTTTTTTGTCTCTTTCTCAGATGAATCAGACAGTGATGGAGGTAAGAGTACACTACTCCCAGTATAGCCTTCTCATAGTATTATCCTACTCCTACTTTTATTTGAATTTTGTTTATAAGTTTTTAAAACCATAAGGTGTTATAAGTTGATTAAAAGATGTCTTAATAATACAGGCCTCTAATTTTGTACTGCATTTTTCACTCCGTATTTAAAAGCATTGAAATATTTGCTATTTTTAATTGCCTTCAACAAACGAGTAAGTGACATTCAAAAGTGTCTGAATGGTATTTATTTTTTTTAGGTTATGTGTCTTTAAAATTGTAGTAATTTGATACTGATACTGACAATTTTACTGAACTGTAGCTGCTCACAAATATTCACACTGTACATGTTTTTGAGGACAGAGATTCTCTTTTCTCCTTACACACGGAGGATCGCATGTTTTATTAATGTCTTGGGCAGCTTTTTATCGTGGAGGACTCTAGTTTCCCAGAGCTGAAAAAAATGGAAGTGGTCAGGTAGCCTCGGTCCAGACTGGTTTTGTCCTGATTAGTCATATCAAATGGAATACTTGTTTTTAGTGAATGTTGTGATGAAGTAGACACTACAGCCTGCAGCTTCAAAGTGCCTGGAACTAATCAGAGATTGGATTAGGCATGACAAACAGTTGAAAGTGTCAAAATTGTTAATCTTTTTCAGTGGGAGATAACCCCTCAGTAGACAAACAAGTCCACCTTGAAAATGGAGATGCATCAGACATTGTGCCATCCAATACATCCCACAGGCAAGCTAATATTTTGTTCTCTTTCTGTCTTTTTTTCATGACCCTCTCTATATCTGTTATTTTCAGACCGACTGTTTGGTTGATTTCACAGCAAAGGAACAAAATGAGATAATGAACTGTTTTGTTTGTGTGAAAGAGAAATAGTAATGCTTTTTGGCTGCTCTGTTACTTACAGGTTTCTTTGTCTGCCTGGCAGTGTAATCCATCGATAGCAATCTTTCGCTTTCACTGCAAAGCACTGCCAGACTGCTGTTCAAAGCAGCGTGTCTTACTGGCTTTCATTTCACAGTTCAGTTTCACAGAAAATTGCACTTGGTCTCAAGACACTTGTTTATCTCTGTTGTTTGGCTGTATATCACCAACCTACCCTCAAACACACTTAGGAATAAAGATAAAACTAATTTCATTGTGAGTCAAAGTCTTAGAAATAGGTGTAATAATGATGTCATATTTTCTTGAACAGCGGCAGGAGAATACCACGGCCTAGCAGCGCCAGACCAGCCCCTCCTCGAGTGAAGAGGCAGGAGAGCTACACTGATGGAGCGTCAGTGGAGAGGTGAGTACTTTTTAGGTATACTCACACTTGCGGTGTTGCTTTTTGCCTGTAGTAATGGCAGAACAGCAGAATAGCAACCATGGCACCAAACGCACTCAGGAGTAGAAAATAAATCTGCTCCGAAGGATAAATGTTTGAATGCGAGAATTAGTGATAAAGTGAATAATAACCACATTAATATTGCTTCGTTGTTTTTCTGATTTGGTCCTCAGTATACAATACATTTGATGTATAAATGACCACTAAAGATAATGATTTATTTGTAAATAAAGTAACTAAAAGTTCAGGTATGAAGCACTTGGTTGGCGCTGTATTCCTATCACTACTGTGCTCTTAATGGCATGGGTATGGCCGTTCAAAATGAAGATATTTTGGGTTTATTACTCATGTTTACATTTTGCTAAACCGTTCTTTTATGCTTCTAAAACTAAAGTAGTCTAAAAGAGGGATTATTTTCATATCTGAATAAACTTTGTGTCATTCTTCAGGCTGGGAAGTGCCAAGCTTCCTTCTGCTGTCATAATGGAAGGCAAGACACTCTCTGAGGATGAGGAAGATGAAGATGGGCAGTTTGTGGTGGAGGCAGGTCCACCTCCACCTGACATGCCTGAGCTGGAGGTGGTGAGTGCCTTGTTCTTTTCAACAGAAATAGACAAGTACTTGCTCTTTTTACTTGCTCTCACTGCACATTCTTACTTGCTCTTACTGAGTAATTTTTTCACATAGGAGCCATCAGTTGAACTACAAGGTGATGAAAAGCATGGTAAGTGGAAAGAACCATGTGAAAGTTATTAGCTACACAATTAATAAGGGGGAATAATGAATATAAATACGTTTCTGAGATTACTCCAGATTGAGTTTGTGGTTTTCTTTCATTATAGGTGGGCTTGTGAAAAAAATTCTTGAAACCAAGAAGGACTTTGAGTCATCACCCTCTCCTCTAAAGTCAAAGGATCAGGTATGGAATTTAACAGAGGAGGTCTGTGCTGTTTTTATCATTCTTCACTAGAGGGCAGTGCTGTGTCAGTCTATTAACACAGCAAGGATTTTTTTATATGTGCATTCCACTAATGTGAGTAAGTGCATTTCCAAATCTACTCAGCGGGACAATCAGTGTTGCGTTCAGTAAATACGAAATGTTAAGGATGTGATTTTTGCTGTTTTTAATTTGAAAGCCTCAGCCGCATAGTCACCCATTTATTAAAGAAAGCAGCTTTGCAAATGGACTGGAGCAGAATAATTGTGTTCTCAGGCCCAGTGAAGTGTTTTCCAGTGAACTTTTAGCAACAAAACACTGATTCAACTGATTTTTAAGATATTTCACACTTTGAGTGTGATTAATGGGAGCTGTTTATTTAGGCAAACTGTAATCTTAGGATATTAGCTTAGAATGCTTAAAAGTTCAAGCGTGTCTTGAAAGCTAGTTTATGATGATTAGCTTTAGAACAGATTTATTGCCCCTTTTTTGTTTCCGCTCCTAAATCTGTGTTGTCCCTCATGCCATTGTGAATATCTATCAATGGAAAAAAAGAATTGAATTAATAGCCCCAATATGTTCTCGATTAATCACTGGCCAAAGTTCAGTAACAAGCAAAGCGTTTCTCTTTTTCAACGATCAATAAAAATCCATTCCACAAAAAACAATGTTTCAAGGACACGTGTTCCAGTATTCCACCAAGGCACAAGCAGGCAATAAATGTAGTTTTCTTTTTTCTCTTCCCATGTAGCAACAATAAACTGGCCCTTCCATATTTTATAGTAGATATATTTTTCAGAACCACTGGAGTATGATTTCCATTCAAATGTGGTGCATTGTCGAGTGTTCTCCAGTCCCTGCACTGCCTTTTTGTGAGCCAGGGAGCAGTCCCATTGTCAATATTTAGACAGTGATTCAGTTTTGAGGTGCTCTTGTCTGTACCCTGTGCTGTGCTGGGTGGTCCACCTTTCTGGAGCATGTACTCTGCTCCCATCTGTTGGGAGTCTGGCTGCTGGTCTGATGGATGCAATATTTGGTGGTGCAGCTCAAGCAGAAAGCCCCTGACTCCCAGCCTCAGCTTGACCTTAGCCACGTGCGCTGACACACTTGTCATTGTGTTTCATAGTCTGCTATTCTGTTTGTGTTTCACTGTCCTGTCTGTGCTTCCCTGATGCTTAGTTCCTCAGCGCTGCCCTATTAAAACACTGGTGTATGCACACAAACATGGCTGGTGCCCTGGTGGTTTGTAAGTGGCCCTTGTGCTAGGAAAAATGTGGGTTTGAACCCCAGGTCCATATGTGGCACCACTGAGATAACCTTGAGCAAAGTACCCTCCCCACACACTGCTCCACAGGCACTGTGTTAAATACAGAGAACAATTTCAGTCTGTTCACACCGTGTGCTGTGGTGTGTGACAAATGGACACACTTCTCCAAAATTTAGACTCACACTACCTAACCAAAGTTTGCGGACACGTTTCCCACATGATTTATGTGATTTCACGTGTTCATGTCAATCAGTATTTGTGCAAACCTTATTTACAATTCAGAACACTGAATATTTCCAGTTATTTCTCTTATTTTGTTGAAAAGGGACATTATAAAACAGACATTTGTCACAGTGTGTGTCCTTTTTGAGCCTTTCAGGTGGGTACGCGGAGAGGAATTGCACCCTGCTAACCCCTGGCCCATAGACACGCAGCCCCTTCCCCTCTCTGTGTTCTTCATTTCAAAATAATCAGTCTGGATTTCCCTCCATTCCCAAATAATCAAATTAGATTTCCCTCATCAGACACAGGCCGACTCTAGGGTGGAATTCGAGCAGCACACAGAGCACTCACCTAATTCACTTAATGCTGCCTCATCAGTTCTCCAACCGCCCTGCCATTAACATTGGCCATGAGTGGGGTGCAGGCTTTCAGGCCGCTGCGCACTCTAAACAGGTCTGCAGGTTAACTAGTGCGCTTTGTTCCTCTTGCCTAGTCAGCTGGATGGAAAAACAAGCTGCAATGACTTCCTTCCTGACTTGAAAGGGGTGAGGGTTCAGCCTAATAAAGCCGGCGCTCTCCTGTAATCTTGGTGTACATCGAGGGTTAAAAATGTAAATATTGAGCTTCCTTATCCCCCCCGGCAGGTATAGAGTTACAGCACTTATAACTCATTCTACAAGTATGCCCCTTTTCTCAGTTTGTAAAAGTTTGGCAGTATATGCCTCATTCATCAGTTTCTCACATCCAATGTTGCCATGTTTTTTTTTTCCCCCCAGAATGGTATTTTGTAAAAATCACTTTTATTTCCAATTTGTAAAAAAAATGCTACAAACACAAAAACGACAAAAATGATTTGTCTAAACAGTAAAGTACCCAAACAGGGCTTTCTAACCAGTATCTTTTTATTGGCAGTGGGAGGACAATAGGCAAATAACCAGTGATTCTTTTTGCATGGTGTACAATGTTTTACTGTTTTAGTTAAATACATAAATGTGTGTTTCTTTAGTTTTTAACTCCTAGTGTGTAATTCCTTTTTCTTTTACTTGCTCATATCACTTAATTGAAAGTACCTCAATATCAGGTCTCCGTTCAGGTACACGTATCTCAGCACGGCCCGTGTGACTGAGGAATGCGCTGTGTATTTTAGAACTGACCTCTTTCATGACCCACAAGAACGCATGTATATTATTATAAAATACTTTATGTAGGCTGTCTTTTTATTTAGAGAGAATTGGCCCCTCGTAGCAGCTGCGTTTTCATAAGCATTTTTTTTTCTTGCTTTTTTACACCATCAAATTAGCCCTGATGAAGGTTTGCAACGTATAAATAAACATTGTGGCACACAAATGGATGGCTGTTGAGAGAGCACTGCACAGGAGAAAGACCAGCGTATTCTCTGTAGGATAGGCAGGAAAATAAATAGTCATCTCTTCTGACCTGTGTCCTCATAAACACCTACCTTTTCATGAAAACATACAGGAAATGACTCCCCTGCATTCCTGGAAGTGTGTTGCTGTTCAGAAGAGACTGCTGACAATATAAGTGCAGTGGTGGAACTTTGAAGGAAATCATCCATTAGATTGGGTATTAAACAATAAGAATGCTTGATTGTCCAACTGCTTTTCTCAAGAGTCGAGGGACACAATAGATTTGTCTGTGAGCCACTGTGGTGGTTCTTCTGGGTTGGTCAGGGCAGTGGCCACCATGGGGACAAGCTGACCCCACTGCATCCTGTGCTCAGGACTCTCTGTCCTTTCCTCTCCTCAGCCCACTGCAATGCTGCTATTTTTATGATGTAGCTGGATGGGGCCCGTGCTTCCCTAATGGAGGAAACCCCTGAGCAGTGCTCAATTAATCTTTCCCCTCAGAAGCCCACAGACCCACCATGAAGCCTCACACCAGTAAGAGAAACAAAAACAACAGAAGCATAGCCCGGTATATTGGCTCTGTGTGCAAAATTGTACTAATCGTACTGCCTCTATAACAGGAAATCTAACATTCGTAGGCCAATGCATTATGTGGTTGGGATCATCTCAATGTGTTATGGTACTGAACAGTTTCTGTGAATGAAAGGTGACTTCATAGCGGATCGTACATCTCTGGTCAAAAAGTCAGAACAAATAATGCATGGTTCTGCAAAGTGGTCCAGGGTCATTCATCACCATATGATGCCATGGTTTTGTAGATGATGTCATGGTTTTAGATTAATTATTTTATCCACCGAGGTGGATGCTTCCATCATTTAAAACCCCTGTGAGGTTTGTAAAACTTTGTGAGGTTTCATGCGGTGCAGCTATTTTTCTTACCAAAATTCTCTTTGAAGAGCTCCGTAACTCTCCTGTTCCTTCGTTAGGCATTGGTGCTCCATAAATCATGCATTTGTTGTGCATTTCCTCATTAATCAAATTAGGTTTGCAACTGGAGTCTGAGGACTGAGGTTTTATCCAGGTCTGGTAAGAAGTTCGCGTCACCCACTGTCTCCAGAAACCACCTGCAGTAGGCCCACTGCGTCGGTACTGTCGACCTGCTTCCGTCACTGTCTGAGCTAATGGGAAAACCTGCCCTCAACTGACTCGTTCAAAACAAATATTTTTCTTGGGTCCAAGCGGAGAAGGGGGAGAATAAAAGCGCGCTGGGCTTGTACAGCCCGACAGGGCCTCTATAAACGATTGATTTACGTCCACAGAGACAGAAAGCACTGCTTTTCTTTTCTTCCTCTCCTTCTGTTGCATTTTTGTGCGAAAGGGTGACAAACAGACCGAATCCTGCACAGCCTCCGTGCTTCACCAAAAGTGGGCTGAACGCGCTGGCCAGTGTTTATCTAGCTGGGCTTTTTTTAAGGAGCTAGCAGAGCCACCCACCTTGCTGATGTCCAACAGACATTTCAGTCTAACATACTGACCAAAAAAAAGTGAGCCTTTGTTTTCAGATATTTTATGAACTTCCCATCAGTCCACAATTAGCATGTTTTTCAAAACTTAACCAAAAAACTATTTTCATAACATGACTAGAGACCATTCTTTATTAAAAACACTTCATAAACTGGTAACGTGTCCACATGTTCCTCAGATGAATTAGGGATTATTTGACACTTATGTGTCTTTCTTACTGAAGGTGATGCTGTAAATTAATTTAGGCTGAGTTTAATCCAGTGCCATAAAGGTTGTTGTTACTATTTGTGGCCAGAATGATGGAAATCAGCACAAGGGTCCAACTTAAAAGAAGTAAAAGTGAAGTGCTTGTTACCGAATACTGTTGTTAAATAACTTCAGTGCCGTACTCCGTTACTTAAATAAACTTGGTCTAAAGTCATGTGTTGCAGACCATGGTGCGTATGAGATGAGTGTGTGTGTGGGCAGGCTGTGAGAGTGAGGCTTGTTTGGCCTAGTGCCACACACAGCCTGTGGCTCCAGCTGAGTAAACATATATGACTGGTGTGTGTGTGTGTGCCAGGCAGAGGGGTGACTGGGGCAGAGCAAGACCCCCCCCCCCAAACCACGCCCCCTCCCAGGGGGACCCCCCTGTTCTGACTC
>JBBKCR010000002.1:18192985-18223320 GCA_037577295.1 Ladigesia roloffi | reverse complement strand
TGTGAGTGTGTGAGTGTGTGAGTGTGAGTGTTTGAGTGTTTGAGTGTGTGAGTGAGTGAGTGAGTGAGTGAGTGAGTGAGTGAGTGAGTGAGTGAGTGAGTGAGTGAGTGAAATGGAGTGTTTAGAAATACCAGTTTAATGCAGCTCCCCACCAAACTTCAGGCACCAAACATGTTTTGATTTGTCAGTGGAATACTGTGGATTATGGATTTTTTGCCAGACTATCTTTTAAAAATACTGCAGGATTTGAATGAAACAAGCACCATAAATAAATGAATAAATAAATATATCTGCATGTAATTAATCTTGTTCAAATTACATCCATGGCTATATTGAGCTGTGGTGTTTTCTACTCTCTCTTTCAGGGTCTCCTAGGAGGCTGACTCATATGTGTCGCATAACCATCCGACAGGCCATGAGGAAGCATCGTCTGCGGCACATCTCCACCCTTCCTCTGCCTGATGCCATCAAGAACTTTCTTGTCCATAAGGATTTCTGTGGGCCTGCTGTGTCCTCCATACTGGCTCTCGAATGAGGGGTCAGCAGTCCTCTACCCTACAGATGTTTCACAAACAGAGTAAGCCCTCCGCCCTTAATAACACCTATATTTCCATGGGACTCTGGTGCTTTAGATAATGGATGATGGTCCTTTATATTAGCAATTTACTGTTGCTGCTGAATTTGCTCTATGTCAAGGAAAGTGATCAACATTGTCTCTCAAGACACACTTCAACTTTCACAGCATGTTGTTCTGTGAGTTAAGCATGTTGGTAATTATGAGACGTCCAGATTTTACACAAGTGTACTTGCCGTGTTATATTGAACTGCAACGTAATTACCTAAATACACAACGGAACTATATCGGCATTTATATTTACGAACAAATTTTATAATTACATTTGGTTGTAGTCACTGTGGTATGAAAATCGTTTTCATCCCATCTTAATTTATGTTTTGTATTTATACCTTGTATTATGCCTAGACATTTTTTTTAAACATTGCCTTTGCCTTAATTTAAACTAAGATGCCTATAATAAACTGTGTTGCCCTCTCAGTGTCTGTGTTCTCGTGTGAGAAAACCCGCAGTGGAGACTTCCCTTGTGTTTCAGTTAGCCCTTCCACAGTCTTAGCACATCTTCATTCTCTGTGACCCAGAGTGCTCTTGCTGGTTTCTAAGATTTTAAATGACTGTGGTTTTCAGTCATAGGATGAATCATGTTTTGGATATAAACTTAATTACCGTTCAGAGCAGGAAATGCAGACAGAGCCAAACTTGCTTTAAGGCCCACTCACCGTTCACAGACTATTGCCAACTTGCTCTACCCCAGGGGTCTCAGTAGATGTCATACTAAGATCATGCTGACATAAATAGTCTTTTGATATGACACAGGATTCCCCTGAGGCTTTCAGCTATATAGCCTGCTAAATTTCCCCCCGGCTTTGTTTAGGATCATTCTCAGGGTTTCTGGGTATAAATACTTTTTTTTTCTTAACTGTAGTGTACTTCAGCGTACTTAATTTCAGTGCTGTGACAGTGTAACCACATCTTGTCAAAAACCACAAACTGTGGAAAAAGCACAGCCTGGGAAATGTTGGGATGTGCCAGCGAATCACCAGAGGACCCCATCACACTGAGCACATCAGACTGTGGGATGCATTTCTCGCAAAGGACAGGAAGGTGGGATGCACACTCTTTCCTAAATCTCATTACGTCGTCACCATGATCCTCCTCTCCTCCCTGTCTGTTTTCGCTCTAATACGGCTATTAGGCTCTTCAGCAGGCAAAGGATCAAAGCAGCAACTCCAGCCCCAGTGTCGGCTTCTCTGCAGAAGAGCTTGAATGATCTCTCCCTTTCTGATGGCCTCAGTCACGGAGCTGGAGCGGTAAAGTGAAAAACAACACCCCCACCCCCCGTAGTGACGTGTCCCAATACAATCTCCTGTTTCTGTTTAGAACCGTTCACAATTTCTTCTTGTCTGATTTAGATTTTTGACTTATTTCAAATAATCACTGCTAGTTTTCGTCCCAATGCAGGTCCAGCTGCACATCCGCAGGGCTGTTTTTCTCTGCAGGTATGGCGTGTTTTCTGCTTATACTTGCCTGCCAGTAGATTTCATGGGTCAGGAATGCTGGTGTGGTCCACCATGGTCTAATGCTTTTACATGCTGTTATCTATGTGTGGCTCAGTGCTGTCCAAAAGATGGCACTCTTCTCATACCAAGCACTTTTTCCCGCTCTCCCCCACTCTCTTTCCTCTCTCTCTCTCTCCGTCTCTCTCTCCATCTCTCCCCCTCTCAAAAAAAGTGTGTTTTTGGAGGTGATGAAAATTTTCAACCTTTTTTTTTTTATGAAATCCTAACCAGTGGTTGAACCTCAATATTCCACCGCTATCAGTCAAACACTTTTATTTAATAAATGGTTAAAATGGTATGACTAAATGTGCTGTAAATGTATACATTCTTTAAAAATAATTGACTGATAATAGATAATAGATGTTTTCTTAAATGCTTCAGAGACAATGGTGAGGACAATAAAAAAATTATACTCTATATTATATTGTATATACAGATACAGGTTACAGATACACTAACATGTTGGCAGTGGAGCTGTCTTGGAGGATGTTCTTAGGACAAAGTCTGGACTGGTCAACCTCACAGTATCTATTAGCTGAGACACAGGCACCAGTGTTGTCGAGATGGTGTCGAGATGGAGTCCAAGTCTGACTCATATGAAGTGAGCCAGAGTCGCAAAGTTCCAAAAAATGAAAAACAATTGCAGTTCCAGTGAATTTTGACAAGAATTACACATAATCCAGATGTTATGCTGGACTTTCTGTGTATCATTTTATAACTCCTTTATCAAATGTAACATTATTAAACAGTGGCCTCCAAAATTGTTGGCATTATTTTGTAATGTGAGTGAAAAAGGATGGACATTCCTTTAATGTTTAGCAAATGTTGCCATTACTTCACAAGTAATGATCAATAAGATCTCATTATCACAAGAAGGAGTCACGAGAGATCACAAAATATGTTTAATTCCATTATTACTGACACCCCCTCATTTATTATTTTGTGCAGGCCCCTTTTTGCTGAACAGAATAGCTATATGACATCTCTCATAATATTTAACATGACCGGAAAGCACAATTGCTCAATGCAGAATCACTCCAGGTTTCATGGAGTGCTGGCCCTTCTCTTGTGCACTCTTTTCTGAAGCCCAGCACACAGGTTTTCAATTGGATTCAGGCCAGGAGACTGGGGAAGCCATCACTAAAACTTGATTTTGTTTTAACCAGTTTAACCAAGTTGATGTGTTCTTTGGATCGTTGTCCTAATGGCCCTACTGTCCGTTCCCTAATTTGTGCAAATCAACCCAGTTTTGCCTTATAGCAGTGGAATGCTCTCAGATCTTTCCCATGGTGTTGAAGAGAGCTGGTCCCTGTGGCGCCTTATTTCACTGAAATCACTGATGAACTTGAAATGAGATAAATATGTGTGGGATTATATTTCATTTATGTTTCCTTAATTAATGTGCTTTACAGTGCCAATAATTGTGACATATGTGGATGTATTTTTCAGTAGTAGCTGTTTTATTTTGAGACTAAACCTACCTCAAATTAATGTGTAATATCAAATATTATATTACAATAATGACTGGCACTTTTTTTATCATGGAGGAAATTGTTTATGACTACACAGACACACAAAAACAAGAACATAAAAAGTCCAATTAAAAACTTTGCAGAAAATGATTTGAAACACTCGTAAGTGGTTTACTTTGGATTTTTTCTCTGTGGTGAGTAAGTTATTGCACATAGAGATTAGTAGCATTTGAGAATTATTGACATAAGTAGTGATATTTAACATGGTTACACTATTGAAAATAATTACAAGATTTAGCCCCAATAAGAAAACTGCACATAGTAGACTAGCAAACCTGCCAATAAAAAGGTGAAGTTTATTAAAAGACATCTTTCCAAATAACTGTGACATCTTGTAAACATGTGATCACATACTGAAATACGTTGTGGTGGAATTGTGGAAATAAATGTAAAAAAAAATTATTTCACCCTGAAATTCTGCATATCAAAAGCCTACAAATGAGTCAAACTATACAACAAAAAATAATTTCAGGTGAAACGTCCACATGGTAGGAAAGAAAGTGTTCAAAATAACGTTTATGTAAAAGTGATCTGTATTTCTGCAGGTGATTACATGAAATATGTGATTCTGTGATATTGATGTGTAATAATGGCAGAATTATTTTTAAAAATCTGTAAAAGGATTTTAAAGACACGAAATACCATCATCACCCCTTCTTGTTGAGCGAAATTGCCAAATAGCGTGACTATGGTTTGCTAGATTTCTTCACAAGAACAGCTTGTGTGGCCATTGGTTGTGGTGTTGACTTGGTGGTGGTGTGAGATTTAAGACGTTTTATAGCAAAGTCTTCGATAGCGACACACTGAATCTCAGTCATTCTTCTTTTTTAATCTGCATATGTGTAGAAAGTGTTTTGGAAGCACTTGTATCCTGGCTACCTGCACACACTGCATATTGTCTTTTAAAATAAAGTCATGATTGATCAGTGTTCCAGTCTTTCATGTGAGTACTAAGTGCCTATATCAAATGTAGATGAATGGCAGCGTTGATGAAGCTGGATAAAATCGTCCTCCTCCATATGCTGTGCGTGCTACTAATGTATCCACTCCAGATGTTGCTGCAGAACCCAATACTAGGTAAGTACTAGATATGTTAGAACAACTGGACTGGGTTCTAAGGTTAAAACATTGCTATAAATAACAGTACAAATACAGATATTTACATTTTAGCATCCTGTAAAGCAGTAGTCTATATTAACCTAACTCTGTGAAGAATTATCAATATGGGAAAAAAAAAACTATTACATATTGAAATGAGGTTGGACTATATTAAAGATTTTTTTTGTTTCATTAGTAGTTATTTGCATAATTTTTCTATTGTATATCATTAGCATTAACTTCTTATTGTAAGATTTATAGAGATATTTCTCCAAATTATATTTTTAAATGTATAATTCTGGATTACACCATGCAGGTAGGCTTGTGATTCTGGAGCTGGAGTTACTTAGTAGTGTAAAATGTAACAGCACCATGTCCTCTGTGTGAGGCTAAAATGGAAAAAGTGGCACTTAATATCCACAATGGGTGCGTTAGACTATGCTGGTGTAGACTATACCGAGAACACAGAATAAGCCTGGCTTTGCTTTGCTCTTCCTTACCTGGAATAGTCCAAACAAGGTCTAGACTGCTGTAAAGCCAGCTAGTCCTGTAGAGTGTGAGAGCCAAATTCCCTCTGAACTTTACAGATTGTTTGGCTGACTTTATTTTGTGAATCACAAACACTGCTAGTAGAAGTAATAGTCTTGCCTCATAAAAAGTGTTTGTTAGAGAATCGTTTTTTTAGGTGGAACTGCTGCAGATGCTTAGGCAATTAATTTGATAAGGGTTAAATAAAAATGCATAGGAAACACCGTCGGAAGAATTTATTTGACCATATAAAAATCTGTATGTGTGCGCGTGTTTCATATAAAAGGCACTTTTTTGCGTTTTATTGAAATTGAGCAACAGCTGCATGTTGTTTAGAGTTCATTTTAATCTCTAGCTGCCTCTCTGAGTAATTCACACTTGCACTAGAATTTCACTGCCTTAATTACAACACATTTTTGTAAGGGTGATCTCATTTTGTTTCTTTTAACTTGCTGAATAGCTTTAAACTTTGCTTAATTTTGCTGTAGATAAAACGATTTCCCCTTATTTTCATGTGCAATTTGTGTATGTTAGCTGACTGCCGAGAGCAGAAACACTTTTACTATGGAGTCTAAGTCAAATAGATTTGGTTTCTGTGCCAGGGCCACTAGAACAGGAAGGGTTATCTATTGTGGGTGATTTAGAAATGACTAGTCATTTTTCATTTTTATTTCACATACATGCAGAATCAATTATGACTCTGTGTGTGAGCTTGGTGGTGGTGGTGGGGGGGGGGGTAGTTCCTTTAATGGACAATTGCATGGGATGGTGTCTGGGCTGGTGTTACAGCTTTTACATTAAAGAAAAGCAACACTGAAATCGTTAGTGGGGCTTACGACTGGAAATAAGGGGAAGGAGGAAGTTTACCTATAAACTTGCTGCACAGTTTTAATTGTAAAACCAAAATTGCCTAATGGCACATAATGTGACTTTTTCCACAGGCACCGGTAGTCGTGAATTGCGGCAAATACAGGAAGGCAGGGTCACAAATTAGTGTCCCAGAATCTCAGTTATTGCCACTGTAGATTAAAAGCTGTGGTGTAGAACAATTCCACTTGAAACGGAACTCTAATGAGCACTATGGAACAGTGTCAGATTCCTGTTTGTGACAATACCTATACAATTTTTTCAAAAAATTGCAATGTAATAAGCTAACATCTGCAGCTATGAAGTAACCAGTGGTCTGTATACAAGGCTAGGCAAAATGACTAATTTATGTATGTGTATAAATGTCTGCTGATGCAATAGATCTACTTTATTTATTGTTTTAATCCTCAACAATTAATCTCTTATAGAACTAAAAATAATCATTGACATTTCCCTGCCAAAAATGGTGCCCCCTTCTCCCCCCTTTGAAATACCACAGTCTCAGAATCTTTCCAGCTCTTTAAGTACAGAGGATCTGTAATTGATAGTATTCATTAAGCCAAATTACCCATAGTTAATTGCATCTGTGAAGCCTAGGCTCCTGGGAGCTGCTCCACAGCTGAGAAGAATGCCGCGCACTTGGCAAGGGAACAAAGCCATCAGCAGACGTGTCTTCCATGTGAAATCATGCAGGAATTGTCACTCGGCTGACGAACCACCATTCTACAACAACACCAGCAGCAGACCCAGGAAAGTGGAGAAGAATTGCATGGTCACTGTGGGAATGTAGTAAAATGTGTTTTCCTGAAGCCCAGTATCCCACTCTTAAACCTGCAGGCATGGAAATTAGCGGGGAAAAGGGTTAGCATCCCACGGGACAGGGCTTACCCAAAAGGCTTGTGAGTCCTGCAGGCACAATGATTCATGGTGATGCTGGATGAAGTCACCAAAGTGCAACTTTCCCACCCTCTCGACACCAATAGCAAACACACCATGGTCTCCTCTTACTGCAGCATCTTTTTTAGATTTCTGGATCATATCATTATGTAACACAGAATACATTAGCAGACTCCCTAAAGATCTGTCAGTGTCACTCTCTGTGATTCAGATCAAGAAGTATCTTGGGCTTGGGACTGAAGGAGAAAGTGAGGGATAGGGGTGTCCCGCTTGGACCGGAGCACGCGGCAGCTCCCTAGAGCCCTCCTTCTAGTATGACCCTTCTGACAGAGGGTGGGAAGAGCTCCAAGTCCAAAGCCCAATGCCACATCAAATCAACCGTTTCCTGTCCTGATAAGAAGGCACAGACGAGCTTCACAGATCTCCTGTAAAGGAGGAAGAGAGGAAAGAGACATTTAGAAGTCTCATGGTCCTGGCAGAGGCCCCCATTTTACCGTTTAAACCCACTCAAAAGCATCTCGAATTTCTCCGTTTGCGTCGAGGGATGTTGGAACTCTCTTGTTGTGCTGCAAAGGCTGTGCCGTCCTTTCCAGTGCCTTTAACTACCATTAGTGTATGCTGCCCTCAAGCATGTTAAATGTAGATTATGGCCTATGGTTTCTTCGCCATATCTAATGAAATCTGTTTTGTTATGTGCTTGAAGCATTAAATTCCAAAGCCACCTGCATGACAGTCAATAAATGTCCCTTCTGAATGGCATATTTAGGAGGAAAGAAGTTGAAGTGAAGCAGACTCACAATTCTCCTGAGTGTGTGTTCGAGGGAGGGGGGTCCTGGTTTGCACAGAGAGCCATAACGAAGGGATACTAAATATGAGGAGTCAGCACATGAAAAGGAAGGCACACACAGCCTGGCCCATGTGGCAGAACCTGATACTCCCTGAGCGGAATGGAGCCGAAAGGAGGCCCAAATCAGGCATGCTGGTTGAGAGCACCCCTTCTCAGCCACGGTTATTTAGTGCACCCTGATTTCTAAAGGTTTCTGACCGCTCTCCTCCTCTCAGTTTCCCGTCAAGATCATGAATTTCCTGTCTACTTCTTTTTTCTCCCCCTGGCCTTTAACAGCAACAGGCAGGTGTCCACATGATACCCCCTTCCCTACACTTGATATCCTAATATTATTGCAAGGATCACAGAGGTGCTTTTATCAGTATTTCATTCCACTTAAGCTCTGTTTCGTCAGGAAAAAAACATTCATCCTTTTCGCGAGTGATGAATTAAGACAAAGAACAGATACGCAGTAAAAACCATACTGAGAATATTTATTATTTTAGATAACGCATGCTGTAGTTGTGTGACTGAAATAGATGTGCTTTATATATTTATTGTGGCTGTGTTCATTTGGAGCATTGGTTGTAAGAGTTGTGAGGGGTGCTCAGGAGAAGCAGTATTGCAGAATGGGTTTGGAGGGTGAACACAGTTGCGTGACAGTGGGGCGGGGATCATGTCCTCAATGAATTCCATCCTGAAGTATATAGCTCTTGTGGTTTCCGGTGGTTTCTGAAGTCTTGGAGGGGACTGTTGATTTATAATATCCGATGTCATTCTTCACAGTGACACTCCGCTGACACAAACCTGGAACTCTGATATTTCTCCATATCAGGGCAATTTACATATTGTGCAGACAAATAGATCCTCTCTATTTCACTATTTGTACTTGCCTTTGGCTCCTATTACAAAAGCAATGGCAAACCCATTAAAAATAGGCCTTCAATTTGGGCCAAAAATCCGAAAAAGTCAAAAAACAAGACAAAACACATCTCTATGAAAAAGTTCATTTCTAGTAATATTTATGCAGCTGTTTTCTGGACACTCTATATTAATCATAGACATATGACATTTGTATACGTTTAAACCGAACTTTTGAACATATATTTTGCCTTGTAAAGAGCATTTCTAGAGTGACTCCTCATTAACGATCCCTGGCATAGAACTGCCCCTGTTAACTTTGCAGATTTCCAAAAGGCCTCTGCATAAATATTATTTCACAAATCTGACCCATTTTAAAGTAAGATTGGTTTATTTCTTTATCACTTTGTCGATGCTTAGTCATGTTAGCTGCATCCCAAAAGCTGGGATCTGTTCCAGGTAGGCTGTATTTCTTACAGTGGCGAAAAGCAGCTCACATTCTGGTGAATTTCAAGGGTCTTACCTTGTGCTTCATGGTCTTCTGTCACACATAATGGTTTGCAAAATGTCTGCCTCAGAGAAAACCAGGCAGAAAATACATTCCTGAAGGTCTTACCAAAGGAAGGGCTAGTTTAAGAATCTCAACCTGGATACCATGGTGAATTAAATCACACTGGATACTTACATGTTGATCCTTTAAGCCTGTATTAAGCTATATCCTCTAACTGTGGTTACACCCACAGGAATCACCATGTCAGTGGCTTATTTATTCCATTTGTATCTAAGCGAGAAGTGGGCAGTTCTGTTTAAAAGCACTGAGGAATTGGTCACTTCCCCAAATGGACCAGTTTCAAAAGAAATGAATTCCAAAACAAATTAGGGCACTTTTGATATATTATATCCAAACCCAATATCTTAGGGAATCATGCTTTTTCAGCATCAGTGTCGGGAATTTGGGCGGAAAATGGCTTGTAACCCATATTTTAGCAGCCTCCGTCTGAATGACTGTCAATGAGGTTTGACGTGTACCCGAGGTATCTGTGCACTAGGAAACAAGCAGACTCTTTTTGGCTAGGCTGCTTCAAACCTCCAGTGTTTCATCCCTGATTTGTTCCTCCCTCCAGCCAAGAAGACATCCACCCATTAGCAAAAACAGTCTCTGTAATTTACTCGTCAAGAAGGCTGGATCCACAGTTTACTGAGGTCGTCTCGCTTCTCATTTTCTCGCCCGCACACCAGCGGCACCGTGCATGGATACCACATCCCTGTGCTTTAATCTACAGGATAAACAATCAACTCATCTCGAGTAAGTCTCCTACAGTATTGCACTAAATCTTGCATTCACTTCACAAATACCCTGGTAGTTGATGACTTTTATACTAAAACTGGTTTGGCACCGATGTTAGGAGACTTATTTCAGATATTTAACATGAAGGGATACACAGACCTGCTGTTGCCATGCATTCTCTGCACCATAGAGTGTAAAATTCTTCATCCACACCCAGAGATGACATCAGCTATGTCAATCCAGCCTTGAGTGAGTGCATCAGGAGGGTAATCAGGATGTAGTAACAGTTTGATGGACAGGACATCCTCTGATCAGCTCTTTGAGTGCGTGTAGGATGGGTGCAGTTTTTCTTCCCCAAACTCGTCCTTCTTTTAGGGACGCTGTGTCTGCTTGCCGCATTACAGTCAGCAGCGTGAGGGAGGGGACAGAGTCTGCACTGAACTAGGGAAACAGCTGGCTGCTGATCTGAGCTCAGAGACATTTCAGAGGTCCAAGCTAGCCCTTGCGCCATCGACGTTCCCTAACGTGGCCAGCAGCCATCTGACTTTTCGCTCATCAGTAAATCAAGCTGATTATCATGAATGCTCCGGAACTGCACCGAAGATCCAAATGTTTTATAAAGTTGTATGTACTCGTGCATTTATGGGTCCATGAGTATTTACAGGGGTGATACTGGGGGGGTCAAACGCAAGAAGACATTTTTGAGGGTTGCAAGTCACACGAAGAAGGAAAGATAGACTTAAATCCCTTCAGGATCTTTTACTTCAGGAGGTCAGGGGTTAGTTTTGGAGCTGGTGTTTGATGTCAGTTTATATTTTGTAAATATGCAGTTCATAGCTTTGCTCCAATTCATGCTGAGAATATGCATAATGGTGTGGGTTGTCTTATTACCGTATGCCTGTGAGGACTGTGCTGACAGTGACACTGCCAAGGACTGCTTGAGGCTTTCTGTGCAATCATCCCTGCTATCATAAACACACTCTGTTTTAGTTTGGTTCGGACCCACTCCGATAAACAGGAGGCAGAAACACACGGCGTGTATGCATGCAGCTGTTTATACGTGTACGTACGTGTGTGTGATAGGTCTGGTCCAGGCAGAGTAGCTGGTAATTGCTTTTGTGTATTTTCTTCTGTCGGAGCACGAGGGAGGGAATGAAGTGGGCCTGGTCCAGTTACGCTTCTCTAACGCGGCGCATAAACATTTCAACTCCTAGTGCCTTTGTATTTATCGTAGCGCACTTCCTACAGTAATGGTGGCCATATTTCTCAGATAAAAAGGACTTGGTGTGGAAGGGGAAGAGGGGGAGGTAGGGTGTGCTTTGCATGCAACAGGGCGCTACACACTGTTATTCTTCGCTCAGTGTTTGATGGGTGGGAGGTTTGCCAAGGAGGTTGTGTGTGTTTATAGTGTCAAATGCGTACCACATGTGGGCTCAGGTCTGCTCCTTCACCCCCCAACACACCCCCTCCTACATCCCCTAAAGGAGAGCGTCCTCATACAGGGGTAATCAGGCAGCGTGCCACTGTCATCTTTAGCAGGGCCATGCACCTGCTTTGTAGTCGCCAAGCACTTAGACGGCTTGACCAGCCGTCAAGAGATTCATGTGCAGATACCATCTTTACACCAAATAAAGAGAGTTGTGGGGTAGTTCATGCGTTGAGTAGTCTTCAGTAGGGGTGGGCAATATGATACTTATTGTTAGTAAGACTGCATCATATCATGTCAAAAATTCAATTTTCTGTTTGCAGGCTTCAGTAACTAGAATAATGACCGAATGCATGATTCATTACAAAAGAGAATGAGTAGCCTGATTTAATAGCATAGTTTGTTATTTTCTGTTCCAGCTTATCAACTCTTTGGAAAACAACATGTTGTGATGCATTTCGTTTATCATAGTGATGTCGTGAAGTGTTGTAGCCTATTTTTGCTATTTTGCCAGCCCCTAGTCTCCTGCCAGTCATATATTTTATAGCAGAATATAAACCGTAAAAACTGACCTCATATATCAGCACTCTTACACTGTGAAGTGATGCATATTAGAGCTTCAAATATTTGTCCAAACTCAACAGGACGTCAGTTTCCAAAAATGTTTCGGGTTAGATTCAAAATGCATATCAAAATTCTCACAGCTTGGCTCCCACTTTTTAGTTTGAGTTTTTAAGCTGTCACGCTTGAATCGCATACTCATGTTGTTGACAGTGTTGATCCACAAGGTCCGCACTCTTGAAATAGACAGTGAATTTATGCAGTTAAGTATAAACAAGAAATTACCAGTTAATTATTTAGGGAGAGGACAGATCGTTATGGTCAAATGAATGCTTGTATTTAATTTGTTCGGACAAAATATATATATATTTTTTTAAGTTAAATGTAATGTTTGGATGTGAAGAAAGAGTTTTAGGATTGAACAGGAGAATGCTAATATCTCATGAGAACTGTGGGAATTTTATCCAGACCGAAACGTTTGGGATGTTGTTTGGAAACCGCTGAATATATTTCTGGCACTTTGGGTGATGATAGGTGGTTCGGGTCAGTTTCAGACTAAATTTCTTTTGGACTTGGGACAGTTTCTGACTCAAAACTCGATGTTGTTTGGGTTGAGCAATGCTGTGTGTCAGATAAGGCCAGACAGAAGATTCTCAGACTGTATTCAGGTTTGGACAAAAGTTTTAGGCCCTATTTAATTGCTAAAGCACAGCAGTGCCATTTCCACTGAGCTCTGCAGCAGTCAGAATAAACTCACTGCCGTGTTTTTTATTGTGCTGTACAGTGACCCCCCTATAGCCCCTGAACCCTGCTGTTCGAACTTTCAAAGGAACAACCTCCTTAAGCATTGATTTAGACCCATTCTTGAACATTTCATTGCTTGCAAAAGGAGCCTTGCGTTAAAATTTGCGTTTAAATCATACTCTTTCATTGCAACTACTCTGACAGTGTCATAAAGTACTTGTAATGAAAGCACAGCATGCGCTTGGTAAATGCAAGCGTTGTGCCAGCATCTCAAATCTTCTTGGTTTGACTTCCTGCTCTATTGCCACTCACTCTCCTAATTCATTTGAATAGCTCTGATAAGCTTCAACGAATAACAGGGGACAAAAGGCAAACTGAGGCCCAGTCCCATTCTTCTTCAAGTAAAATGCTTTTGGCATCATGGTTTCCACCAGCCCAGCTGCTCGGAGCCAAGCCTGGGACGAAGGGCAGATGTTACGGCAAACGTGTTTCCGCAGCAAGGTTTATTTATACAGCCTATTTATACACACACTTTGTTTATTTACTTCATTAGCCCTTGTAGTGTCTGTCAGCAGGTCACTTCCATTGAGAAATTAAGAGTGTTTACAGTTTCCCCCTCAACCAACCAAACACACACACGCACGCACATTCACAATCGCTGATGGCACACCACTTCCTAAGATGAGGTAAATGGGAAACATAAAGGGCTGACACATGTCGGACAGAAAGATTGGCTGACGCTGAATTGGCAGAAAAGTTTTGATGCTCCACCCTCCAGAATTCTTGCAGGATACTCATCAAGTTCCTGCCATGACACCATTCAGAATTGCTTTTTTTTTTTACTCTGTTGTTTGCTTTTAGTTTGGTGAATGTAACAACGCAACAAGTGGTCTATTAGAGTCAAAGTGAAGTCCGTTTTCCTAGACATTGGGTTTTTCCAAAGTATGCCTCAATGTCTGTCCCCCATGATCCAATTATAAAGCTGTATCAGTTCGTGATGAAGGATCAGAACTAGTTTAATTCAGTCCCTAAAGCCAGATGTTGTTCAGATGTTGTGTCCTGCTGAATATTCAAATTCCACAGTTGTTTACAAAGACTGATGTGTGCAGAATACAGTCTGAATGGCCTCCACTCTGCAGTAAGATGCAGTAAATATAATAAAATTTTAGAAACAGGTAAAGCTATTGGAATTATATTAATGCCTTTTATCCTTTTTTGAAGCAAACCTGCTGAAATGCCAATACATGTTTTGCCAGTGTTGCATGGGACTTTTATCTCTGGCATCCATAAGTGGAAAGTCCTTGGTATGGACACAATAGGAGCAAACTGAGAATGGTTGTTTAAAACTTGAGTATTATTCAGAAATGTAAGTATAATTCTGCATCTGAGTAAATAAGACCTCTTTCCTTTAGCACATCCTTTATATCAGACTATTGCAGCACGTAAACACAACAGATCAAAAGGATCTGATGGTGTGCGGCGTACAAAAAAAATAGAGTATAGCGCTTTTTAACAGTTTGTCAGTGTTAAGCAGTTATTGGTTGCACTGCAGCCCACCATGTCACCTCCTGAGGCGCAGTGGGAATGCCGTACGCCCCGTTTCCCCCAGCCCCTAATTCAAAGCATCTTTCAGTGAGCGAGGCTCTGAAAAGGATGTGGCTAAAACAAATAAAAGAATCATAAAGGAGGGATCAAAGCAGGCTTGCAAATCCATTCCTTCTGGGCAAAGAGTCTTTCAAATAAAAGAAAAAAAGGAAAAGAAATCCCACATCCCGACTACATATCTCATGGAACGGGTCACTGGCAAACGCGTGCCTGCGTTGGCTTGATGGAACGGACAGCGACAGACCTGGCCTCCAGCCTCCCCGTTCCAACACCTCCCTCATTCCTTTTCTTCAGAGTGCCTATGAAGCTTTTGTCGTAACTCTCCCTATTTATCAAAGCTCCAGGGGAATGTTTCGTTTTTTTTGTGTGTATTTGTGTGTGTGTATATGTATGTATGGGGCTCTCAAAGACAGATGTTGGCATGAGCACATGACAATTATAAAGCCCAGGCCACCAGGAAGTCAGTAATGCTCGAGTGTGCCTGGGCAGGAACATTTGGTTTGCAGAATTGTGAAGATAGCTCTCATCACAGCTGCCTTTTCTCCATCCGTCAGAGTCCATAAGGGACTGCCTTAACCTGCTCCATTTAGTCTCACAGCTGAGCAGCCAGGCCCACATGCATACACTTCCATCTTCGTCCACCCTGCTGAGGGGTGAGGTTTTCCTGGATCCCTCACGCAAATGTCAGGCCACGGCAAAGGACAGTGGGTAAAACGCGACCAGATTGGGCCTTCACATGTAGTGCATACTTGCAGCATGATTCCTCCTACGCACTCGTAACTCGCAAGCGCTGTTGTTTAACACTCAATTTACAACAAGTAACATTTTGCATTTCACAACACATTTTCTTTGTAAAAGAAGAAAAGGAATTATTGAAAGCCATAAGGAAAAATCAAACAAGGCCAGCGGGGGAGACCAAGCAGTGTTACTTGTTAGATTTATTTCACAAAGGATCAAAGAGTCCCTTTTTGCAACTCATTATGAGTAATTTTCCGCTGAGAGGAAAAAGAATGTTCGGACCCTGCATTGGGCAGAAACACATTTGTTTAGCGAGAAATACATATTCCAGCCAGAGAACTGAATTCTCAGTGGTACTGAAGCCCGGCCCTTTGTTTGACTTGGTGTAAGCTGCGTGTCAGGAAAGATTGGCACTTTGGTTTACTTCCCTTGCTGGTACAACCACCCAGAGTTCTCCCAAAGAACAAAGGAGTCACTGTATGACAGTTTCTGCAGACGGGAGAGTCCAAGAAAGCCTTTGTAATCACCACAAAGGACATACCAGTGGGTTAAGTCAATAACTCATCCAGCAAACAAACTCTGATGTCGGTAAATGATCCAAACCATTTTTTTTTTTTGGTACGTCTTTGGTTTGTGGTCTGTTTTGGAGCTGAAATGAACAACGGTGCTGTGTGCTGATCTTCTGACCTGTATCATGGCTATAAACAGAGAAGAAGCATGCTTGAAGCTATCATCTTGTGCTATGGGCCTCTCTACGGACGTAGTATTTTCCCATGAGTGTGATAGTGACACTGATATTCTTTGATGGGAGCCATCAAATGGAACCTGTTTATGCAGGTCAGGTTTGCTCAGAGGTAAAGTGAAGGCTAAAGATCACAGCCTGCCACATTTCATAGCATCAGGGAATACGCACTCCTTTTTTGTCATGATAGGGCAACACAAACCAATACATTTCTGGAACGACCTATACAGGGAGACGGGGGAAAAAAACGATATAATGAACTCCAGCGGGATGAGTAAAGTGAAAATCTGATCTGCTCAGTCATCACGGCAGAGCGAAGCGTGAAACATTCCTCCTGTGGAGCAGGGGCATTGCGTAATAATAATAAGGCACTGACCCCTGCAGAACTTGCCGTGCAGGGTCTCCCTCCACGGCCTTCTAGCCTTGAAAAGGAATAGTTCCAAGCTATTAAAATACCTCCAAAAATATGGGATGCTTATCAAATAATAAGAACCACATTGCCCTGTTCCCTCGCCAGCCTGGCAGGGACTTTAGCTGAGGAGATATCTCCAGCTTTCAAGTCACCTTTGAAGTCTGCAACCTTATGCCGGCTTTGAGAATGTCTGGGAATGTAGCTTGGCTATACAGGCTCGGAGGAGCTCCGACTGTTTGAGGGTCAGGGGTCCGTTGCAGCCTAACCTCGGCCCTATCCTCCAGCCGCCCCACACAAGCTGGACTGGGCTGCATGATCAGCTGTCAGCGCTTAGGAGAGCCACAGAAACAGGCCATCTCCCTGAAGAGGCTTTAAAATCCTACAGGCTGCCTTGCGAGCGTGGTTTGGCAAATTTCATCACAGTCCCCAGTAAAAAACATAAGTGATCAGTTCTCGTTTTAGAGAATAAAGATGAACTATGAACTATCTAGTGTGGCGAACGCGTGAGACTCGTATAAATGGCATAAAGTATTTTTCCATGGTGATGTTTTTCCAAAGTTAAATGGTCCAGCTAATTTAACTAGAGGCACTCTGCAGCAGTGCTCAGATCCCACCTGTCAGAGAAACTTACCATCACAGGTTGGTCTATCGCTGCTGACAGCTATATTTCCATACAAGGTCTTTTGGGTTAAAATGCAGTCTTTACGTTAACCAAAGGTAGAAAGTAGTACTGGGTGTGGTAAAGATATGGGAGATGTTAAGGCAGGTTAAGCCGATGCTGTTAGATGTTTCAGGTAATCTCCCAAACGAGAACTTCACTTAGAATTTGTGTTTCTGCTTATTATTTTAAAAATCCTATTCTGAAACTTGAAAGAAGGCTGCTTCAGGCTTCTGAAACTTGTTTTTTTTATTTCAGACCATTTTGGTGTATTTATATTAATAAACAGTGTAAAATGTGTGCATTAATCAACACTGTAGGTGCTGTGTTCAACGGATGTAGAAAAATTAAAACAAAAATGGTAGATACATGTTTTTTTTGGATAGAAACAAAATGCAGAAATGCATATCTACTGTTAATGACAAATGTCCAAACAACGTAAAAGAAGTAGCATCTGTCCTAATATGTGCAACATGTTGCATAATATTCTAAATTATCTTGCTCTAGATGTAAAAGACAAACTGAAAGTAAGTTACTTGCCTTTTTCCAGTTAAGTTCTGTCAGTTAATTGTCCCTTTTTATCTGTTGCCTGTTACTAAATCACCCTAAATAACCCTTGCAGTGTTTAGTTTCCTGAGCTGGAGGGGAGGAATACCTTCATATGGTAATCAAGGTTGGGTAAACACTGCTGCGGCATGCGTATGCAAGGATGGCCGTCTGTCTTTGACATTTAAGTCGGACGCTCACAATCACGCGTGCATTCCTCTAGCATGTCTCATATTCCTCTTGTCCAGTCCAAAACGGCTCCCTCATGCAGTTCTTTCAGGAGGAAATTATTTTTCATTGCCCCCGAAAGAGAAGGCCGCTGCCAAGCACCGCTGATCCACACTCTCTGTTCTTGGGTTGCCAAGTCTTCTCAGACTCCCCCTGAAATGCTGCAGCCATTCTCCAGGCCTATTCCTGCAGAGCAATGGATGAAGATATGAGATGAGCTTCAGCAATGACCATCAATTTTACCTGTGTTCATCTTTCTAAAGACTGCAGGGCGATATTTCATTTAAAATGTTTTACTGTTAGTTGTTTCCCCTTCAACTTCAGTTCAATTCAC
Organism: Ladigesia roloffi; assembly: GCA_037577295.1. Classification (NCBI taxonomy): domain Eukaryota; kingdom Metazoa; phylum Chordata; class Actinopteri; order Characiformes; family Alestidae; genus Ladigesia; species Ladigesia roloffi. The sequence continues at coordinate 18,205,296 of JBBKCR010000002.1, read as the reverse complement.
TTTTCATCTTATCCACTGCAAAAGTTTACCAAGGTCACGGCCATATTATTTTACAGTTTAATATTTGTTGCATTTTTGTGTTCATGTAAGCTGTCATGTCTCATGTAAAGTATTTCTAAATAATAAGTAAGAGCCACTCTGGCCACATTCTTTGTACTTGTGGTCTCTTTTGAAGAATTTGTTTTTTCTCTCCACTTTAATGTAGCTGAATTATTATGAACTTCATATAAATGTCGCCATTAAAGTAAATGTTAGGTTACCCACATAAATTCCCCTTTGGCCAGTCAAAAACACAGACTCTCATGCAGGGAAATAACCATCAGGCTCTCATGCCAAGATGCCATGGTTGCCTTGCAGCAGATGAATCATCTGGGGCACAGAAATTGTACTTTATTGCTGTGAATCAGTTATTTGTCCTGCAATAACTCACCAAGTCCACCAAGCACTATGCCTCTGTCCAGATTATGTAAAGTATAATATCATCGATGGCATGTTGCCTCACAGATTAACGAGAATGACACATGTAGGCTCAGTAGGATTGGCAAGATGACACTTTAGTTTGACTTCTACCAAATTAGCAAGTGATTCAGATCCGGACCCTGAGCCAAACTAGTCAGTCCAGCCAGTGTTGTTTCCATAGGCATGCAGCCTGCCAGGGACGAGGCCTTGAAGTGTCTGGTGCTTGTCCGGCTGGCTTCTCTCGCTCGCACCCGGTGTATCTTGAAATATGATGAGTCATTGATCCAATGTTTTTCTCCTACATGGAAGCACTTTTATCCTATTTCCTGTTGCTGTGTCTCTCTGATTGGTGTTTATGTTTAGCAATCTGTTTCTCATAATCTTTTGTTTTTACCCTTTTTCGGTTTCCTTTTCAAATTAACTTTCTCTTTTTTGGAAAATAATAGGGGATTATGGTCCAAAGCACTTGGCAACACTTGAAACGCAATAGGAAGTGCAACACCTTCAGCATAGGCTGCGGAGCTGACGCACGAGCCGCTCTGGCAACGTAAAGTTCCGCATCAGTCAAGACCAGATGATGGCTGTTCCTGTGATTTGATGCTGTTGGACTGCCTGTAGATGGCTAATTATTCCAATTCTAAGAGTAACCAATTTAGTGAAGTCCATATTATCAGTCCCTTGCAATCTCCATACATTTTCTTTGATCTTGCACGTCTCTCTGCTGTAATAAGAATATATCTTCACTCAACGCACAGCAGCAACTCACTTTGTAATGCTTAAAGTATGCCTTTTCTTCTCGTTCTCTCTCTCTCTCTCTCTCTCTCTCTCTCCATGGGAAATTAAAGTGATACCGCAATGACTGTGACCTTTCGCCAAGCCTTGAGGGTTTCTGCAATTAGCAATTATGGTCACATGGCTTCTGTGGAGGCCCCCGCTTTGTTCTCATTTACCAGTTAAGGATTTCACATGGGCCTACAATTGCTATGTATTTTTGCAAAATTACTGGCCCCGGCTTTGATAAGATTTTTTGTCTAGGCATTTTAATCCCTGCCTGGAGATAAATAAGGGTGTCAGGATATTTGCAGAGAGCAGTATGCTGCTTTGTTTAATGCAATCTGAACTCCATTTATGTTGTTAGGGATTTGTAAACAGTATAGAAAACTCTTCTCTCCGAGGAGGCAGCTAAGCGAACAGCACGCTCCGGCACGTGGCCCTTATTGACGTTTTCTTTTTGCAGCTCTGCCTTACATGCAAATGCCTGCTCGGAGCTTGGGCATGCAGAGGAAAACAGACTGGCACATTCTCGAGGTGGGCTCTCTGGGGACGTCACCCCTTCAGCACTGGCACCCCCTCACCCACCAAATTGTCCTTTACACGGAAACCATGCAGGCCTTCCAAATTGCTTTCAGATGTGATCTTTGGGTTACACACACAAAAAAAAAGTTGTGCGGCTTCCTTCTCTCAGGGGTTGAATTAATTTATTGCTGTTTATTAAAATGCTTCAAGAGTCTCTCTGGTTTTAGATTTAATATATATGCGTGGGTGGCAATGTCCTCAAAGCTCTTGAAGGGTTTGAAAGGATGCATCTGTGTGGTGTCGGGGTTTTGCACTGTCAAAGACAGGCCTGTTTTTTCCCGATTAATGATACATGCAATTCTGTTTTACTGTATGTGCACACTCTGTGTCAATTTCTCCTAAGTAGAGTACCACTTCAGCTTAGTTTATTTATTTAAAAAGACAAGACTTTTGTTTTATGCCGAAAAGAAAAGAAATGTTCTTAACTACAAGCAGTTCTTTCCTTCAGTACACTGCACTGCATATGCCGACCGCATTTGATGCTGTAGAGCGGTTGTAAAAAGAGATATTACTCTGTCAAATCGATTCCCTTTAAAGAGTTATATACCTTTCATTGTCTTATATATAGCAGCATCATTTATATTTTTAAAGCTTTTGCTAAATCAGGAGCTTTTCGCAAGGATAAATGTGTTTTTAAATGAGGGGCTGCAGATGGGTTTTTGTTTTTCATTGCATAAATGTTTGATATTACTGTTACAGTATTATTTATTCTGTATGTAACTGTATCTGTCAGGCTGGGGGATATCTTGAGTTTTTGCTCTTACCCTTAAATAACCTTTTCATGGGAAAATAATTTTAGCAAAGCTGAATTTAGAGTCCTGTCAAAATGAATGGGCAAAGGAGCCGTGTTTCTGGGGATCTGGTTCTTTTTCCTCAGTCCTCATTCATTCAGAGGCCAGGCTGCTGAGTGACTGTTGATGACCCGGGCCTCACCACTGCTTGAATTTGTATACCTGACAAAGACAGAGGAGAATTTCCTCTGTTTTTGTGCAGGCTCCGTCAGGTCCTGACTCCCTGTGGTTGCGCAGGATGACTCAAAGGGCCTTACTCACTCAGAGATCACTCACTGGGGAGAGGCAGATATCGTTAAACTAAATTTGAGGTTCGTTCTCATTTAGTCAATGTGTCTCTGCTCAAATGAGCTCATGGTGAACTGGTCACTCTTCTTTGAAGACAACATTAGGATTATTTAAAGATTTTGGCCTGAATTCTTTGTTGATGTTGTTTTCAGAAACCCCTTTTATTTTTACTTGCCTTGCCTGTTGTATTACTGTTTTTGAGCATCATGAGAATTTAATTACAGTTGTTGATTTTAGGATTGTGGATTTTTTCTAGCTTGGAAGACTATAATGGCAATGGCAGCTGTATTTGTGTGTAGGATGGGCTCTTGATGAAGCTTGTCATTGGTGTTGGAAGGAAACTGGGTTAGCAAAGAGGAAAATGAAAAAAAGTTGATCTGTATATCAAAAAACAATCTTCTGATTTGTCACAGCTTTAGTTGCAAAACATGATGTTTGAGAGGTGCAAATCATGCAAGGAACACAAAAGAAGTGTCTGCTTTTGGGTGGTTTACACAGCGGGATCTTTTGAATGGATGATTAGAGCAGTCTGTACTAACTTGGTGTGTAAACATCTATTCATACACCAGGCACTTGTGTTCCCAGAAAGCCCCAAAGAATTTCTTTCATGCTGCTCTTCTACTTTTCTGAGTATTTCTAAGAAAGCTGAAGATGACAAAGCAATTACTAGGCTCGTAAACAACAACAGAGGCGGGGACAGTGGTTAACATCCCCTGCATTCTTTATCCAGTGACCCCACAGGCCAGATCAGTGCTCCAGATGTAGCCTGAGAGCAGACTGCACCTGTGCAGTGAACATAAATCCCATGGTCTTTATCTCATTGAAGGATAAGAGAACAGGGCTGTAATCACCCACATATGACCAATCATCAGGACCGTCCTTGGGGAGGATCTCTTCACCCCCTGCCGCCCTGGGTGAAATGTTTCAGGCTCTGTCTCATCTCGGTCTCACTTTGCGCATCCACAGGAGCACGAGGGCTTTGACCCCCTGAACCATGAGGCCATTCAGCTTTGGAGGATCTGGTGGAACAATTAACACCCCCACCTTAGCCTCACCCCAAAGAGAGAGACAGACAGACAGACCTGGCATATTGACAGAGAGAAAAGTAAGAGTGGACTCTGACATGTCAGAATGTATGTCATCGCTAAAGGCGAGGCGGCAGCTCAAACCTAGCCGTCTCTTGTGGCGTCCCTGCCCTGCCCCGCAGGAGGACTGTTTGTGCAAGTGGATTTTTATGCACATGATGCTTTTTCCAGACAGGCCATGCGAGTAAAGGGGCCGGAAAGAGAGAGGGGGGAATAGTCCTATAGTTTTAATGAGAGGAAGAGTATGTGGTCGAGAGTGTCACGGCTTTCCTCCCAGAGGGGTCTCTGTGCTTGTGTGGACGGCCACAGTAGCAGCAAGAAAGACAAGGCTTTTGTCTGCAGGCCTACATGCACCACTTCATACTTCAGCACTATCCATTGCTCCCTTTCAGAGAGAGATATAATATACAGCATTAAATTACATAGAGATATTGGGGGACCTTCTAATGTAAGAATTAAGGTGTTTAAGGTGCACTTATTGCTAACACAGGTGTTTAGTTGTCCACAAACACACAGCTTCTATAAACCCAGGGGCAGCCACATAGGAGTCTAAGAGCTCTATATTCAAAAAAATTAAACTGCTTTTCTACTACTGATAACTATGAATTGCATTGTTATACACAAAATTAAATAATTAATTCAAAAGTAGTTTATTGTGCTCTTTTATTTTCAAAGTACTGCTATATGAACAAAAGTGCAAATATAAATGTCATCAAATCAAATAGAAAACCAAAGCTACTTGACCCTGCCAGGGCATTTATGTTTTATTTAGTTTGTTATCAAAAAACAAGTTACCGTCAGAGTCCAGAGAATGGGGGGCAGAACCATTATGCAGTTTTAAAACCATCTCCAAACAAAACTCTATTTATTTAAAGGCCATGTTTTTAAAGTCTCTGTTGGTGTAATGGACTGTCGTCCCACTACTTTTACAAATAATTACAAATACAAATACCAAATAATAATTACAATGACCAATTTTATTTGTCATACAAGTACAATAAACAGTGAGAAGTGAAATTTCTCTGCATTTAACACATTCACTGCCAATGAACATATTCACTGCTTCTGCTGTTCCCTGAGAAAATACTATTTTTCTTCGTGTACCTGTTGAGAAAATAAAAAGATTTATAAATGTTAACTTGCTGTTGCTCGGATGGTGTCTGATATACTGTAATGATCGTGGCACCTGTTCTGACAATTCTTACTTCCATGCCAAAAAATGCTCCCTACAAGTATATACAGTTCCTATGTGTGTATATCCATCCCATCTATTGTCTACCCCTTTATCCCACACTCAGGGCTGGGGGGGAGGTAGGGGCTGTAGCCCATCCCAGCTGCTATGGGCAAAGGCTGTGTACACCCTGGATCGCTCCCAAATCGCGCATGTTTTTGCCTGTGGGAGGAAACCGGAGCTCCCGGAGGAAACCTGCATGGCCACGGGGAGAACATGCAAACTCCACACAGAAACACCCTGCGCCTGACCCGAGAGTCGAACCCAGGACCTTCTGGCTGTGAGCCAACCGCGCTAACCCCTGTGCCACCGTTTCTGCTTTTGCTTTTATTCTATTGAATATGGTGCTTCTACTTTCTTCTTTTGTTCTGTCCACTTTGCTGCCATAACAATGCAAATTTTCCACTTTTGTGGGACTAATGAAGATCTTATTTTATGCTTAGCAACAACTAGCCCCAGCACTGGGATCAGTGGGACTATTTTCCATTATGATGAAGCACCATCCCATACCTTTGGCATGAGTCTGAGTGGCATTTCCGATTCAGATTTAATCATCCAATATCTCATTTATCTTATGAATATTAAATGATCGATCAACATTCGATAACTTTAGTATTTTTCCCCATATTTCACACATTTCCAGACACAATAACAGGTGTAGCATTAGACGACTTGCCCAACTTACCCTCTTTAGCTTGGTGTTCTTTCAAAGGTTGGGAATACAAAAACCCAGTTTGTTGGGTAAACGTGTGTGGACCGCAGGAGTGTGAAAGCCTACAATGATAGAGCAACCATGTGCAGAAAACCAGCACAAAGTGTACTCTCCTGTATTTTTGGGTTCATATTCACTACATTTTAACACACTGACCTCACTGTGATAGAGCTAACATTGTCCTGACTTGATTTGTAACTTGGAGCATCTCCTTAATGCATGCAAGCATTTACAGACAGACCACGGGAAGCAGAGGATTTGGTCATCTAAGAGGTAATCAGGGCAGGAAGTGGGGGTGGAAATCCTAGGGGAACAATCAACTAACCTCATTACATAATGCTTCTAAGTACTGTGCAACATTTGTATTGAAGCTGAGATCTGACGATGTTTTCTGACAAAAATAGTTTAATCTACAAATTACTGCGAACTGTATCCTCCAAATTAACGTTACAATTCCAGAATATTGATTTTGACGTGATTTCACAATGTGGTATCTGGATACTTGATAAAATACAACGCTATGGCAAAGTTAAACAAAATGTTTGTTTGGGCAGAAATCATCACAGCATAATTAAGTTTTGTCATATCTGTTTTTTTGTTTTTTTGTTGATTTTTTGGGGGGTGGTTAGAACATTAGAAAATATGTCTAATTTCAGTTTTGCTGGTTTGTGTAAATCCTTTTCAAAAGCATTCATTGTTACAGACTTTCTATTGTTACAGATCTTCTAAAATGTTCTATTTGAACTGCATGCTAAACGGTGAAGGTACACATTTTATTTGTAGTACCCTATATTAAAAGATTGCCATATAAAACTAATGCTTAATATAAATTGTTCAATATTTGTAGGCCACCCCACAACCCCCCGGCCGAAATGTAGAACTGGATGTACTTATGTTATTTGCACGCGCGCACAAACAACCCCGACGAACCGCACCCCCCACCCCCCGGCTCTGCATCTTGATTTTTTAGGTGTGTGACTTTCGTGTCTTTCTGATATGTAATTGACTTATTTTTTAGGCTTAGAGATCAATACGGGAAAAAGCACTGGCGACAAAGCACGGATTTCAGTATCATTATGTCAGTCGTGACTTCCTCCAGCTTAAAAGAGCAGGTGTTGGGAGGATGGAGTTAATGTGCTTTTAATTCTGGATTCATTATAACTCTTGTATTCCTCTAACAACTCTAAAGTCGAGGCGAAGGCTAAACCAGAGCCTAATTGCCAGCAGATGTGTTCGTGCATTGGCTTGAACGCCTTACACTACACACACACATACATACACACTCAAACACACACACAGCCCTCACGGAAGCGTGCAGGTGCCAGTCCATCGTCCTGCGTGAGTTCAGGTTCCGATTTTCGTGCAAATCCGAACTCGGCTCCTCGTTTCCAGTCACAAAAGGGTCTCTGAGGGTCTCGGCGCGGCTCTGTGTTTGACAGCCCCTCTCCTCCCGTCAGCTGCAGACCACCGAGCCGCGTGCTCAGCAGAAGGTCCTGACAGGCCCACTTCACACACCACCAGAGAGCTTTCACTCATTCAGTCTCTCTTCTTTCATTTACCTGCTTTATTCTGATTCAGAAACGATTCGCTCATTTATCCGAGCTGTCCGGAAAAAAACCTGCCCTCTTCAAAACAGGAGGGAGAGAGAAAGGATGAAAAAACGATTTTTAGCTTCTAACACGAAGATATTCCAGAGCTATTCTGGGTCTGTTCGTTTGCTCATCATGAGATTTTGACACCATGTTAAATTCAGAGGATATTTTGGTAATGGTATTTATTTATCGATTGAATTTATAAACACATTTAGACAAGCTTATCGAAATAAAGAAACCCTTACACTGTATAATATGGTATAAATATTATATTTAATATAAAGGCTTCTTAATTTCGAAAAGTGTTTATTTTCGAAAGAGTTCCTGTCATTTTACACATTCTCATTATGTTCAACAGTTCCCGGCCGCTTTACGCTGTTACATCTTCGTGTCGAACGAATGTTTTCGGGCTTTCAACCACAAAACAGACTGAAACACCACACGATACACTTATTAAACCATCCCGAATTATATTTATTCTGAAGGAGAATCCAATATTTCTTTTAATTCATATTAATTTCTTGAAAAATAAGTAAAAGAAAAATCATGTGCATGCGTGAGAAGCGGGAATTTAAAGTCGGAATCAAAAAAGTCTTTTGAATAAAAGTAAATAATTATTTATAGCTTAATTGAGGAACATTGCGCCGGGGCACCCATGCACTCCCACGCCCTTTAAATACATAATACAGGTGAGAAAGCCGTGCTCACATATTTTCTTATAAAATAATTAGTTCACTAGTAATTGTGTGAATGATTCGTCATTTCGGGCCTGTATGTATCTTTAAATAACTGAGAGACTTATTTGGATGCAGCTCTCTCCAAAACGACTGAAGCCATCTGTATCGCTTTCACATTTACATTTTTTATTTTTATATGTATATATTTTTTCTGTATTATTCCGTTTTGTGTCGTTAAATATGACGATGCCGTTAAATATGACGAGAATGTCTTGTTTTTCCAGTTGGGGACGGGAGTAGAGATGTAATAGATTTGTTGAATGGAGGGTGGGAAGTGTAGTAAGTATCAAGTAGGATAAATCTGGGACTATTGGATATATGGTGCTATTAAACATTCAGGACTGTAGATTCAGACCCTCAGGCCCTTTTCCTGGTACTAAAACAGCCGAAGCATTAAATCAGATTCAGAAATGTATCCTGAATCTTCTAGGCCAAAGTGCCTTAAGCATCCATATTCCGTAACCCTGCAGGTGTAGTACAAGGCCGAAGCAGATCTGAGGCAGTAAAGTGAATTAATGATGTGTGCTGGAGGTGTGATGGAGGTTTGAAACAGCTTCTTACTGTCTGGGATTATCTCCAGTGCCTGGACACTAATTGATAAATCCCAACTGTGTCCTGCTTTAAGCTTTGTATAACGCCGAAATGCAGCTATAGCATTTTATTACAAAATCATTTTATATAGTTTGGTTCACCGCCTCTTTTATGTTGGTCTTGTTTACATTGAGAAACTTTTAGATATTACTTAATTTCAATTTGACTGAGATGTGATTAGGGATCACAACAGTCTTATCAAGAATATAGGCTTCATAATTTAGTAGGCTTTCTATAAAATTGGAAAGTAGAAAGAAAGAATCTAAGTTTAATTCACAAGCAGTGAAGCTCTTTAGGTGTCCAGGGCTGCGCCAGTGTGTAACTTGGTTTTGACGGTGTGTGAGTGTCCTTTCTGCAGGGACCCTCGCAAAGCTCTTCATATGCACACAGCAAACAAAGCTGTTCGGTGCTGTAAATATTGGCACATCCTTTGAGCTGTATGGGAAACAACTTAAGAGAACTCCACAATCGCGCACGTGTTGTCCTCTTTCTCCGTCTGTATCTTCAGGGCGGACTGATGTCTTTTGAGCGCGCCTCTCTCGTTTTAAATGGCCTTGAGAGCTCTATTTAGTAGGAGGCACGTGTCCTAATGAGCTCTTTTTCAACCTGTTGAATGGACACAAGCACCCTGCTGTGAGCCGTGCCAGCTCCGGACCTATTTAACCCCCAGTGCAGGGAGCTTTCTTGCAAGTGCAAGAGGCTTAGTGTCAGAAGAAGGACCTCCAAATCTCACACGCAGTTCTCGACCACGGGAGGAAACGCATCAGGTCTCCTCACGCTGTGAAGGTTATTTCTCAGAGTCAGTGATTTACTTCCGTAGGGATTTATTTAGGAGTAGTTATCTCAGAGGTTGTGGTACACACCAGGGACAGATATCACACAGGTGGTTGTCTACCATAGGATCAGTTATCTCAGAGGAGGTAGTCTACCTGGCCAGTGGTCTACAATAGGTTTCCGTTATCTCAGAGGTCGTGGTCTACCAGGCCAGCGATCTGCAATTGGGGCATATATCTAAAAGCATCCAAAGACAATCTCCACAGGTCTTTATAAAGTTGACTGAACCTTAGAGGAGTAATGGAGGAAACACTTTTCGATTTTGACCAAGATGCCACAGAAGATATGGCCTTCTGGGGCCAGGTGGACCCCAACTTCCAGTTCCAGTCGCAACTCGATTCTCTCCTGTTCGACTGCCAGCTGTCGCCGTGGTCCTCCAGCGGGTGCCAGTCTGTGTTCCCTGACTTCACAGACCTGGACTGGCAGTCCCCGCGGTTGGAGGCCAGTGCTGAAGCGGACAGCTCCCCAACGCACGAGCCCCACGCGGCGGGCAAGCGCACGCAGCGCCGCCTGTTGAACCACCACCAGCATCACCAGCACCCCCTGCAGCAGCTCCACCAGCATCAGCACCAGCAGCAGCAACCCTACAAGGTCCAGAGACACGCCGCCAACATCCGCGAGCGCAAGCGCATGCTGAGCATCAACTCCGCTTTCGAGCAGTTGCGGTGCCACGTGCCCACGTTTCCGTACGAGAAGCGCCTCTCGAAGATCGACACGCTGCGACTGGCCATCGCGTACATCGCACTGCTGAGGGAGATCCTCCTGTCCGGCTGCGATCCCAAATCCTACGTGGACGAGTGCATGAAGAACGGCTACAAAAACCAGACCAACGCCATCTGGAACACGAGTGGTGAGTGAGACCACCATCCCGGACTGATGGATGAACTGATCCGGAGTCATACGGATTATGATAAAAGTAAATAAATAACTGCCACGGAATAAATAATATAACACATGAAACAGCAGGTAGAATAATATAAAATTTGAAAACTTATTTAAGATGTACCGTATGGCCATGTTTTTCCTTTTAATTACATTTAAATGTACATGTTTTGCAGTTAAACCTACATAAAGTCCATCTAGACACAAATTAATACTACAACTCTTAATTATGCTTTCAGTGTTTAATTCTGTTTTGCCTGGCAGTGATACAAGATCTGATTTAATTGAAATACCTAATTAATTAGGCTCAACAACTTTGAGAAGGGTCCATTTGTATTTGTTAGATGTCTAAATCCCCTCATGGTATAATCTTGTAGTTTTAAATAAAAAAAAGAAAAAAGACCTATCCAAAATAGGACAGAAGCAACTACCGTAACTGGATTTTTGGTTTTTTCATTGATTCTAAATTTTAACAAAAATATATGTCATTTTATCATTTTGCCTGTAAGCAGACGATTTGTAGTGGAGAACCTTTGTACTACATCACATCAGATTTCTTTGACTGCATGTAGTTTTCCTAAACAAGGGAATATGCAAATGCCTTGGGGCTCATTTGTTTCCAAATAGGGTTTTCATCACTTAAACAGACGTTATTAAACAGTTCCCTTTTATTCCTGTTGATTGTTTTCTTCCCAGCTGTCCAGCCCATGGGATTTGTGCTCAATAGGAGGCTGTGTGATTTATTTACCCATGTCGCAGGGCACAGTCTCATCAAGAGGAACATTTCAATGAAGTGTGGCTCTTTTGTTCAGCCTGGACCTGCGACTTGTTCAACAGTCATTAAAATGTATCTAAAGGCTCATGTTTGTCCTTCTTTTGTCTCCTTCTACTCCAGATCTGACAGCTCGTCTTTCTTGGATAAAGTGGGATTAGAGTGCAGCGGGGACTAAGCCTGGCTCTGGGGAGAGACCCTGCCACCCCACCTCAGTGGCAGCTTGGCATCGTGGTAGTCTGACATCTGCAGACTTCTCACCATGTAACACCCCTCCGCTCGGCACAGAGCATAGTGGATGCTTTTTAAATTCTAATGTGTTGTGGATGTGAGAATGAGGCGCTGTGTGTTGCTCTGTTTTAAAGGTGAATGAGACTTGGTTCAAGCCTCACTGGAGCGATGACATGCCACTTATCTGTGTGGAGGAGATAAGAGAACTGCTAAGGATTTTGAGGTGCCTGTTTAAGTCTTTTGAATGTGTCTCAGTGCAAACTGAAGGGTGGGAATTTGTCCACATTTGCATTTTAGAGTAGTATTGTTTTACACTTCTCATGCCCTGTTCTAAAAAGTATTGGTTAAGGCTTTAAATCTAATATATTAGTTTATTTATTGTACTTTTTGTAATGTACTAAATTATTAGGCATTATTTATTACCTCTTTTGTTTTGTTTCTTGTTTTGTTATTTTTTTTACGTTATTACAGCTTTTGTTGTTTTCTTTGCATTTTGCTGTAACACCTCCTCCATTGTACGCCTCTAACCATGAACACACTTGGATATATTTATCTAACATCAGATCAATGAAACATGCCTGTTTTTACTATGAATCCAAACCTTTTAACACTGAGAAAAGTTGTTACTGTACTTTTACAGTGAATGTACATTTACTACAGGTGTGTGTGTGTGTGTGTGTGTGTATTTGCATTGGCCCTGAAAATCAAATCCACTGGTGACATTGAATTCACAGCTGTCCTGTCTCAGCA
>JBBKCR010000002.1:18166864-18192885 GCA_037577295.1 Ladigesia roloffi | reverse complement strand
TTTCTTTCTCTCTCTCTCTCTCTCTCTCTCTCTCTCTCTCTCTCTCTCTCTCTCTCTCTCTCTCTCTCTCCTGTCCTTGCAGGTGACACTTGGCATTATTGCTGCCGAGTCCGCCCTGCTCTGCTCCCTCCGTTTCTTATTTCTCCTCCATCCCACAAACTCCTTCTTTTTCAGAGCTCTCGCTCCATTCCTCTTGCTTTGTAGTCTCCTCCTTACCTTCATATATATATTTTTTTTTTTTTCCCTGGCACACTCCTCTCCCTCTCAGTTTTTTTCAATGCCTTTCAATCTTTCTCATTCTTGGTTGTCTGTCTGTCTGTCTTTTTTTTTCTTTCTCTTTCATTCTGCATTCCCTCTCTCTCTCCCTCTCTTTCTCTCTATTTCTCCCTTCCTCCCTCCCTCCCTCTCTCTCCTGCAGACTCCTCTCTGTGCGCTGAATATTAATAGTGGTGTTGAATCGGCCGCTGAGCTCCTACAGTTACCTGAACCCCTTCACTACTGAGTTTAAAGCACATTAGCTCCGTCCTCTGGAGAGTCCCGGCCTCTCCAGGGAGATTCCACCCACCTTTCCAAATTCCTGCATAATTAAATGGCTCGGATCTTTCGGAGTGTGGAAGGGTTCTCTGTTCTGCGGAGACATCTTGAAATCACAGTAGTGATGAACGGAACCGAACGATGAGTTTAAAGTCACCCATCCACACACAGAAGCGATAAGTGCGGCGCTGCTTTTATATTCAGTACCGCTCCTGCAGATATTTTCCTGGTCCTACATGCTGGGCACTGTAAGGCAAAATAGAAGGAAATGTATCATCATTACAAACAACAGATAAGGTGAAGAGGCATCCTGGTAGTTTTGGATCTTTCTTTCTGTCTCTCTCTCTGTCTCTCTCTGTGTCTCTCTCTGTCTCTTCTCTCTGTCTCTCTCTCTCTCTGAGGAGGCGCCGTCTCCACTGTTATTGTTTATTTTGTGACGTTTGTGATTTTTAAGCACCGTTCATTTTTACACTGTAGTGTATCACTTAGAATTCCTTTTAAAAGTAACCTGTGTCTTTCCGATACATGTCTGATCTGTTCTGATCATCAAAAATCAGCCATTCTGAAGTGTGGAGTTTATACTGAACTATACTTTCACTGGGGCAGGGACAGAGGCTTCTCTTTTTCATGGAATAAACATCATTCATCATTTATCAGGAGTGTAAAAATGCCAAATACACAACGAACTCACCACTTCAGGAAAGTTGTGACTGCGGCATTGCGATACTGCTACAGCCAGAGTATCGTCCAGCTCGACAGGGCGACTGAGGGTTGGATACTGGGTGGGGGTCAGAAGGACCAGACCTCAGTTTCCTCCCACTGAGAGCAGCTGTTTAAGCTAGACACCCGAAACCGAGTCACCCCCATCCACCCCCAAACCCCAGGGTGTGTTTGGAAATGCGAATGTGTTCCTGCAGTCCAGTCCTGGTATCCAGGCATGAATCAGCTCACAGTACTGAAAGTAAAGCAGCGCATGTTAATGTTTTGCCTTTTTCTTTTTAAATACTTGTGCTAGGGCTGGGCAATTAATCGTAAAGTAATCGAAATCGAAAAACAGAACCTATAATAGATCAAAATTTTCCAGATCGATTATTTACATGACTTTCCCTTTAAGAACACAACCGTGTGTAGAGTCACTATTTTTAATTAGAAGAACATTGAAGATAATTGATTTTGACTCCAATAATGCAAGGAACAAAGTGACAGTTCGTTTTAGGCACTGTGCGCTTTAATTTCGGTTCAACACTGATATTCATTAAATAATCGTAGATAGTAGATATTGTGTTTCCTTCCATTTTTTTTTAATTAAGTAATGCACCCTTCATTCGAAAATCTCTCACATGTAATATGTGAGAATATTTACTGAACAAATCTTGTCAGTGAACTATGACGAAAATTTAAAAGTAAATAAATTAATCGTTCATTAATCGTAATCGAGTTAAAATATTCAATTAATCAACATTGTGATTTTAGGCCAAATTACACAGCGCTAACTTGTACCCTTATTGACGTTTTTCTGGTACTGGCTTGCTGAAACTCCCAAAATATGATTGTTTTCAATAGGTGGAAGGTTTTTAGTATGGGATCTCCCAAATAATGAAAGTCCCGCCCTCAGAATATTTGCTTCTTTCAAATTCCAGTTAAAAACATGCTTTCTGTTATATCGACTGGATTAGAGTCAGCATGCATGCTGTAGGGATTCATTTATCATTGAAAATCAAAACATTCCGATCGCCATGCCGAGCGTGAAGCACAGAAAAATGCGCTTGAATTCATTGGGATTTAATTTTATAATATTTCAGCTATCCTGCAATAAGGATGAATGGGGCCAAATAAAATATTTTATTTTAAATGTAATTTTATAATGTGCATAGTTTAAATGCAAAATACATATTTTCATAGTTTTATAACAGATTTATTATTTTTTTAAATGTAATAATTATTTCTTTCAGTTTTTAGGTTTCTGTTTTCAGCCATCTTTCTTTCTCTCTCTCTCTCTCTCTCTCTCATTGCTTTTCACTTACTCTTCACACTTTGTCGTTTTTCATTTCATTTCTTCTATCATCTCTTTTCTCTTTTTTCTATTTTCGTATTGACACTCTCTCACCTCAGTGCTCTGCCATTTCACACCACACCGCCAGTTACAGCGCAGCTTCTAATACACACATACACACTTACACACACTCACACACACACACACACACTCACTCTCTCACACACACACACTCACACATGCTCACACACTGTCTCACACACACACACACACACACTAATTGGTTGGACACTTGGTCACATGCCATATTCATGGAATATATTATTATAGAAAGGTAATAATTAAAAATATATATATTGCAGAATTTAAAACAGAATTTTTTGCTTTCAGTCATCCAAGTTCAAAATGGGGCATTGTTTTATCATCACTTAACTGTAGTTTTTTTAATTAAGGGTAACTGGCCTAATTTTTGTGAAAATCTTTTTTAACGAGTCACTCATTACTGCTCAGGTGGTCCTGGTCTCTGTCTTTTTCACCTTTAATTCTGGCATTTTCCCGCTTAATGTTTCCCTTCCTCTTGTTCCAGATGAGAAGAGCAGTGAGGTAGACCTGGCCGTGTGTGAGGAGTGGGACGTGAAGACCATCACCAGCGCTCTAAAGCTCTACCTGAGGTAGGAGTCCGGTGTCGCCTGCGAGTCGGGGAGTTTTTGGAATATCAGAATTCCAGTAGAGGCGTTTCCAGACGAGGAAAGTCAGGAGTTTGATCATTTGGGTGCCGAGTCGGGAATTATCTGGGAATTGTGTTAATATAATATAGTGAAGCAGCCGAAACGTGATGTGTGTTTACGCCTCTTTGTTCCCAGTGAGAGTTTTTGTTTTACTTAGAACCCCCCCGCTCTAAAAATGTGCAACATTCTAGAACACACAATCTTTACGAGTCGACACTCGCTAACTTACGGAACACGTCGGGTGAGTGTAAAGTTCAGGATATTCGGTTGAAAGTGAAGATTGTAAGGACTGGACCCAGAGTGATGAAGACAGAAGAGCAGAATGTTAAGTCTGTAAACGGGTCGGACTTCTCTCCAGGGGGCGCTACACTTTCGAGCCATGCGACTGGGAAACACATGCAGATGAAGACGCTGAAAAGATCCACCTGGTCTCCACATCCATCACAGCGCTTCTCCAGTCGTCCACATCCAGCAGCTTTACAGCAGCTAGAGCTGTTCTGTTCAGAACCACACATTTTACTGGCCAGTTCTAGATATCCCTGCATGTAGAGGAGGACGGAGATGGAGTTGTGTGCCTTTTGTACAGGGAATGGCGTGAGAAAGTTGTGCTACAAGCAGCGGACGTGACTGAGCTGCAAAGCCACTCTACAAGCAGGCCCGGCCGGCTTGAGTGAGCTTGGAGTCCCGGCGCCTCAAGCAGCCGCGATCGCCGAGAGAGAAGGGAGTCCCAGCACTGCTTGGAGCACGAATTTCTCGCAAAAGGCAAATCTTCCCCTTCAGATCCTCATCATACAAATTTTAATTCACCATTTGGCGTTTTTTTTCCTCAAATCCGGCAAATTGAGAACAGAAATTCACTATTTCTCTGCACGAAAAATTTCAACTTTCAAAGTACAACATGTCTACCAACTAGTGGTAGGGAATACAAATGCAACAGGATATTTGTAAATACATTCTGTTTTGGTCATGATGACGTCTTGATGTGATAATATAGCAGTATTTTACTACTTTCTTCTGTTTTATTGTTGGCTTCATCTTTCCTGATCATAGTGAATGAGGAAAAAACGACGAAAAGATAAAAAGAAAGAAAACAACTTCCAAACATCAGTTCAATATCAGCTGTTTCCTGAATATAATGAAATGTAACATGTCTGCCACTTCATGACGTCATAATAGGCTAATTAGATGAGAATATTTATACCCCACATAAGCTTCAGGTCATGCCCAGTATTTTTCTAATTTACAATAATTCTCTATCTTTAACCCCTTTTAAGCCACAAGCTTTTGAAATATTGATGTAATAATTATATAAATATTAAAAAGTTTTTTTTTTTAAACCCAGCACTTAAAGGGTTAAACGCCCTTTTCTGCTCAGAACCCAAAACTTATATTTACATTTCTCTATACGGGGGCAGGGAGAGTCTGCTGATTTTATGGGGGAGTCAGCTAATTGGTCAGGGGGAGTCTGCTGATTGGTCAGGGAGAGTCTGCTGATTGGTCAGGGGAAGCCGGAGGAAAGTCAGTTTTAAATCTCACTCTGAATGGGAACCCTGAAGAAAGCTGGGAAATGAACCGGGAGACGTTTCCTCTCCTGGAGAACGTGGGAGCCTCGGTGCGGCCCTTTGTTTTTGATATGTGTTTGTTTTCTTTACTTGCCGTCGTGAGAGCCAGAGCAGAGTCTCACATAAACACACACACACTCGTCCGACCGCCGCTGGTGAGGAGAGGAAGTTTCCAGAAGCCGCAGACCGCCGTGTTGTCATTGGCCACTCTCGGCCGGGCCTTCATACAGGATGGGCTTTGATATGGAGGTCAGGAGGTCATGGGATACCAGGCTCCCTCCATCCAACGTCTACAAACATTTGAAAGAAAGTGACAGTGTTCAGTTTATTTGATCTCAAATACGCTGAGACCGTTCAAAATTAATTAACCCATTAGTGCCCATAATTCATTTTAATTCCGTGTCTTTACATTCAGACTGTATAATGTTCTGCCTATAGAAATACAGGGCGGCCAAGTAGTGTGTTATAGTGTAGTAATCTGTGTCAGCGCTTTATTGCTCTATAGAAGTAAATCACTGTGGGGCTGCTTTTTATATCTCTGTAGAATTAAAAGACAGTTTTACATAAATACATTTCAGCCCTGGTGTTTCAAAGCTCTGTAGAAATAAAGGGCAGCCTTGTAGGGTTTTGTAGGCAAGTAGAATTGCCCCCCTGCCCTATAGTGTCCTATAGAAATATATGTCAGACCTATAATAATAAAAGATTGCCCTATAGGGATTTGTATGCGTGTGTGTACATAGCCATTGTCTACCCCTTTATCCCGCACTCGGGGATGGGGTGGAGCTGGAGCCTATCCCGAAGGCGGGGTACACCCGGGACAGTCGCCAGCACCTCGCAGGGCCGCACACTCACACACATTTGCACTCACAGTCACACCTAAGGGCAATTTACGCAGCTCTCGGAGGTAACCCACGCGGTCACGGGGAGAACATGCAAACTACACAAAGAAAGACCAAAGACCCTGCCCTCAACAAGGGAGTCGAACCCAGGACCTTCTTGCTGTGAGGCAACGGCGCTAACCCCTGCACCACCGTGCTGCCCGTGTGTATATATATATGTATGGCTATAGAACACTATAGGGCAGGGGGTTAATTCTACTTGCCTACAAAACATTACAAGGCTGCCTTTTATTTCTACAGAGCTTTGAAACACCAGGGCTGAAATGTATTTATGTAACACAATAAAACTGTCTTTTATTTCTTCATCTTCTGTATTCAGAAAGGCACAAATACTGTATTTTTTACGAATACGGTATTCGGACAAGTCTTTAACCTGTTGACTTGCCATTTTGACATTAACTATTTTATTAGCCATTTTGAAACTTAATTATTATATTATAAAGGGTTCTGTCCTACAGTGTTCTTTTTGCTTGCAGTTAGACTTATTTCAAAGCTAAGACTCAAGTTTCATGTGCCAAAGAAAGAAAATGTGAAAAATTATTGCAACAAAATGGAAATTATTGATACAGAATGGATTTATTGTCATTGTGTCATAGTTGTCATGGTTTTGTGTGAAAAAAAGGAGTACAGAATTCAGCAATTCCTATTTTCCCTGAGCAAAAATCACATATTCAGAAACTGGAAATCCCTAGCCCCAAGTCTTTTGTACGTATTTCAGCTAATACAAACACAAAAGAATAAAAAATTAGTTTATAAAACTTGTTATGGTTCAAGCAGTGCTATCCGAGCCGCCATCTTGGATTCAGAGATCCATATTTTCAATGTTATATTTGAATTATAAATAAACAAACCGCTAAACACATATTTTCTTTTTTTTGCCTCAATAGCCACATAGCCCGTTTTGAATTTGCCGCGAGACCCAGCTGACCAGAAAGCTCTTTTGAAGTGTATTAGCCAGTATAAATCAAGTCTTCTTTTGCTGTGCCCCTAGTGAGTCCACATTGAACCGGTTCTGAGTCAACACTGAGTCGTTTGCAGAAATGGACTCTTTCCATTTTTTAAAAGCCTTCTCACCCTAGCTCCCTTTTTTTAATAGGATTCAATTCAGTGTGACGTGTGTGGACTAAACCATTCTACATATGGTCTCCCCCAACTGCAGTTACCCAATGAGAGGAAGAGGAGGTGGGATTAAAACGCGGTCTACTCGCTCAAACAACCTCACAGAGACGTGAGACACGGTTCATTTGAAAGATAACAAGCCTAAAATCAATCCAATCTTTGTTCCAAGGTGAAATTACTCCAATTAAGGTTTTAAAAAGTGTTTTTTTCAACATGACCGCCGTCGGAATAAAACTCCACCGGGGGGGTGGGCAATGTTATTTGCACTTTGCATTTTTTTATTTGACTCGATTACAAATACAAATTTAATTTGTGTTATTTTTTTAATCTTCATATTTAATTTTGATTTCCTAACTCTTACTATGTGCATCTCGTCGTACTGACACAATAACAATATAGCATCTATCTATTTGTAGCCCTATAGATTTTAAATGTAATCCTAGAGTGTAGGAAATGCTGTATACAAATAAAAATACACGTCAGCCTTATAGACACAAAAAGGCTGTGGTTTAAAACTACTTTTAATTACACATAGGACTGAAAGGTGCACAACTGCGCCTAATCCCCTCATTGTCCCTCGTTTATTCTCGTTCGGGTTCGACAGTTAGGACGTTCTGGGCCAGAGCCAGGCCACCTATAGACCAACCGGAGTCTCACTGTGGACCATTGATCTGTATGTGTGTGTATGTCTCTTTGTCTTTATCTCTCATACTCTCTCTCTCTCTCTCTCTCTCTCTCTCTCTCTCTCTCTCTCTCTCTCTCTTTCTCTCTCTCTCTCTTTCTTTCTTTCTCTCTCTCTCTCCCTCCCTCTCCCTCTCTCTACTCCTTTCTCTATCCCTCTCTCTATCCTTTTCTGTCTCTCTCTCCCTCTCTCTCTCTCTCTCTCTCTCTTTCTCTCTTTCTCTCTTTCTTTCTTTCTTTCTTTCTTTCTTTCTCTCTCTCCCTCTCCCTCTCTCTACTCCTTTCTCTATCCCTCTCTCTATCCTTTTCTATCTCTCTCTCCCCCTCTCTCTCTCTCTCTATCTCTCTTTCTTTCTTTCTTTTTCTCTCTCTCTCTCTCTCTCTCTGTCTCTCCCTCATTCTCCAAAACATTTGTAGAAAAATGTCAAAAAAGTGCCAACAAAGACAAATTCTTAGTTTTTAAGTTCTAAGTTTCAGCTGTTAATTTCAGGGTTGGGTCAGTTCATGCACACATTATTGTTGTATGAATTGGCTCCACAGGCACAAATCAGTCCTTGCTGAATTTAAGAAAACTGTGTTTAAAATCACTGCTTTAGCACAATCAAAGTTTGATTTTCACACTAGTTTCTATCATCGCTAGTTCCCTTTTACCAGGAGACATTATTTAACATGAAAATTGACAAAACACTTATTTTCTATTCTGTATTTTCATTGCCAACCCCTGAAACAACAACAACATAAAAAAAAGTCTCTAGAAGTTGCTCAGACATACTGTGGGAACATGTGGACAAAAGAACATTATACACATGGACACGTGTGTGAACAGAGGTCTTCTTCTGTAGGTGTAGGATAACCTGTTTTGAGAAAGGAAAAATGTGTCTTTTCGTTTGTGCGGTACAGATGTGGCTAATGTGGTCGACCCGCTGAAAGAATCCTGTTGTGCTGGAAAGTAGGATTTCCTTCAGGAAGACTATTGGAAACAGCCCCCAGATATCAATTTTCTTACACTCTTTCTCAAAATAGTCTTGTTTGCTTTGTGTATGTATATCTGTGGGTTTAAATGCAGATATATGTAAACGAGGCATTGGTTGAGGAATTATCTTTCACATTTTTCTTTTTGCACGCTTATTAAAGCAATGCAGGCTTGGCCTGTCAGAGCCCAATCCATTGTGTGTGATGGAAGCGTTCTGGCCCATTTGCTTCACCTCAGCTGAAATCAAAGCGAGCAGCAGCGTTCTGGAGGCCCCTGGCACCCCGGAGAGAGGCCATGCAAAGCCCCCAGATCCAGCCCTGACAGGAGACAGAGCGGGTGAAATCTGCATCATATTAAACAAACCTAAATGCTTCAAGCTGTTACACACTCCCTAATGAAACATTTATGAAGGGCCCCTAATGCGATTTCAGAAACACCTTGTCATCATGGTTAACAAAGAAAATGAAGGCATGTAGATGTAAGAATAAGCCATTCCCTTAGAGCACAGGCACATTTGCATGAATAATTTATCCTTATATAGTTATTCCTAGCTGCATTGGCACTGGGGCATACATTAAATCCCCTGACAGGCATAGTTTGCAATAGGTTAACACAGCTGCTCCCTCACAGCTTGTATAATATTCACTGAAAAATCCTAGCAATAGAATGAGACACTCCGGCACAGCCACACATTAGCCTATGGTCACCATGACTAGCTAGAGGGGTAAAGCCCACCTTCCCCCCCAGCACAGGGCTAAATGGCATGGGGATCCCACTAATGTTCTAGTGGCTGAATAAATAGAACCCAATCCTCACATCTTTCAACATCGACAGTAAAGACCATTTCCTGCAGCATAGGAGGGACAAACCCTGAATACCATCGATTTCAGAAGAAACTTTGGATGAGCAGGTTCCCCTAAACCTGTTTAGTTGAATCAATACATTGTAGTTAAGTAAAACCGAATTTTCAGTGCTTGGAATAATTGATATACTTTTCTGTTTTATCATTTATATACATTTCCCACTTACTTTTCCATGTATTAAAAAGATTCATAATACTGATAAACATTACATTCCACAGAGTCCCTAACCAATGCCCCATTATATCCTCTAAGGAATCTGTGAAAATCCAGCTGATTAAATTCCTCCAATCAGAATGTCCACCACCTGGCAAAACACTTTACAAAAGACATGCAATAACAAAGGAAGGTATAAACCATTCTTCAATATTCCTTACACATTTTAAGCTCCCAACCAGTGGAATTTTTTCACTCCCAGTGCTTTGAAATCACCCATAAGGTTTCTGAAATTCCCTCTGTAGTCCTCTTTTTCAGGGAGCTACCAGGGCAATTGGAAAGCACCTACTGTTCCGACTCCGACTAAGAAGGAGAGTCGGTGGTAAAGCCTGCATCACACCTTCCTTTGGGAGTTCAATAGCGAGTCAATAGAAAGCAATTTCCTTGGGTAAAGGTTAGTTATGAGTAAGCAAGTGTTACTAAATATCATTAGGCATCACAGGGCTCTTTCCCTTCTCTGAGGCGATGAGGCAGAGAGTGCAAATGAGGAGATTATGTATCCAAACAGAGATGTTTGATGGAACATGTTTGCACTCCTGGTTCACCACAGAGTGTCATATTCACACCATCTCTACAGCCCGTGGAACAAAGCACATGTTGACACTCAGCTACTTGTCAAAAAGAGAACATAACGCATGTTGCAGTGGAGAACTGACAGATTTTTTCCCTGTTCTGAAACAGGTGAGTGTCACAGAGCATCCAGTAGCAGCAGCAGCAGTCTTGTTGAAGCTGATGGCACTAGTACTAATGGAAGCAACAGTAATGCCAATGAAAAACAGCTGCGCCCTATTTCCCCTTAGAACGTCTTCTGTTCGTCTTAGTTTAAAGCACATATTGTACGCATACGCTCGCTGAGGCTCACGGACATGAGGACACACACCTACACAACAAATGTGAGAGGCGCAAACACACAATGTGTACATCTGACTTTACTTAGGATCAACTTGCTCTGGCGTAGACCGCATAAGCTTATATGTTGGACCACGAAGCAACCAATCATGCCATGCATCTGGACGGTAAAGTCACTCCGATCATAAAGCATATCCTACAAATCATCTCCTCCATGATTCTTCATATGACCTTCATAACCAGCATCATACCTCAGTCTGGTACCTGCTTCCATCACCTCTCCAGGTTTTGAATTCTTCAAGCAAACTTCTACTTAACTCCCATGATGTGCCAGAGCCACACAAAGCCTATTACACTTTTTACCCATACAGGCATTTGCACCTCCCTTCCTTTCTATTTATTGTAGACTAAAAGCAGCCACAAGTGACCCTCTGCCAATGCATATGAGAGGCCTCTGCAGAAAGGATTTCAGCTTATTAAAGAGTTCCAGGCCATGTGGAGCTGATTTGGAGGTGTCAGGGAGATATAAACGCGTCATCTAAGCAGAGTGAAATATGGCATTGCACATCTTTGATCTGATTTGGGTCATCTCTAGAGCCCAGGCAGCACCAGAAGAGCGTCTACCAGTGCCTGCAGGGAAATGTGCATGGTATTATACCTGCCTTCACAAGCTCATGTTCTAAAGGGGCCGCACTGAGCTGCTACAGCC
This sequence comes from Ladigesia roloffi, assembly GCA_037577295.1. Classification (NCBI taxonomy): domain Eukaryota; kingdom Metazoa; phylum Chordata; class Actinopteri; order Characiformes; family Alestidae; genus Ladigesia; species Ladigesia roloffi. The sequence goes on along the minus strand of JBBKCR010000002.1, from coordinate 18,181,762 downwards.
ATATGGAGTCTATCTGAAGCGAAGGGGCTGATAGGAGAGAATGCAGTCAGGGAGGAAAGAGGCCTCACCTTATTTCAAAGGATATGAAAACAGATGATGTTTAACTTCTGCTGATTTGTGATTCTGTGTTGAGGTGCCTTAAAAAGACAAACAGACACAAGTCATTCATTACTTTTCACATGCTGTGGACAGAGATAAGTTAAAGATGGCATGAGGATGAATTTAAGGGCCAAACTGGAAAAAAAAACAGCTGCAATATTCTGTTAATAGACACACATGACATATAACTTCTGTCAGTATAAAATAAAGACACAAATCAAATCCGCTGTGAACCATAACCAATGAAGTGCAGTGTCTCAGCCAGATCAACTGAAACATGCGACATTAATCCAATCCTGTAAGAACTGTTCAGAAAATCACACACTCTCAAATGAGTCATTTGAAACATTTTGAAGGTTCAAAAACAATTAAGAGATTGTGAATGATCCCTATAATGTTCCAAAGAGTCTACCCACAGTTTAATTGCTGGTTAGAATACAAGCATGGAGCATCTGGCTCTATAAGGCAGCTTCATATAGCACTGATGACGTCTGATGTGTTTTCTCTTAGACAGATCAGAAGCAGCTTTGAAATGACACAACCAGTTCTATTACCAAATGGCAGTTTTGCCCCAAGTATTATATCTCATGGGTAAAACAGAGATTTAACAAAGATTTATAACTTTACATTTTTTTTAATATTTTCTCTCATTTCTGAAATGAATTTCTGTCTTTGCGCATCTCAGTGCAAAATATCTCATATAAAATTCCATTAGGCATAGAAGAACGCAGCAAAACAATTTTACAATATTAAAGAACATGAGATTCAAAACAGAGAAGAGCTAAGATTTTTCACTTATCCATGCACAGTTGTTATTTTTGTGGGTTTTTCATTGCATTGCAGCATATTACGTTTTCCTCCACAGGTAATCAAATGAATATAACACGATAATTTCATTTAATATGTTCATATATTCACTCAGAATTTACACAACCTGATGCACTGATGCAGTCGAGCTGTTTTATGCTTGCAGGTTCATAAAAGTTTTACAGCTCATACTTATTACAGTTCTATGCCTAGGATAAGCCTATAGGAGGTCATGTTTGAACCAGTATTAATTTCAGATGCACTGTATACTAGGAAAAGTTGTGTGTGTGTTTGTGTGCTTGTAAGATGGACCATCCATTCAGGACCCTTTGAAGGCCACTTTCCTCCAGGACAGGCTGAGATCATCTTGGCCTGTCTGGTTTAGCTCCTTCATCCACATGTGTAAATCGTGAGCATAATTAGCAGGGAGAAAAAATCAAAAGGAGATATGTTTCATAATTTAAACCCTAAAGAAACTGACCAACTTCACCCACATATGAAAGATCCAGCATGCCGCTCTGGAGCCCTGGACGCGGGTGAAAGAGAGCTGACAGGCGGGATTATTGTCTTCTTCTCGGAGACAGTGCAGGCCGTCAGGCGGGAGAGCTTCTGATGCCCTGCCAAGAGCTCCGCGCTGCAGGCCCACTCGGACATGTGTTCGGGGGGATTGGGAAAGTCTGGACAGTTTTCTGGAAAACAACAAGGGGCAGACTACTTTCATCGTGTAGGAGAGAACGGGTTAGGAGAAAGCTGCTACAAACGCACCTTCTGAGAGCCGCCTCGCGACAGGAGGACGGGGGTCGTGTCGTGACCTGGCGAACAGTGACAGGACAGTCAGGGGGACGAGGACAGGTCGAGTGCCTGCGTGTGCGTATGTGATTGTGTGAGGTCGCAACGGGACGGAGACAGGCCGAATGTTTGTGTGTGTGACTCATGTAAAAACTCAACACCACACCTGAGTGTGAAGCTCCACGGGAGCCACGTGCGCCGCGCGGGAGACCTGCAGGACTCATTACATCATATGTCCACAAGAAAGCTCTGCTCAGGTGACCCGATCTGTACATTCATTCGTTCTGTTAATGACGACAGTAACAAAGCACTGAATAAAAATCACTTCACTATACCCGCAGTGCTTTAATTAATAAACATCACTTATGAAGTATATCTGCTATTTCTAATGCGTTCTTTTATTTTTATTTTTATTTATTATTATTATTATTATTATTATTATTATTATTACTAGTTGTTGTTGTTGTTGTTGTTGTTGTTGTTGTTAATATAGCAGAAAATATTAATAAACGTTTGTAATAATAATTTTCTACACTTTCATCTTTTGCGTTTGTATATATGATTTGTAGTATTCTGTTTGAACAATTATTTAAATTGTCATTATTATTAATTGTAAAAAGCTTGTCTTTACATTTTACGTTACTGTTGTTGCTGTTAATACGACTACTACTAATGATAATAATACTAGTATATACCAATAATAATTTGCTGCTAATAATAATAATAATAGTAATGATCATCTTTTTTTCACTGTTGTCTTACTGATTTAGCCATAAATCTTGAAGGCCAGTGTTGAACGCTGTTCAACAGAAACGTCCCTTGGCAATTTTCCTATTGAACTTTCGGCTTACATTATCTGGCTGAACCCAGAAATCCTGCACTTTGAAACACGTGCTGGATACTATTAAAAATAACGATCATTGTAATTAAAAGGACAACGACAAAGGCCATTATAATTATACCGATAATAATAATAACAATGTACACAACAACAACAACAACAAAAGTACTACAATACCAGTAATGCTATAATAATAATACTAATAATAATAATTAAAAAAAAAAAAAAAAAAAAAAAAAAAAAATAATAATAATAATAGCAAAAAATGATGATGATAATATTATAACACCATTCTTTTACTCTTTCTTCTTCTTGTTATTACTGTAGATTAAATACTCCCCTACTTAATAACAGTCTTTCATGTGTGATTTCATTGTAACCCTACACTGGTCCCTCCTGTTTATTAGCAGCCAATCAGAGCTCGGCCAGCCTCCCCCTTTAGCTATTTACATCCACACCGGGCCGGAGCGCCTCCAAAAAACCGAACCGAACCAGGGAGAGGGTCCTGCGGGAGAGGAGAGTAGTGGAGGCTACGCGAGCGTCTGAGAGGGACGTCAGACATACACACACGCATACACATACCTACACACACACGAAACTTTTTTTTCCATTACTATCTGAGTTTTCTGCCCGGATCTTAAGTTTCCAGCCACGGATCCGAAGGTGGAGAGCGTATTTTCCCTTCCGCCCCTGCACCTCCTGAAGAGAGAGATGGAGGAGAGCTCGAGCTCGCCCGTGTCCCCCGTGGACAGCGTGGGGACCAGCGAGGAGGAGCTGGACAGGCAGCACAAGCGCGTGGGGAGGAAGAGGAGACCCAGCAAGAAGTCAAGCGACGAGGGCAGCCCGGGCTCCACCAAGAGGGGCAAGAAGGCCAGCCCGAGTCGCGCGCACTCCTACGAGGAGCTCCAGAACCAGCGCGTGCTAGCCAACGTGCGCGAGCGCCAGCGGACTCAGTCTCTAAACGAGGCGTTCGCGTCGCTGCGCAAGATCATTCCGACGTTACCCTCCGACAAACTCAGCAAGATCCAGACGCTCAAATTGGCTTCGCGCTACATCGACTTCCTCTACCAGGTGCTGCAGAGCGACGAGATGGACAGCAAGATGTCCAGCTGCAGCTACGTGGCGCACGAGAGACTGAGCTACGCCTTTTCGGTCTGGAGGATGGAGGGCGCCTGGTCCATGTCCGCCTCACACTAGCGGAGAGAGAGCTGCTGCAGCAGGGGTGGGTATAGGACACACTGCTAAGGGTACAAGACACACTGTCAGGGTACCAGGCACATAGCCAGGGGTTCAGAACTCAGTGCCAGGGGAACAGGACACAGGGACTGTCAGCCTGCCTGTGTGGGTACTATACAAACCCAGACACTTTGGCCTGAGAGAAAGCAAGAATTGGTGTAACCAAACAGATAATTGTTAAATAATAAATAATTACTCTTAACAGTGATGACGTTAATAATAATTATTATTATTATCTTAATAATTACAATTCCCTAAAGATAGAAGAATTGGCCCAGCAGTAATAAAATAAATAAATATAAAACAATCATCATCATCTATTTATTCATTCTAATAAATTGATTATAGGCCACAGAGCAGCAGTGCTCACTTATCTTCCACATCCAGGAATTGATTGTTTGTGGTTGTTCAAGCCATGAACCTCAGTAGTTTACACAGAGCCCTCATGGGCATTATGTTTTCAGGAATATACATTTTACAAGACTGATGTCCTGGTGCAGCTCTTAATGCTCCGACTACCCTCACTGCTGTTATTTGTTTTTATGATTTCTATTTCATTTGTACTTTCTCGTGAGAATGAAAAAGGGAAGCGACTCTTCTAAGAGTTCATAATTTTATGATGGTGACCATTTGACCACGGGAAGCTCAGTTTTACTTAAAAAAATCCAGCCTGTTGGGAAAAGGAAACCACAGTCATGTTCATGTGGGGTTTCTGTTCTGGCTGCTGAGTCAAAGACCATCAGGAGCATCAAATGTCTGTTTACTTACACTGAGATGTTTCTCCTACTCTGCAGTTTATTGGTGAGAGCACCTTGAATCCTGCTCTTCTTTAATAAGTCTCTGTTGATTTAATTTTCTGGAAACAAGGCGAAGCTGCTGCTTTTCCCAACACTTTCCATTCTTATTAACTGAGCCCCTGTGGCTCCTACAATTATATAACACTTTACACAGCATTTTTTAAAAACCTGAAGTCCTTCTATAAAAGGTATATTTTTTAATAGACCATTACAAATTAGATAAAAAAATGTTTTTAAATATTTTCAGTTGAGTGGCAAAACCCACAGCATCAATTTGACGACCAATTTAAGAACAAAATTTGTACAGGTTACAACATATCAATAAAAACGGGCTAACCCATTACGCTTATTGTCCATGTTATCATAAACAATTTTAGTTTCTCAGTAAATAATAGCTGCTAAATCATTTCTGGAGTTATTTCCACAAAGTTATGAACTTCACAAAACATAAGTACATAATAGTCTATTGCAATTGTATATTTTAAATGCATTATCTTCAGGCTCTGCTTCTTATTTTTGTTTTTCTATTTCAAGATATCAGATATGTGAAAAGGTGCAAATATGTGACCAAGTCCTCTGGAAAAGTGAATGTGGTGTAACTGCAGAACTTTTTGAAGTTGCGTAATTGGACTTTAAGGCCACTGTTATACCTTTGAGAATACATTTACATTATTCATGCTTTGGACCAAGGGGTGTAGCACAGGGGGGGCACATCCTCACTTTTGTTAAAATGTGATTCCATCATCCCCCCCCCCCCCCTTTTGTCAGATTATATTGTATGAAATTGATTAAATTGTATTTAATAACCTGTATAAATTGTAATTGTATAACCTCCCCCATTTTTGGAAAGCTTAATTCACCCCTGCATTGGACAACAATATACAGTCACCTTGCCCGTACATAATACATGCAGTGTTAAGGAGAGAAATATGAAGGGAACTAACACACCCTAGATGCCCTGAAGAATATATTTTAAGCTGACTCTATGGAGATCATGTTAAACTGCATGTCTGAATTGTCTGTGCGTTCCTGCTTGTGCTATTTTCCATCATTTAAACTGTTGGGAGGGCAGGTGGACTGTAGATCTGTCCGAAAGCTGAGTGTCACCATCCTAAAACTGAACTGTTTTCCAGGAATTATGCATGGTGTTTCAGTTCGGATCTTTCTGCATCAGCTAAAATGATTGACATTAATGGTTTCCTTTGCAGACTGATATATACCCAGTGGGTGCTAAATTAAACATTATGAGCTTTACCTTCTCTTAGACCCAGTGGCAGGGAGGGTGGGGGTGTATCTTTTATATGGTCTGAATTTTGTCCTAAGGTCTATAGGCTGAACACTACTAGAATGTTTTCAATGCTTATCCTTTTTCTATCTCTCTTCTTCTAGACTGTTTACTTCCACTAACTTTGAAGACACCAAAGGATTTCTTGAAGAACCTATAAACCTCAGCGTCAGGGCCGAGACACATGGTGTGATTCCCAACCGAGGGCTGGAGCACTTGAAGTGCCTTCATGTATCATCAAAGAATGACTTGAACTGAAACAGAGAAACTGGAATTTCACCTAGAACCAGACAAGTGGAACATTTTTAAACCCTAATCCAGAGGACCTCTAATAAAGACGGCCACCTAAACAAGAGGAATTTATTTTTTTTACACATAAACAAAGACAGAAAACTACCCAGCATCTCCAGATTGGGCCAATAACACATTTAATCTTTTTCCCCCCCCACCAGTTATTCTCCAGTGTCGTACAGGTGATGGTACAGCAGGACAGCCTTCTGTTATGTTTAATGAAACTATATTTCTTTAAATAGAAGAGTTTATATATATGAAATATATATATATATATATGAGAAAAAAAATGATAAAGTAATTTACATAATGCTACCTGTGAGTATCGTCAGCTTTTTTAAAGGCGACCAATGCAATTTAGAGCAATAGCTACTTTCCTAAAGTATGCTGCATGGATTACTGTTTTTTGTTTCTTTTGTTTGTTTTTTTATAGCAACATTTTCAGATTCCGTCCATTACTTCGTGCTAATTTATTAAAACCTATTTTTTGAACAATTTTGTTGAACAATGATTCATGCACAGGAACCAGACCAGATTTTACACACATACAAACTGGTTACATTCCTTTTACTGAACCCATAAACCACTCAGGGGAAATTGTGTGCCTGTATATACTTAGATCCTTGGGTTGATTGGTTTGTTTACTTATATATTTATTTGCAGTTGGCTTATTACAGTTAGCAATGGCAATTTATTAGCAAATGGGTCAGAAGTGGCTGAGTCAGGAGAGTTTGGTGGTGAAAGTGGGGCTGAGATGAGACTGTGCTGGTTCATTAGCAGAGGAAAGTGGAGTCTGCTGGTCTTCCAGAGGGTTTTGTGCAGCAAAGCTCTGGAGCTGCAGGAGACCCTTTAACGAGAAGTGCAGAGAGAGTAATAACCAAGATTTATCCAATCAACCCCACTTAGATTTACTCTTTTTCTCTCTCTCCCCCTCTCCCTCTCAAATCTAAAGCCACACTTGCAAAGCATGACATTGTTTACTTGCAATTTTCCTCAGACACAGCGTGATACAAATCTGCTAAATGTAAATTTATGGCCTTCGTTAATGGTGGATGATGAAAGTTTGCAGATAGTTTTGTTCACTGTTGAGCTCGAGTTCAGCCACGGAAAGTTGTATTTAGTGTTTGTGCCCACTAACCTTTAAAATAGTATTTATTCTGTTTTTAATTCAGCACTGAATTCAGAACTGTTAGTGATGGATTAGAGGAAAGGTGCGGTTTAGCTTTAAAACCTGCTGAGATGTGTGAGGCTGAGTTCTGGGGGTGTAAAACCTCAGTGAGGATGGAAAATACACCGTAACGATTCTTTTCGTTCGCACCTGCTCCAGAGTCTGCTATTTTCAGGTAAGAGAAAGAAAGAAAACAAAGTAAGGAAGGAAGGAAAGGAGGAGGGCAGGGAGGAAGGGACGAATGAACGAACAAATTAAGACAAAATAGCGAAATGAAAGAAAGAAAAATAATAGAAATAAAAGAAAAGGCTTAAGTAAATTAATCGAGGAAAGACGAAACGGAACCATAAAATAAAACAAGAAAGAAAGAATGAAGGAAAAAGAAGGAAGAATGAAAGAAAGAGCCAGAGAACTAAAGCGATTAAGAAAAAAAAAAACATAAGAAAGAAAGAGCCCAACTGATCTCTTGTTAAAAGACACAGTTAAGTAAAACTGAACCCGATTTAAGTGGACATTGGTCGCGTTGCAGGAAGGAGCGAGTGTGTGTGTGCAAGAGAGCGTGTGCTGGTTAGTCTGTGTGTATGTGTGTGTGTGTGTGTGTGTGTGTGTGTGGGAGAGAGAGAGAGGGGGAGAGAGAGAGAGTGTGTGTGCATGCTTGATAATGTCTCATTATCCCGGCCAGGCAGCGATCAGAGGCCCGTTTCTCCGCGCTGCAATCGCCCAGATGTTTCCCGTAAAATCAAACGGAAAAAGCAACAAAATTTTAATTTGCAGTAAAAGGAATAAAGGTTTACGCCGTGAGCGCCTGCAATAGGATTACAGCCTCGCTCTGACTCCAAAGCCCAAGGTATATACTGTGTGTGTGTTGCGGGGGTGGGTGTGTGGGGTTCAGGAGAGGAAATTCCTCTCTAGCATCTTGCTTTGTCCAGTTAATTTAGCTTAGAGTTTCAGTTTTATTACATTCAGTAATAATATTTTCCCCCTGGTTATGTAATGGTCTACTCAGTTCTCAGTCTCAGTGGTCATCTGCTTTAGTAAGACTTTTAATGTTTTTCACATCAGTGACATATGTGTGTCGCCTCTGGTCCTTAACCTGCTCCGAGCAGGTGCGGAGCGTTTCTTTCTGCCACAGCGCTACCAAAGCCAAACAAGCGTTTCAGTCACTGGCAGTACGTCCCAAGGAATTCCTGCAGTGTAACCCAAAATTCATATAGGATTCAAAAGCCTCAGCGCAGTTTCCAAGGATGAATCTGAGTTGGCTCGGACCCTTAGATATATCTCCAGGCCTTAGATTCTGAAATTTGAATTCTTTGATGCTTTCAGAGACGACTCCCTTCAGGGTCTGAAAAGGCCGTGACGTCCTCGTGCTGGAAAGTCTTTAAAATGGAGGGAAGTAAGTGAGTGACGTGGTAAAAAGATATAACATTTTCATATTTACATGTTAGACTGAAAAGCAAGATTCACATAACTAGCGCAAGCGAAGCCTGCGGTAGAGACTATATGTCCAAAAGTTTATGGACAATTGGCCATCTAGCGTTACTTTTGAAATTAGGGCTATGTATTTTGTGTTTGTCTACCTTTGCTGCAGTAAAAGTCTTCACTAATATTGGATAGCTTTTTAATAGATGCAGAAGACTGCTGTGAAGATTTGATAGCATTGGTCCTGATTCTAGATGACGTTATGTATCAAACACCACATCAGCTCAATTAAGATATATTGGACTATTCCACAGCATATTCTGGGGGGTTATACCCTCGCTTATGAGCTTGCTTGTATTTGGCATTGAGCATTATGACCTTAAGCTCATGTGCAGATCATCTAAAACCTCCTTTTTTAATAGCAATGCTTTTCTGGGGACACTACACAAGCTCTGTGCGCAGTTAGACATCTGTCACCGATGGATGCACCACAAAGAAACTGAAACCCCAAAATAGAAAGGACTTTAATATTTTTATGTCTCAGAGCATCTGTGGTGGTGCAGGGGAACCTGTCCCTCACTCATATACTTATTTGTTAATACTGGAAATGATTCTAGATAATCTCCTTTAAATGGTTCCTTTGGAAGGTTTTCATTTGATCTTTTTAGCAGAGCTTTAGCAGACCAATAGCAGCAATTTCTTGATCCACATGCTCAAAAGACCCAACAAAATCCTTTTTTTAAAGGCACTTCGTGAGCATAAGTATGCTTAGGACAGAGCATGAAAACAGCAATACAACATCCTAAGTACTGTTCAGTATTGAGCACTATATGTTATTATATAAATCTCTAAATTATGTGCTATGACTTTTACACAAGTACTACCCATTAACAGAGTATCCCCGGGCATGTGGAAGGTTTGAATTGGCACAAGCCATCAACATTAAGCTAGCAGGTGTGCAACCAGACAGGGCATGTTTACATTATTTGTAAACACATCTAAACTTCAGGAGAGGTCCCTTATGGAAAAAAAGAAACCCACCTGCAGGACCTCAAACTTAAAAGAAGCAGAGGAAGGTGTAAATAATCCAACAGTGAGGTGTGTGTGGTCTGGAGTAAGTCGTTGGAGCAGATAGACCACAGTGCATATTTATAAAACCAGAGAGAAAGAAAACAGATTTCAAACCAGTTTAGTATTTCACAAAGGGTTTTATACATAAGGTGTCTGGTGGAGATCTATGTAGAGCTGTACAGATCTCTGTCATCCAAGCTACAATTCTTCCAGCTGCAGTGCGGACTTGAGTCTTCCAGTAACCTCGAGGGACCAGCAGTATAACCTCTTGGTGACATCACCCTTCCTCCTGCCCCAAGAAGTGCCAAGAATTTTCTTACCAACCCCACTTCTCCTTCCCCACTGACTGCTTTCCTGTACTGTAATGACCCCCCCACCCCCAACACACACACACACACACACAACTCTCAAAGGTAGAATCAAACTGGACAAGAAAATGAGTTAAGAACACTAAAGTGGTTGTAAAGGTGGCTGTGAATGCGGCTGGAGGAATGCGTGCACAGGCCAAGCTGGGGAAATTACAACTGCATTGAAGTTGCTTTCCAAGGCTGCAATGTGTTTGCTTTTTGACTTTTTTTTCCCCTCTCAAATAGTTTTGCAGTATCCTTCAGCCACCTCTGTTCTCTTCATTGCAGCCTGTTCCCACCCAAGGCTTAAAGAGCTGCTCAGATGACTGCCTTCAGCAGAGAGGGCGGAACAGGGCTCAGAAAACGCAAGATCAGGTCAGCGAACAGCAAAAACTGCCTTTCATTCAACGTCCACCCAAAACAAAAGCTGTAAATACTGAACCCACTTTTGATTTTTTTTCCAAGACATGGCACAGTCAGGCTGGCGAAGTCCAGATTCACAAATCAAAGTGGACTGTCCACTTGCAGAGGTTTGTAGCAGTTAAATAAAAGTGTTGATCACGCTGCTGTGGTGTGTGGTTATTTGATCCATGCAGGCTGTGAGATCACCCTGTAACACACTAATACACACACAGACACACACATCACTTTCTCCTTTATTAGCACAGGGGTCGTGCAGGGTCACCTGGGTCACGCTACCAGAGGAGCCCCCTCGCTTACTCTCTCACACTCCAAACACACGCACAGTAAACACTGAGACCCAATCCACTATTACAGCTCAGTGTTTTGTTCCAGCAAACACAACGTGATAGAGTTGTTATGAAGGAAAATATCAGTCCAGCAAAGAACACAAGGGAGTTCATCTCACTGAAAAGGAGCTTTAGTGTTTGTGAGTGTGTGTGTGTGTGTGTGTGTGTGTGTGTGTGTTCTGAGACCTATTCAGTGTGTTAAAAGCCCTCTACTGTTAAGTAGCTGAGCTGACCAGTGCAGTGAGGTCTGAGACCACTAATGTTTACAGTTTTAATAATATTCTAATTCAATTCAAAATTAGAATAAAGTCCGTTATGAGAAGAATGTTATTCTGAATTATATTAGAACAATAATTGGAGTGGAAAAGAGATTCTTTAAAATACTTACATGAATTCCACAATTTTGTAATTGGCACATTCCCATTTGGCTTTAATGTCAGAGTGCGCTCCGGCTGGGATGAGCTCCAAATGTTTCGGCAGAGGAGATCTAATCCACCTCAACAGCGTCTGAATACACTCTTCTGGGGTAGGGATGAGACACTGAGGGAAGAAAAAATATCAGACCTTTTTAAACAAAAGCCTAAACATAGTCACAGTCATAGAGAACTGAATCTAGACATTTATTTTTTCATTTTATCTGTCATTAAGTTTGTTTCTTTATTTCAAAATGTTTTGGATTTGTCAGAATTTAAAAAAAGAATATATATTCAGATTTGAATAAAAAAAAACTTTCACACTTTTCACATTTCACAGTTAACCATAAGGACACTCTATGATTTTTTGGTATTGGCAGTTGTTTCATATAGAAAAATGGTCCTATATAGAATAAAACCTACTGCAACACCAAAAACTCAATACAATTTAAGAAACATGATTTTATACTGAATAGAACAATTTTATGCTAATACATATACTTTGCAGTTGCAAAAAAAAAATTCACTTCACTTTCTGGGCATAACTTTATATTAATACTTAAATTCCAGATAAATTACATTTCATGTAGTATTATCTTAATGCTTCTTTTTCATTCTACACTCACTTCTACCATGGCACTTGCATGTGTGTGTCTGTGTGTGTGTGTGTGTGTGTGTGTGTGTGAGAGAGAGAGAGAAAGAGAGAGATCGAGAGAGAGAGAGAGAGAGAGAGAGAGAGAGAGAGTATGCATAATCATGATGGAATAAAAATGTAGAAAAACTAAGCTCTTCAAGTTGAAGCTCTTTAGACACAGTTCTGAACAGCATAAATAAACACTGCCTCACTAACAATTAAAAATAAATAGCAATTCCCAACCTTGTCATCAACAATAACATTAAAGCTTTGTTTGTTTCACTTTAGCCTTCAATGCAAAAATTATTCGATAAAAAACTGATTCAAGTCAAGAATCAATGGAAAAATGTATGAATGCACCAGGGCCTGTGTGTGTTTGTTGTTGTGGATGGGGCGGTAGCCCAGAGCAGATGACTGCATGGAGATGCACGTGGTAATGTGTTCCTCATGTGGAGTCTTTAGGTTAAAACCAAGTCTCTTTTACAAGGTTAACCCAGCCTGGGGGAACTGCCATGCTGGTGCTGTGCATGGGGCTTAAATGAAAATAGCTCTGCAGGAGCTGAGTTTTTCCTCCATGCCTCTCTCTCTCTTTTCATGCAGCAGGAAGGTGGCAGGTCAGCTGTATAATACGGGGCAGCACAACAGGCAGAAATGGCTGCAGCTTTCATTTGCGGGTGCTTTCAGAAAGGTGTATGAGAAGTTAATGGGAAAAATATGACTCACCACAAGGCCTGTCTTCCTCATGGCATGGGTGACTCCACTTTTTTTGGAGGAAGAAGATAATTACACTGTAATTTCAGAAGGAACAAAATAGGGGCTATTTAACAACAGTAATAACAATAATAAAACATGGTGCAATGTTACAAAAGTTACATACACAAACCAAAATCAACCACGGTATTAAAACCATTGATTGGTGAAGGTGGAAAAGACTGATTATTTCATAACAATGGCACATTTCAATGGGAAAAAAATGACTGCAGGTGAGGAGTCAGTCTTTGAGTCTGGTCTATTGATAGCAGGAAAAATGGAGAAGTGTAAAGACTTAAGCAGTTTTGACAGGGGATAAATTGTGATAGTGTTCCCAGTATGCACCGGGCACCAAAGGCTCCACGGGACACTGCTGTCTGTAGACAATGGCATTTGTTAGCATTATCAGACAGCGATACAAAGTTTATAGACATACAAGGTTTATTTTTACGTGTTTATTACAATAAAAACAAGATTTATTCCACACTTACAGACCTCTCCTCATGCAACCTTGTTGTTAATTAAATACCTAGATAAGTACTTCACGAAAAATAAAATAGTTTTTCTGACTAATAAGGAGTAGATACATAATTTTTTTCTTCCTTTTGTACAACAAAATAAGACCATCTTCATTTAAAGTACATTTAGCTCTGGATCAGGTGTTTTTTTAATCCAGGCTTTTTTTAATGCTGCATCAAACACACAATCACAGAACGAATACAGCTTTTCATCTTACAGTAATACTACAGTAGAAAGGAAGTTTACACAATTTACCATAACCCGAATGCGGTCTGGTTAGAAATGTTTTATGTCTGGAGTTCTTTCTTTAGTTTTGTGATGCTGACTGTTGAGGTCAAGTTCTGTTACTTACTAGCTTCAGCCATATGCAAACATTTGAGCAATTTACATGTTTTTATTTTATTTTATTTATTCTCTTTGGGGAAACATATAATACATCTAAATGGAAGATTAAAATAGGTGCTCTACCGATGGAATTTCACCCCCCCCCAAAAAAAAAACAAAAAAACCCATAAACTAATAAATGAGATACTTAAGACTTAAGTATAGATATATAAGTATATAAACATACTTATGAACTGATTGTGAAATTAATACTTGGTCCGCTTGACTATCATCATGGAGTCACTGGTCATGTGTTAGTGCTTAGAGGCTGCACGCTCACCTTGAAGAGGTTAAAACGGCTAAATCGAACTGATCATACAGTAAGACAGCTCAAGCACAAATATACTGGTAGCAGTGGTAGAGTGTGAGAATAGTATTTAACAGTGCATATCTGTCTACGTCTCAAGCAATGCTTGCATAATAGAAGACACAGACCTTTGTAGGATGGTCCACTGGGTGGTCATCCAGACCAAAGCCTAATGGACCTTCATGTACAAAGGGGTTCAGGTGGAGAGCATACGCCCAAATGCTTATTATTTAGTATTCAGTCTCAATGGGCATAAAGAGCAGACCCACTGTGAATACTGTGATCACATTTTAGCAACAAATTCCATCAGCAAAGTCTCACCTGAGAGCCCACAGTGATGGGTCAGTGGACAAATATGCTCTGCCCATGCCTCTTCGGGCTGGGTGCTGCTCTCTAGACTAAACACACAGCAAGACAAGCAAACGCAACCCAGCTTTCCAAACACGGCACACGCGAGGCCAAGGCCCACACTGGGCCTGACAGTCAGTCTACAGGAACAAACACATTGCAGCTCACTGATAAACGACCCAAACAGCTGTCTGGAATATTTGAGAATCAGTCAAACAATAGCACAAAGGAAATGGCTTGACCACCTCAAGTTAGAGAACAAATCGAGACACGGTGAAGACAGGGAATAATGCCATGGGACGGGAGCCTAGGGCCTGTGATGAAGAGCGAGAAAAGGAGATGTATATTTTTGCTAGAGGAGCGTGCCCTTTCACTAACACACATCTTGATTATTATGTCATATCAAAACAACGCCGAAAGCCTGATCTGTAATTTGGCCCAGAGATGCAGCTGCCTTCCTCCACCACCATTCAGCGCCACAATTAAAAACTTGAGCTGAGCGCTGAACGATGCTCGGAAAGGAGGCCCTTTTCTAATATAAGGGACAGTAATGACAGAGTGAGCGGCCTATGGGTGAGCAGAAGGAGCAAATAAAAAGAACATGGGAGAGACAGAGAGAGAGTGGGAGAGAGAGAGAGAGAGAG
>JBBKCR010000002.1:18147450-18159854 GCA_037577295.1 Ladigesia roloffi | reverse complement strand
ACACACACACACACACACACACACACACACACACACACACACACACACACACACACACACACACACAAAAACAAACACACACACACACACACACACACACACACACACACACACACACACACACACACACACACACACACACATTCGTTCAAGCAACAGTAGCACCAGCCAGTAGTGAAAGGACGGCCCACTGCAGTGCTGCTAGTGCAGGGGACCAATGGCAGGAAACATGAAGCTGAACACCAGCACTGAATCTCACCTGCTGGCACCTCAGAAGGCTCAATGGTATTTTGAAAACTGTTTTCCAGCCCTTGTCCTCATATTTTAAAGATGCCAATAAAAAGGAAAAAAAAAAATCACCATCTGCTGAGAAGGATATTATTGATGATCAGCTAGCGCCCTTAATAGTTATTTCATCTGAGAACTATGACATTCATAACTATAAAAAGTCTAACAAGTGATGAGACATACAGGAAAATATAGAAACAGTTCAACCATTTAACTTTTTTCCTCATATACCACAAGTTCTGCAAGAGGAAAAACATCTAAATGGTTTGATCTTATGTGGCACTGAACTACCGGTTAGATTTCATGCTTTCAGTGTTTTTTTATATCTTCTACTACTACGGCATTCAAACTGGTCCAATGGAAAAGTGTTTAGTTACAGTGCATGCTAGTTAATGGAGGCGATATTGGAGATTTGGTCATAGAGTTTGAACAAAGAGCTACATTGGCCTGCACTTGCTCTCAAAAGCACTGAAGAATTCAACCGAAAACTGTTCCAACAATGTTTGCCTGTGTACAGCTGGCAACTACCTTAAGAGCTATTTCAAAGCGAAATATCCTGAAGTTATGCAAAGTCCAAAGCAAGTATAGAAAAACTTAAAAGAAAAAAAAAAAATCAAAATGACAATAAAATGATGATAATGTGTGCGAGACACACAGAAGTCTGCAGGGCATTCCTGGTAAACATGCAAAGGGCGTTCTGTCCTTCGGGCCTTCAGCCTTTCCACTCCTGGAAAAAAAAAGGAAGGAGGGGGGCCGAGGGACCCAATGGCCTTCCCCTTATGTAACTAGTTTTAAGGCAATGTTCTTCTCAAATCGTCACTAAATCCACCTGCTCTTTAAAAAAAAAGGCACAATCTCTTGGTGTCTCTCTCTCTCGCGTGTGTGTTAGAGGGGTTCCAGAAGGGCTGCTTCACTAGCCACCTTCCGCACCTCCTCTAAAACTCCCTCAATCCCTCCCGTCCATGCAGGCCATGCCTCTGGCCTCTCCTCTCAACCATCTCACAAGCACGTCGTAGTAACTTTCCATTACGTCGCAATTCGGAATGAAACAGCATCAGTCACTTTTTACCCTCTTCAAGAAACAATGAAACAAGTAAACTTACTAACAAACAGAGACAAGAAATAAAAGCAGAAAAAAAAGGACACAGCCACCATGAAGTCCACAGTTGGAACCATGTGGACATTAGTGGCCATGAAAAGAAGAGTCAGGGTTTTTTCCTTTAAAGCACCAGCTCTCACATCTACCAGTGGGATGCGAGTCTGCGTTCCGCTCGAAAGCAGGCGTCCGTGAAGGACAGACAGGCGGGAGGCCTGGGTGCTCCCCGTGCCAGACAGAGACGGACTAAAAACGGCAGAGGTGTTCCGGACTGGTGAACTCCAAGAGTTTTGGAGATGTCTTCGGTCCGTTTCGCTTCCCGTGCTGAAAACGCTCTCAGACGCCTGCGGGAGGAGGCTTGCGGCCGTGGAGCCGGGAGCGGCAAAAATGAAACGGATGGAGAGGGCAGAGTGAGGTCACACACCAGTGAGAGGCTGTGAGCCAAAAGAGGTCACCGAGGTCATCACCAGACTGCTTCTACAATGGCATTTCCTCCTCCATCGGCTCCTCTTCAGACCTGTAACATATCAAATGATCAGCCATCCAAAATTCATTTCTGCTTAAACACGTTTATTCATGAAGAAATGCTCTGAAGCAACATCTGCAGTCCAGGTAGGCTTTCCAATCTGCATTGTTCTCACTCTGCACTGTATGTTCTGATATTTGGATTCACTTCTGTAACTTTTTTTGGACATGTCCAAAAGTTTGGAGACAATGCTCATCTAATGCTTCTTTGAAATAAAGGGTATTAATAGGATGTTTGTCCTCTGCTCTGCTGCTCTGGAGGTACATTGCTGTGAGGATCTGATTACTTTCAATCATGAGAGCATTACAGAGGGACTGATGTTATGTGATTAGCTCTGGAGTGAACTTAGAGTGTGTTACATATTTAAGGAATTCTGAACCCAAATTGGTTCCCATTGAATTAAGAGTATTACAGTATTTCAAGCTCTACAATATCCCACCAGTGGAAACTACGCCTAAGCTGCTGTGTATCAACAAACAAATTGGTTTCAACAGTTTAAACGCAAAACACCCACACTGACATGCACACCTACACCTCAGGAACCCACCTCTTCCCCATGTGCTTGGCAGCTACAGATAAAGAGGCCATGGCGGTCACTGTTTCAGCCTCCTCTGTCTCACACTTCTGAGCTTCGATGAGTGAGTAGCCCAGAGTTGAAGCACTGCGTTGCAGACAGCGCCAGTACTTGCCTACAACATACACACGTCTTAGTGCAAGCCTTTTTATATCAACTTGACAAAGACACAAGTTTAACACATTACCAAATAAAATTCTGGTCTACAATATGAGGGAAATGCACAAGAGAACGCAGTGTTCTGTAAGTCACTGAAGCATGTTACAAATACACTTACCATGAGCTTCCAGAACTTTCTCTAAGGAGCGCACAGCATTGAGATTGGGTCGTTGCTGTAGAACCTCATCAGAAAGTGGCTCCAGCTGTGGATGACAGTGGAGGAACAAAGTCATGTTTCATGCTACAAAACTGGTCACTTGTGAGTTTTCAGTTGGAACATTTTCTAATACACATTCATAGCATTCAAGCCGTACTGCCATAAACACTCCAAGAGCCTGTATGATGATGTTGACATCATTTAAAGCTAAAAACGTTAGTAATTGTCCAATCCATTGGTTAATTTCATGACTGCATGGTGACAGAATGAAAAACACCCAGTTTGTGTCTCTGGAACAGGCTGGTTGTAGCATTGTAGCATGTTTTCGTCAACTGCAATCTTAATGGTTGGGTAGCAGCAATACAAATATTGGCATTGCTTTGCTGTACTGGTGGTTAGCTAACAGTGACCGCTGCAATATTGGCAGGTTACTCACATGATTTGGTACAGTATTGGTGGTTACCTGACAGTGTTTATTATTAGTGTTTATCTTACAACAGTAGGTGAAATAGTGTAGAATTGAAGGCCAGTTAAGCATTTACTGAAAGTGGTTGGGTTTGTTTTAGATGCAGAATTGGAGATTATCTGCTATGGCTAATTGCTAAGTTAGATGTTCACTGACAGGATTAGCGATATTATTGGTGATTATTTAGAAGACTTGGATGTAATCGTACTAGTTTTCTGACAGTATTAGCTGAAGTACTGGTAATTGTCTGGTAAAGCCAGATGCAGTATGGGTGATTTACTGGCAGGGAAAGCTGCAGTGTTGGTTTTTATCTGACATCTTAGTTGTGCAGCTATGTGCAATGAGAGGTGTTTATGCCCTGATGAAAACTGACAGATATTCTGAACGTTTCACTCAGAGTATGCCTGGTCCTGCTCTCACACAGCCCATAATGCACTGTATTGTTCGTTGTCAAACTTCAGGAGCACAAAAGGCCTGTGCTCGCGACAGCCTGGGGACCAACGGGGCCCGATAGGGCCAACAGGGCCGGAGCCCAGAGCAAACAGCAGGGACGTAATAATGCATTCCTAATGTGGAATGATTCCATTTCCCCTAGGCTGTGGGCTGCATTGTTTCAAAGCCACAAAAAAACGTTATGAGGGGGAAAAAAAATTCAAACTTTTTATGTGAAAACAAGCGGAAGGAGAAAGGCATGCATCCTTCTGCTGCCCTACACAAACCATCTGCGGAGAGAGAAAGAGAAGGACGAAGAAAGACAGAAAGACGAGACCTTTTCTTCCCGAAGCTCTGCTTTAATTAAGGAAAACATCAGAAAGGACGGGACAGAACTGGAGTAGAGAGGTGTTCTGGAAAGAAGGATACTTTAATCCTACAGTGGCACGCTTTGCAGACCCCTGAAACCCCTCTGCTCTCTTCACAGCAGCACAAAAGCACGCATAGTTCCGCAAAGCCCTACAGTACACTCAAAGGTATCCTTTACTACAACAACACAGAACACACTGCCACTCCAGCACTAAACTTCAGGGAATGGGGAAGAACTGAAGGAATAGATGGAATGATGTGTGTGTATTTTGATGGACCCATGCAAGGCTACTTCACACTGTGGGCACCTTGTGAGTTAGGAGGAGGAAAACCAGAGGTTTGAAGGTTGAATTGTCTGGCAGAGCCAACATTCATCCTCGACAATAGATGATCTTGTTGAGCCACTGGCATTTAAGATACAGGGAACCACACCGCTCCCAGTGTTGCAGACACCACCAGAGTCTCTCCAGTTCTGTTTACCGCAGCTAAGGAGAAGTGTTCACTTAAATTTCGTGTGTGTGTGTGTGTATGTTAGGGCAGCAACTATCGAATTTTTCTTAACTTTAAATGATTCGTCTTTTTTCATAAGGATCACTTCTATGTTTTGTTTCAAATTATACTTTCAAACTTTTCTACATGCTGCCTTGTAATTTATGCTCTTCATGTTCTATTTGAATAATAATTGTGATTTTGCCTATTGCGCTCATGTTTTTGTTGCAGTAATTGTATCATATTGCTGCTATGAAGCAATATGAGATCTGAGACAAGGGCTATGCACAGGAGTAGTTTAGCAAAACCAATCTACTTACTCCAGATGGTCTTCAGCCAAGGTGTTTTAATGTGTTCAGCTTTTTCACTTCACAGCCGAAGCTCGGAGATATTGCAATAGTCACACAATTTTTTTTTAAAGGAACATCGATTCAACTTCAGTCAGGTGGTGCAGACTTGTGGTTTAGTACTCAAACTGAGCTATAAAAAAATAACAGGCGTTTGGGCAGTATTTAGAGAAGAATTTGGGTGACTGGTAGCTTCTACCGTTAGTTAGTAATGATAGTCTCATGACTGCAGGGCTTAAAAAGCACAATATTGAAAATAAACACTGTCTGATAGACTATATCTGTGGCAAGTGAACAACTGTGTAAATACCCAGACTAACTATTCCTTTACAATTTTAATATTACTATATAATTATATAATTAATTGTCGAGATGGGCCATTATTTTCTTACTAACGATGCTGCCTTCAATCAAGTGATTTCTTGTTTCAATCACCATACAAAACAACAGAAATCATATTGATTTCTTATTTTCCTGTGTTATAATTATTGAGTTTGAGTAAACGGCCTGAGGAATTTTCAATAATCAATGTTGTTGACAGCTAATAGACTTTACAGCCCGCGTGTGTGTGTGTGTGTGTGTGTGAGGCCAGGTGGTCATCCACTCACAGCGCCCTGCTGTGAAGCTTCCCTGTGGCTCACGTCCAGTCTCCAATCAGCCCAGACATCTCCCAAATTTCCGTCTGAAATCCCTTACCCCAACTCCAGCTCCCACACCCTCAACTCACTCCTCAACCCTGCAGCTCCCCACGCAACCCCCACTCTGCTCCTCAACCCTGCTGCGAGTGTGACCCTCTACTGCCCTGGCACTGGCCAAGGGGGGGTGACCTGTCCATCAGCCTGACAGACGCCCGTGCCGCGAGCCTATAAACTTTAATGGGTCTTGTCAGTGCGCTCCAAGTGGCTTGGCAGGTATGAAACACAAGGCGGCTGCCGGCATCCGCTGTGACATTCAAGGTTTATTTTGAGTTCCTGCTCCTAGAAACTAGAGATGAGTGTGGTCATTCAAATACATGGACATACAAATTCATCACACAATTCCCCAAATAATGCTCATGTGGTGTACAAATCAAAGATAAAAAGAAAAAAGCTTTACCGTGATATTATAAATAATAGCAGTGAGGAACAGCAGGAACGTATTATGTTATCTAATACTTTTTGGACACATTTAGGAAAGCATATTCAGAATTCAGCAAGCACTACATTATCAAAGTGTTCCTTCCAGTGCTGTACTTTATGATTATATTAGATACCAATAAAACTCACCCAGGGTCAGAGAAGACTAGGACAGAACATACTCGTTTTGTCTGAGTCTGTGTTTTCAAGTGCTAAAGGAAAAGGAAGACCCAACTGAGGATCCCGTGCGAACTGAAGGAATGCATTTCAGAGCCGTTTAGAAACTGCAGGACGTAAACACTCGAGGAAATGTAACCTGTCCAGACTGTTATGGTTTTAGATGAAAGTGCCAGAGCTGGTCTGCAATAGCTGATTACAGTATGTTATGCTCATTTTGCACAGTGACCTTGTAAGAAATTACTTGCGACCTTGGGAAGGGTACGCATATTTGCACTAGGCAGGAGGTAGAGCTCCGGACCCCTGGGGCCCACAGGTGAAAGCCTGCATGTTTACAGTAACCACTGGGTAAACATGGGGATAACCTCATCAGTGACTGGTAACAATTAGCCTATTAGGCCATTTATCATATAATTAGCAACAACCACAATTTGGAGAACAACATCTGTTTGCGCACATTCACCAATTAGCCACGGGTTCAGAGTTGACTAACGTCAGAGCCAATGCATCATTCATGAGGCATTTAACCAGAAAAGGCCTTTGATTAATCACCAAAGTGCCGAGCGAAAATAACATGGCAGTTGGGTCAACATCAGTGGAGTTTACCACCGGCCCGCTCTCCTGATCTGAGTGGCTTTGAGAGGAAACACAATCCTCATTATAGCAGAGTCTCCTTGCTTTTACCTTCCAATAAAAAGGGGAACATTTCTCACACTGGAGTCTGCAGTAAAACGCTCGATATAATGACCACAGTCATGCTGGAACCATCTCTTTTTCTCCTCTTTGGAGAACAGCAGGAGTTCTGAAGCTCTATAGCACAAGGAGATATTCCAGGGATCTTAATAGAGTGATCAAAATGCGTGGGCCACAAACTGTTGGGGCCAAACAAGTCCATTTTGAGTACAGGCTAGCTGATGCAGCTGTGTTCCCATGAGAGTAGTCAACACACTCTAGCCTTCACGTATGAGCACACACACACACACACACACACTCCCTCTCTTGCTCTATCTGCCTCATCACGAATCACTGGCCTGCATTCCAGCTCTATTACACTGTAGCTTTTGTAAAGATCATGATAAAACACTTGCTTCCTGCTATTCTGATTACAGACCTTACCCTCCTTTTATTTGATCCGTTATCAGGTTTGTGGCCCGAGTGACTTGTTGTGCAGGTCATCTAATGAATGCTTGCCCCGTACACACTTGCTCCACGCTGAAAAAGGCCCCTGCCAGGAGTTCCTTGAACCCGTGCCACTAAAAATACCAGTGTTACTTTATCAGCCGTGTGTGTCTGAATTTGGCACGTGACGCGCAGGGTTATTTTGCATGGCGGCGAAACAGTCGGACCGGGCTAATGAGCCGAACGCTCAAACTATTTGCGTTTCGGTGCGGTGTGTGTGTGGCTCGGAGTTTCAGGGCGCCGTGATGTTATTTTAGAGTCAGGGGCATCTGAGCGTGCGTGAGAGAGGCACATTTGATCCCATGGAGGTTCTGCAGAGAAATCAAACTCTCTGCTGCTTTATGACAATGGCTTCCTTTCGACTTCAAATGATTCCCAATTTCCTTTGATTACTTCATCCCTGTCTCTCTCGCTCTCCATTACTGACCCCGTCTGCATGAAGTGTGAGCCTAACAGCTTTCATATGTGCCACAGGGACATGGCTCTACTAGAGAGAGGGAGAGAGAGAGAGGGGGAGAGAGATAGAAAGAGAGAGAGAGAATAACTCTGCCTAATAGTACCACTCCCCCGCTGAGTGAGTCTCTACAGGCGTCTGAAACTGATCCATACAGCAGCGCTATTGCATTTGAAAGGTCAGCGGCCGCTCTCCTATTTACAAAACCCTCTTAACTCCTCTCCTCACTTTTCTCTCTTGTCTCTCCGTCACCTCCTCTTTTCCTGTTACGATCCCACTCCAGCTCACCCCCACTGAACAGTGGAAGTGGATACTTTAGTAGAACTCTGAGCCCTTGAACTCCAGTTTTTATCCAGATTACACAGAATTACACTCACTGGCCACTTTATAATAAACACAAGCCTTGAAGTTTCCCCTTGCTGGTATTGATGCACAATTAGTGTAGGCCATTCTGTAACATTTCATCAGTGGTCAGTTTCTACCACAAAGCCACTCATGGCTGGATACATCTGGGTGAGCTGGGCAGTGACAATAGCAGGTATAAAAATCATAGCAGCAGTGCAATGCCTGGTATATTCCTATCACCACCACACACACGACCAGGTTAGCGACTCAATTAAGAATTGGTCAGTAGCGGTGCTGTGGTCAGAAACCAGATAATGAAACATGGGTTTGTGGGCCTGATAAATAAATGACAACTGAAACGCTCCAAATTCGTCAAAACGTGTTTGGATATTAATATTTCCTCTTAAGTTTACCGCCTCTAGCTATGAGACCAACAATGCTAACAAACAGTAAATAGTTACTCCGTGTGTTTCTGTACAAATTCAGAAAAAATGAACAAAAATAATCGCCACTTCCTCAAACTGCATCCCGCTCTTCTCTAAAGTGGCATATGCATTGTGCATGTTTCTAGATACGCAGGTTTACTCTGAAAACAGACCCTGTTGTTTAAACTTGCTGCCCACTGACTACAAAGTGAATTTTGGTCATTTAACTAATCCCAGTGAATCCCCCTGTGTCCTGTGAGTCCACGTCACCTTAAAGAAAATCAATTTGAGCAGGTTAAGAATTCCTGGAATGTATTTACGGATTTGCTTGACTATAGATTTCTAGTGTTTGTGAGTAACTTTAGCCTTGTAGCTCCATTGCTAAACTAAAAAAAAAAAAATTATTCGAATTTTAAATATGTCGTGGCTGATCATCTCTCTGGGGAATAAGTTTCATTTAATTTCTTGGAACAAACAATTCCATTAAAGGATATTTTGTGGATATTATATGAACAGCAGTAACAGAAGTGTAGATGCATATATAAGTCCTTTAGCAGAGGCAGTCTGAAAAGGAGGAGACGGGCAGAGATGCCATGGCTGTGATGTGACCCCTGAGTCAGGCTCCACGCCTGTCGAAGGTAAAGCGATTAGGGTTATTGCATTAAGGCTGGTGGTTAGTGTAGCTCGGCTCTAAAACAAACGTTGTTCAGAGCTGTTAAGATCTATTTTCCCTGACAGGTTGGAAGTGGCGGCTTTTTTTTTTTTTTTTTTTAAACAGAGGCACAGGGCCCCCAGGCTGAAAGACAGACAGCATGCCCACCCTCCAGTCCCCCTGCAGCGCTCACACAGGGCAGCGTCTTTATGAGGTCCAGCGGCCAGTCGTTTTGTCCTGTTTATATTTTTTCTCATCCAGTAGAGCGGAACAGGCTCGCTCTTTACGGCTCCGGGACTGTATTTACAGCCTTGTCTCGAGAGCCAGGCTCAAACACTAGGAACAAGGGCCGTCCTCTTATTCAACTGGGGAAAGTGGGGAAACGATTCAGCTTTCTCCAGTGCACTCTGGTCCCAGCGGTGAGATAAGCCGGCCTCTGGGATCTTGTATAAGGTGAGCGCGAGTGTCAGAGTTGAGCTTTGTGCAGCTCCACCTTGGGAACAGGATGCTATTAGCTCTGCTTTAAGGCCTCTCAGGGCCTGAGTGGATGGCTTCAGCAGGTTTTCTCCTCAGCCAATTAAAGTAAACACCATGAGGGTGTGTGTGCCTCTGGGTCAATTCACGTCCCTCTCTGACAATACATAGCACCTGCGAATTCACTTCGGCTTACTGCTCACCTCTGACGTAGCGCGAGTGACTACTGCTGTATTTTTAGTGAGTCTGTTAATGATATGCTATGTGAGAGCACTCTGAATTTCTTTCAACACGAGGGGGGAAACTCATGCAAGCTTTAGTGCATGTAAAACTTAGATATGCACAATAAAACCCAAGAATATATGTGGTATTGCAACAGTGCTTTTCTTTCTAACCGCAGACCACCAGTCCTGAACAATAATGGCATACAGACCCAAAACGTCCAGGGCAAAACTCATCCTCACCGCAGCCAAACACATACTTGATACAAGCCATTAGCTTCAGAGGAAAGAAGGGTCGGCCTTTTTATTGCGTGTAATCTGCTGTGTGCAATGAATCACAGAGGATAGTTTGTTCAGTTCCGGCTATATCAAACACACTCCCACAATTAACCCCTGATTTTTTAACTTCTGCTTGACGACTTCCACTTCCTCTCTCCCTCTCTGTGTTTGCAAGCTGCCTCCCACACTCAGTGGCCAGTAGGAGGGGTGTGTGTGTGTGTGTGTGTGGTGGGGTGAGAGATGAAGGAGGAAAAAATATGATTGAGAGAAAAACAGAGTCTGAATGGAAAGCTGCAGCAGGACAGATGAGGCAGAATGACAGATGGAAAGACGGTTGATTACAATACCAAAATGCCTGGTGACAAAATCAAAGGGCTAGAAAAATGAGTGGAAAAAAGAGAAACAGAAATAAACTAGGAGGCAAACAGTTTGTGAAGACGTTTTGTGGGTCGATTATAGCTTTAAATACATTTAAATACTATATTAAATGAGTTAGTTAAAGGGTGAAGCCGGCAGATGCCAATCAGCATGATGTATTAAGCTTGGAGTTTACAATTTTATGCTTAGCAGCATAATGACCATAGAAATATGATTAAGAGGTTAACTGAAAGTTACACTAAGCAGTTTGTTGCATGAAGAGAACTGGTTTTAAGGGCCCTTGATGTACTTTGCAGTTTTTAAGCTGCAACAAAACAGCTGTCAATATATTTGGGAACACCACCACATCTCCACTTTCAGAAAAAGTGAACTTGGCACTAATTTCAATTATATGTTTTAAGGAAACGATTCAACAATTCTCTCTTATGGCAAAATACAACCATTCAGCTGAAACATGTGCATTGTTTTGCTTTGCAAAACAATTTGGGACCAAGCCCCCACCAATAGCATGATATGCTATTATTTATAAAATGGACAAAATATTGGATACCAATTGGAACCAGAAAGTGTAGTGCCACGCTGAAGGCAGACCTGTGTCTGTATACTGATACACTAAGCATACTAGGCATAACTATTCCTTTAAAATATTACGTTCTTTAGATTGATAACACATGTCCAGATGTGTATACGTATTTGAGTGGTAAAGAAAGGAGCATCTAGACCTTCCATCCTCTACCATCGCTCTGTTTCCTTACCTCGTTTCCCAGTAAAGCAGAAACACATGCTTCAGACGCATCGCAAATGGCAGTGAGGTCGTGACCCCCCTCCAGGGCGAGCACCACGCGGCCGCCGGCAAGGCCCATCAGCTGCTTGGTCAGGTAGCCAAAACCTGCCCAGGGGGAGAAAGAAAATGTGGGTGGAGGTTAGAGCTGGGCCCAAAGGCTCCGCCGTCTGGCCTTCGATCAAAGGAGCCGGACTCGGAACGGAGCGGAGAAAGAGTGAGGGGGAAAGAAAAAAGTAAAAAAGGGTATTGCATCATATTTTCTCTGTTGCAAGGAAGGCACCTAGGATTTAGTGAGCCTAAACGCATAATACAAGGCAGGTTCAATTTTAATAAATGTGGCTCGAGATTTTTACTCCAGGCTGCTTTTGATCTTTGTTTGAATAAATGCATCCCGCTATACTTATTCAGGCCAGTCTGAAGGTCTGAATGCGCTGATAAATTCTTCTAAAGCTCTAGGGGGCTTTCAGATCATGCAAAGTGATCTTCAGGGCGATACATTCTGACCAGTACACTCGCATACTGACAAAGAAGTTCACCAACAGAACACTGAACATCTGAGTCACTTGATTTATATGCAGCCATGGACTGGTTTGGAAAGAGTCCCTGAGTTTGAACTTTGTTTGATCTGTGTGTGTGTGTGTGGTAGTCTATGTGATTGGAACTTTTAACTGTATATAAAATAACAGTAACTCTATATCTATTTACATGTTTACCACTGTAAATTTCCTGATAAGCATGAGTGTGTGTGTGTGTGTGATGGATTCTGTGGTTTGTAAATGGCCACCGGGCTGCTATGAAATTATTTTATAACATATTTGAAGAACATTTTTTAGAAACACAAAGGGCCAGTCCAGGTAAAGCCTTCTCAACTGTTTAAACCCACCTAAATAATCCCATCAACATTAACCCAGTCTGGATCAATGAGATCACTGATAAACCCTTCTGAATAATCTCACTAATGTAAACCAGTCTGAATAATCTCACTAATGTAAACCAGTCTGAATAATCTCACTAATGT
>JBBKCR010000002.1:18098487-18109523 GCA_037577295.1 Ladigesia roloffi | reverse complement strand
TCACCTTCGACTTGGATGCCCTGGGGGTAAGCAAATAAACATCAAATTTTCATTTTAGGGTGAACTGTCATTTTAAGACACATTTTATTGAGACGCACCACATTGGACTCGTTTAGAAAGTGAGTCTAAACAGGTTGCCAAGTTTAGGCAGATCCCAAGCTGGACATGAATACTGCACAGGCAAGGTAAGTCTTCACTGTCTAATCCGACTCTGAAATGGCACTTACTAGAACAAGTGCAAACCCTCTCAACCCATTCTAAGTGTCAATTTAACAGTGAAGTTCTGTGGTAAAGCACAATAAACCCTGTTCTCTCTCTCTCTCTGGCTGCTCTGAGTTTATTGTGTGAACTTCCTGTGTGATGATTTCAATTATCTCTCCAACGGTTGAGTGGGAAGAAAGAGGTTCTCCCCCTCTCTTGGACTGGCTTGATACAGCAGGCATCAATCAGAGCGGACAGCAAACTGCTCCAGAGAAGCCCCTTTTTGCATGAGAGATGTATTGACCTGGTCGACTGCTGTCAGCTCCACGCAGTGGGAGGCTAATTAACACTGTATGACTAATTTCATTCAAATGGAATAAGAGGGAAAAATGAGGCCAGCTTAGAGCCCAGCGATCATGCAACAGTGTGTATAGCGGAAGCATGCACCTTGTCATGAGTGCATGGCCCTATCTAAAGCACTCATCTTTCATTTCATCATTTCATCAGGCTCGCGCTTAAATGTAGCGTAAAGTGACGGTTTAATGTAATGGAACCCAGAAAAGAGCAACATGCAATCTCCATAATCATGCAAACTCCATAATATAGCTGCCTTTAACTGTGCTGAGTAATCTGTAGGCTTGCTGATGTGAAAACATTGCATGAGATACTATTGGTGAGAGGACATGCAGCAATAAAGCTGTGCAGAAAATATATCAGGAATAATAAGGCATATAGCAAATGTATAAATCTGTATTCTTTCAGACTAGTACTCTAGCTGTAGACCGCACTAAATGTTGTCTTGTCTGGTTTTGTTGCTCTTGTGATGTTCTTGCAGCCTTGTGCTGTTCTGTTCTGTGCTGTTCTGTTCTGTTCTGGTCTGGTGTTGCTCCCTGGTCCTGAAAGTGTGTTGTTTTGTTTCACTGTGTACTGATAATAAACCTACTTGTCTTAACTCAGGGACAAACCGTGCAAACTTGACTTTCATCCCAGTAGCTTTAAAGAAGTGGAATCTCTTTCATGCTTTTGGTCTGAACAGAGATGTTGTGCATTGGTGTCTGCACCTGACACCAGAGGATTCTGGGACGCCGACTGCTCCAAAAGGGCCATGTGCTGGAGCAGGGGGTTGTGTGCGGAGCCCCCCTCTCGCTCTAGGGCCGAGGCGGCCAGGTATGAAGGCAGGTGCGCTCCGGTGAGGAAAGGAGTGGTTATGGGTAATCCGGGCTGCAGTCCCGCCAATGCCAGGCCCTCTGCGTCCTGCTGACCAGTTGCCACCTGCTTGAAAATAAGGGGAAAAGAAGGTTTGGCATGAGACAGACAAACACAAGACAAAGCGAACAAAAGAGAGAGAGAGAGACTAATGCCCATGAGAGAGAAAGCAGAGAGAAGGAGAGAAAATCATTCATGTGACAAAATCAGGAAAGTGGGAGTAAAATGAGAGGGAGGAAAAAAAAAAAAAAGAAAGATGCAAATCACAGATAGGAAAAGTGAGGCTGATTAACACGAGAAAGAAGGCACTGAAAGGAAAAAAGGGGAAAGGGAGGAAAAGTAGGGCATAAAAGAAGGAGAATATGTAGGGTAACAGAAGGTGAGAAACAGAGACTCTCTCTCTTTAGGAATACAAGGGTTTGGCCTTTATTTGTGGGGTTTGGGGGGCGGGGGGGCAGTTCCTTGCGTCAGAGAGCAGCGGACACTCATTGTCTATCAATAGGCCTTTTCTGAAATGGCAGTGGGGCTGAAAAGCCACATATGGCACACTGACGGTCAAGACAGCGGCCCCTCTGTGTGGACTCTTTAGCTCTACGGCCATGTGTACGCAAACAGACCCTCCTAGTGACGGGGGAGAAGAGGAGGGGGGGAAAAGAGCAAAAGGGGACAGTGACAGGAAGCATGAATGAGGGATACAGAAAAAGTGAGTAAAACGACAGGGATAGTGAGAAAGACGCCCAAGACACGGGACGATAAAATGATCAAATCAGATCAAACAGAAGAATAAGCGTTTAATTACTTAGTGTTAAACCCTGAAACATCCACAAAGGTATTTAGAGAGAGAGACTCACACTGGAGGAGCCCGTGGCTGGCAGACCCAGGGTGATGTTGGGGAGGGAGGGTGATGTGTACAGAGACAGTTGGCTGATGGGACCTTCTCTGCCGGCTAGCCGGTGTGCCAAGGATGGCTGAAAAAGAGTAATGCGCACAGACAAACACGTGCACACACAGATAAATAAACCTCCTGATCAAAACTAACAGCTCTGTCTGGTGGTGGTGCGAAGCCCTGCTGGCTCCCGTCTGCTTTACACTGCTTTGTAAAGAGCAGAATACATGCATATACAGCCAAGATCCACAGAACTGTCCCAAGAAGTCAGCATCAGCCCAGTACAGTGGAAGACCACCCATGTCACTTTATCTTATTAATTCCTTATTAGAGAAAAAAGGAATATTTTTGCTGAAAACGTGCATTCTAAACTTATATCAAGTAGAAGAGGTATTCTGTTCAGATGTTCTATTGTGAAATACAGTGAAAGTTTTCAGACACTTTTTGACCTACTCCCAGAGCTGGTAAGATTTTAGTCATGGTGAAGGTGAAGAGGATTCTTCAAGCTCTCAGGGACAACATTATCTGAACTCAACACTCAAGTGGAAAAAGCTGCACAGCCAAAGCAAATACCTCAACACCACTGTTGTACCAAAGTTTCAATATAAAGCTGTAAAATTCATTAAAGAACAAGCTAATTCATCCGCGACCAGTCACGTTTTCTGATTCCCGAACCAGTTGTCCCAGAACAGAAGATTTATCTAAACTAAATATAAGGAAGTTAAGAAAAGAGCCAACAGTCAGAAAATGAGTTGCAAGACCACCTGAAACCAGAAAAAAAAATAATTTAATTTAATTTAAATAAATAAATAAATAAATAAATTTACAGGGAAATAATCTGTACCATCCTTTATGTTTCAATAAACCATGCAAAACTTCTCTAGAAAAAAGAACACTACAAAATTAAAATTAAGTTATATTAACAAACAAATAAATGAAAAAAAACAACTACTTTTTTGGCACACAACCATGCAGGCAAAAAAAGCTAATTTGTAACAATGTCTTCTGTTCTAATGAAACAAAGCTAGAATTTTCTGGCAATAAATAAATTTGCCCAGTTTGGGGAATGAAGAGTTTCATGTTTGATTCCAAGAATACCAAGCCCACAGTGAAGCAGAGTGGTGGGAACATCATGAGAAGGGGCAGCTTCTCTACAAACTAGACTGTATTGGGGCACTTCACATCATTAATTGAATTACGCATGATGAGATGTTGAAGGAGAATTTAATCTTATCTGCTAAGAAGGAAGATAACTTGGACATTCCAACAACCCTAATCATACAACTAAAATAACCCAGGAGTGGTTTCGAAAAAAATTGAAGGTGATGCATGTCATCAATCCCCCGTCAAACCTCGTAACCTTGGGGCAGATGGCCCAAAAAAAACGAACCAGCTGAAGGTTGCCCAAAAGCAGCTTTGCCAATGCACTACATATAAACAATATTAGTCAACTGTGGTGTCTGAAATCTCCTCATCTCTTATCAATTTTAAACCTTTTTTGTGTGTTTCTGTACGAAACATATATTTTAGTGTAAATCTGAAGTGCATATATACACACTTGGTGTGTATAAAACAATAAAAGTCTCACTGTACACTGTGAAAAAGGTTTTGCTTTGCAGAAAGAAAATGTCATTCTTTGACTCCAGGGGGGTTCTGATTGAGTCATTATAAAACAAACAGGAGAAGAAGTTGAGCTGCCAAATGAGAAGGTAAATTAAATGCAAATGCGATTCATTACATTACTATGTAATTATATTTAAACTGTGTAGCAAATGTCAATAATAATTACAGAGCACTGAGAGTCAGTAGTGAGATGTGAGCAGGCTGTGTGTGAGGGTTGAGAGTGAGATGAGGATTACCTCCACAGGGCTGCTGGAGATGGAGCCGGCGATGCCGTTCTCGTTAGTGATGTTATTGGAGCTGTTGTTGGGTGAGCTCGGACCTGACCCAGGGGCGCTGTTACAGGCAGATTCTGAGAAATAATCAAAAGGACTCATTGCTATGGTGAGAGTAAAATGGAACAGTATTTGATGCTGTCTTATTAATAATGTATCCCAGGTGGGCTGTACTGACAGAGCTTTCTTCCTTTCTGAACTTTGTACTGGCAACACACCCACCTGCCATGTCCAGCGAGCGTTTCTTGGCTGTGGCGATGGGACCATCCTTCCTCCGCAGCAGTGGGCTGCTCCGGCGCTCCGTCACCTTCTGCTTCAGCCTGGACCGCAGCTTCAGGTTCGGCTCAGACGCTGCGGGCAACAACACACAAATAATTTAGTCAAATGTATACTCTCTACTTGCATGCTTAATACCAATTAGAGTTTAGATCGGGCCCAAAAAATGAGACCCGACCCAACCCAACCCGAGCCCGTGCACCTTGTGCCCAAGCCCAGACCGGCCCGACACATTAACTGTTATTATCGTCCCGAGCCCGATATACCCCGACATTTTTTTAAGAATACGTGTGCTGATTAAAAAAATCAAATGCCCAAGGACGGCGGCTGGAAATATCAGCCCGACCCGACCCGCGGGCTGGGCTGGGCAGGGCAGGGCTCGGGCCGTGTCGGGTTCGGGCAGAGAATCTAAACTCTAATACCAATGGAATTTCTTTTAACCTTTAAAAGTGTAAGTTTATCTGCAACAGCCTAGAATGAAGAATGCCAGACACCCTCAAGCCAGCAGCACAATAACGTGTTTATGTCCAAAAGTATCCAGACAGTCTTTCTCCTTATTGAATTTAGCAACTAATAGCTGCACATTTGCTCATTTCGAATAAACGTTCTAGTACCCCTCTGGTAAACGTAAGCGGTGTTCGTGATTCAGAACTAATCATCTAACAACGTTTCAAAATCTAGTGTAAAGCCTTCCCAGACAAGTCGAGCCCTATCTTGCGGCAAATGGAGACAATGTCCTTAGTAATAACCTGGATTTCAGAAGCGTTGGGTGAGCGGTTGGTGCATGCGGGGTGGCTCTCTGGATTAACTCATTAGAACGCCCTTACAAAGGTCCCAACTAGCATCTGAACTCCTGCCAACTTGGCACCGCCACCAGCTCAGAGTTCTGTGAAGTCCATCAAACAAGACAATTGGGAACTGAATAGAGGTGGTTTCAGAGTCTCTCACTAAAGGAGTATTTTCCCAACTTTAGTGTGCAAACAGCACCCCCGTAATTCAGGGTGTTCAGTAAACCGTGAAGGCCGAGGTCACCATGTAGGTGGCTCAAACTCTTGGCCCGTAATTACCCCGTAGCACAAGGTCAACATGAGGACCATGGCCGTGTGAAGCCCAAAGCCTGGAATGAAGCATCCTCTCACCCAGAAAACACACACCGCTTTTCAAAAGCCACTACCGCTTACCTCACTTCAATTAGTGGGCCGTGTCATCTCGACCGTTTGACCCCTGATTAGCAAATGACCACTTGTCAAAAATGCCACCGAGTGCATGGTAAATTAATTATTTGCGTGCTAGGCCTCTGAGTGCCATTTGGAGCATGACCCTATAAGCACCCCCTTGTTCAAAGGTCACACCCATTAAGAAACGCTACTTTAGAACATAGATAAAGCTGTCATAATGCACTTACTGACACACATCAAAAATGTAAAGGTTCCATAACTTAGAGCAACTTAAGAGCACTCTGTGTTAGAAGGTCCTGTGGTTGAGCTTAGCGAGTTGGGTAAGTATAAGGGTGGCACTTCTTGTAAAAGGCAGGATCATTCCCAGACATCTTCGTTAAAGAATGTACTGCATCCTGCCATTAAGCCCATGCATTAGTCAAGGATAAGGAACGTATCTGCCAAGCACTGGATTAAGCTTTGCCTAATTCATTCTTTGATACTCCGTGCACATTGGCACTTCTTCTAAGTAGCAAGCATTCACTTTTATGTTAGTTGTAGCTTTAGAGAAAGAGGGATTTGTAGTTAATTTTACATTAAGAGTGCTACAAACAAAATAAATATGTTCCTGAATGTAAGGCTTGCCTGTAATGACAATAAAGTATCTTCCAATTATCTCACTGTCTCATGATATCAAATGATTTGTAAGTTAAAATGAAAGAGACAAGTCTGTCAGGATTAATGAACTCCGACATTATTAGTAAACAAGCTCATTTTACTAAGCATTAGACATCCACTTATGATTGGTGGGTTTTATATGGATAGGGATTGGTCACATGATTAAAATTTAGTGTAAATGTACCCAAGACACATTTAAAACAGATTTCAATTTGCTTCAGATGGTGGTCTGGGAAGGATTTTAGCCAGATGTTGTAGCATGTGATATAACAACCCACATTCAACCTCCCAATATAGTAGCAACGTCACCATCCTCGCCCCCCGATGGGCTTTGCCGTGCCCCAGTTTCATTCGCTATTCTACTTTCCAGGCCTTTGGTGGAGTTATTTAGCTTAATTAGGCTCCAGTTTGGATAATCTTTACTTTACTATGCTGTTTTTTTTCACCATCTCAGCACTTTATGTTTAAATGCATGCAGTCCATGGCAGCGATGACTCACACCAAAGGCTTATTAATCTAAACAGTAGTCACCTTGTACATGTTGGCTGTCCGACCAAGGAACTGCATAGTGCAAAAGTGTCATTTTTTAAAAATATAACAGAAAAATAAAGAAAAGTTGTTTCCTACAAGCTGATTTTCACATTACACACATGCACATACTGTTCCCATTTCAGTTTGACTAGCAGGACAATGCATTTCTACACCAAGGCTAAAATCCAGATACATGAAATCACTCACATGAAACGATCAGGTTTAAATCTATACAATCTGTGCTAATACAATGTCTAACAAAGCTGATGAAGCTTGTTCAGTTCTGTTTTCTTTTCTGAAGAGAACACGGACAGCCAGAGAAACGTAAGTGATTTCACAGATGGTAAACTTATCTTTCATGTTAAAGCACCCAGCAAATAACCAGCCAGTGCCTGTACGAACACAAGCAACAAACAGAAACAGACACTGCAATTTCACGGTCGATATAACCAAAACCTACACTGTCCTAAAACAGCAGACTTCAGTAATCATCCAAATGCTGGCTAGATGGAATTGACGGTAAACAAGAAGTGTGGAAATGCTACTGAAGTAAATGTAACTGAGTGGGCAGGTCTGTAGGCTTGGACTTCAGCCAGCAGGGGGGCACTGGGATTCCTAATCGGAATGGATGGGCAGTGCAGGGGGGCAGCAACAGTCGCGAAATATGTTGAGGCGGCAAAAACGAGTCTGCAGAAGAGCCAGGGTCACCCGAGACTCGCTGACTTTGAAGTGTGTTTTTACATGACCACTAACACACCCACTGCAGTGGTCCGTGACATGTGCTGATGCCAGACACACAAGCATGTCTTACACCCTGGCTCAGTTTGTTTTAGATTACACAGGCAGTCTGTGGCTGCACGGACAACAGCAAACAGAGCAGGGCTTTTGTTCTGCAAATACAGTGTGTGTATATCACACCCAATATGGCTTCACTGTACATCTAAAACTGAAATGCTGATACCACTTTTGCATTAAAATGAAAAAAAGCTGTTTTAATCGACTCACTATTTCAATTTCTAACATCATCGGACCTTCATATTAAAGGAATGAAAAATGGATTCCTGGGGCAGATGATACAAGTATAATATTCTTCAGGCACTGCAGCTAAAAGGTGTTAACACTGGGCAGACCCAATTCTACAGAAAGAATCGACGTGAAAAGACTATGTTCTAAAAAAGGTAACTTTTTATTCTGTCTTCACATTTTTATTGTCAACATGTTACCTGCTGACAGCTTTTGCCACTGTTTGTTTGGGCTGCAACCATGACAACGAAGCTCTGACAGGTCAGCCTGCTTTTCTACACGTCTCTATGACCTTACATTCAGGAGGTAAAAAATGAAGCCAGTTCTTATAGGGGTAGGTTGACTGTAGCTGTGATTTAGTAACTAGGGTGTTCTGCATTTTCTCAACGTATTCCCCTTCAATGATTCATCCAATGATGTGATATAAAACAGCATCAAATACATTTCCCTGACCTCCAGCCTCTATTTTTTTTAACTATTTACTCCTGTGGACATTTTATTTCTTTCATTCATGGTCAGTTATTTCATTCGAAATTTTCGCAAGATAAAAAAATCTGGAGAAAACTCAATAACCTTATAAACCGCAGGTGCCTTTTTTTAAGAAAAATGGGTAAGTCAGTTTGATGGTGGTAGGATGTGTGTGTATGTGTGTATGGGGGGGGGTTGTAGCTATAAAAACAAAGGAAAAAAAAACCCCAACAATCTAAAAGCAGGCCCACTTGCTCAAACTATGCAAACTCTCAACCAGCCCAGAGGACAAAATACACAGCTGACAGCACGACATCACATAGAGTGTTTGATGTTTCAGGCCTATTTTTGTTACAAGACTGGATTGGACTCATTCTTTTTATCCTGTGCGACACCCCTTCCAGCATTTCCTACTTATTTGCCCCATGCAGATATCCATCAATACCACTACAGTATCTCCGATCTAGAACTAGTGAGTTATATTATTAGCTGAAGGAAAAACAAACCAACAAAGGGCATTCAGAAATATACACACTCTACCAATGCGCTGCGGAAAGAAGGGCCTGGGGCTACAGAGAGAATAAGAGATATTACAGTTGTGCAGTAGACATCATTTTCCAAACTGAAAAAATAAAAGATCACCTTCTGCCACTTTATGGCTAGATTTGTTCCGAGAAGTTTTGTTCCTATTCAGTTAAGCCTTATAGCAAACAGAGTAACACACCAATTGGGAATAAATCTCCTATCAAACTACCATAAGCCATCTGGGCTCTCTGTGCCTTGCCCCTCGTCAGTATTCAGCATATGGAATGTGCGAGAGTGTGCGTGAAAGCGAGAGAGATTAAATGTTGTGCTGAATCTGAAACCCATGTTCAATTTGACCTCCCACGGCCATAAGCACAGAAAACAGAGGAGTACGGCCCAGCGTGGCCTCCTGTTACTGCGCTGATTGGAATACATAAAATGGACTATTAGTGAAGACTGAAGAGGTCCCCCTCACATCAAAAATAGTCATCTGTCTGCACCCTGGGTGGAAGCTGGATTGTGAAAAGGCAAGTAGAAAACAAACGCTCAGAGAACAGCTGTATTAGCTATGCTGATGCCCTTCTCCTCATCAGAGCCTGGAAAAAATCTCAAGTGTGCACAGCTGAAACACTGGAGTGGCTCACTGGGTGGTGCTCTTTTGAGTGGCAATACAACAAGAACATTAAGAACCAAACTGTTGATCTCTTTATAGCCATGTTGGCATTAAAATGCTGTGTATTCTTGGTCAGGAGCCCAGTTTAAGGAGGACATTTGCAATTTTGGATGATTCTTTTTGGGGCATTTGGGATTCCTCTTTTGGAAATTGAAAATTTTGAATCTCTACATGTTTTAATTCTGATGCTCACGGGAGTCAAATGATAAAAAGAACCTGAAGGATCGCTGCAGAACACAAAAACGATGCTGTCAAAAAAGATCTGAAAGGTCTTCCATTGGACGTCCCATAATGAGAAATAAGATTTTATAAAAAGAATTTATTTTTGGAACATGGATGTTTTTTTTTTTATCTCACATGCAGTCACTGAATAACTATAAACCCTAATTCTGATGCACTCAGTAATGAGTTCGGGATGTACAACTACAAAAAGCGTTTTAAAAGAACTGTGTGACAAATTCTCTTTTCTTGCAGTCTCCTAGGGTTCTCATATTCAGACCCTGGAAATACTGCAGATCCTTAAAGAGCGAGAGAGAGAGAGCGAGAAAAAAAGGAAAGAGAGAACGGATGAATGACAACTTTGTTCAACATGGGAAGTGAAGTGCATTGAGAAGAATGCTTCTTCAGTCCAGGAAACCTGCTCAACTCTTTTCTTGTGGATCAGGCTTTCTTTGTTATAAAAGAGTGGAAATGGAGGCTCAATGTGCATCTGGACCTGCCACTGCTGCAGGGAGCAATAGCTGAAAGAGAGGAAAAGCGAAATGAGAAGAGACAGCAGAAGGGAGGAAGGCCATTCCCCCCTGCACTATAAAGCTTGATGAGGGCTGAGTAGAAAGCTCTGGAAGGGAGCTTGAGTGTCATCAAGGACGTAGTGACTGCGCCAAGTGCGGCAAGTCACCAGCCGAGCACGGCGGAACGAGCGGGAAACGAGACGCGAGTCGTCTGCCGAGAAGCATTTAATAAGAGCTTTAGCGCCGTTAGAGAGAGTTCACATCAGGTGAATGAGCACCGATAGCTGCTCGCAGTCTAATAAAAGGCCGCCAGCGGCACAGGAGTGGGAGCAGAGCACACAATGTACCGTGCAAAGAACAACGACTGTCCTCAGCAGCATCACAGGCAACCGGCTTGTGTTCGACACACCAGGATGTGCCTGCATTAAAGGGAGAGCTAAATTAAGACATGCAGAGGCAATGAGTACTAGCAAGCAATCAGGAGATGCCCCCCAAAATGTGCAGTGTTCAGTAC
The DNA here is from genome assembly GCA_037577295.1 of Ladigesia roloffi. NCBI lineage: Eukaryota > Metazoa > Chordata > Actinopteri > Characiformes > Alestidae > Ladigesia > Ladigesia roloffi. Next base: position 18,098,759 of record JBBKCR010000002.1, on the reverse strand, counting down.
TAAAAATATTTCAGTTCCCTACAGAACCATCTTTGAAAATGTGAGGATTAAAAATCTTTTACGTTTTTAAAGAACCCCCATAAAATGCTGTATAAATATCCCACTAAAATTTCTGAACTATTAAATTATAGTGTGGCATTATTCACAGAAATGTGCCATTCTAGAAAAAAGTTTACAGTAAAAAATCTTTACAGTTGCAGTGATGGGAACCAGATTAAATAATTGAATTCGTCTGAAAGTATTAGTACATGAAAAGGTTAAGGACACACTCA
>JBBKCR010000002.1:17999273-18015132 GCA_037577295.1 Ladigesia roloffi | reverse complement strand
AAAATTACAGATTTGAAGATAATGGAACATATGGGTCACGGGTAAATCGTAAGTAGAGGTAAGTAGAGGTTAGAAAAGGACTCAAACACCATCTACAAATAAATCTCTTACAGTTGTAATACCTTTATCATGCCATTAACTAAAAGTCAAATCCTGAAGTGAAGGGGGAAAGAGATGATTGTTCTTGATCGGGACACTTGCTGAGCTGGAGCAAAATTCGAAACGACGTATAAACTGAGAACATATCTTAAGAGAGTTCAAGGCAACACGATTATCTGTATACCAGGCGGGTCTAATGGGTGATGCTGTATAAAAATAAGTAAAGAATAAGTGAATAAGTGAAGAGGATTTACAAGAGGACAATTCTAATTAGCACCAATGAGTAAAAAATGAAGTAACCCACTGGCAAAATATTTGAATATGGGCAGCCCAATAATAAAAGTGAAAATTAGGTTTACTGTTCAGCAAAAGACGTTTATGAATTCTGGGGCTTTTGTCCCCCACGTGCAAGAGTTCTGATGCTAGATCTTGTGTAGTTGAGTTCAGATTGATCTCACATCTCTCCTGGAAGGTGGAGTGTCCACTGAATCATTTTAGACAGGGCTGTGGTGTGGCAGCTACCAAGACTGTCAGAGAGACTCGTCTTTAGGAGGCTCCACCTCATTCCAGAGTGTTCTTCAGCTCTTGTTCAGTCCACACCTGTTTCAGCTCCACCCTTGCCTGCACCTACTTTGTGGCTCTTCATACCTGTTTGTTTCTTATGCATTTTCTTTAAGGTTTGAGGCTCTGATCCCAACCTCTGTGTGTTCTGATTCATTGTACTGTGCATCTGGATTCTGATCAGGTTTCTTAGATAAGGAATATGGATCCTACCAATGTGCCTTTCTTTGCTGGTGTCATGAACCCGACTGTTTGTAATACCCTGTAAGCCTGGAGGTATAATCCAGAATAAAACATGCTTGCACTTGCAGCCTGCCGCCTCCGGCCCAGCACTGGGGCAGACGCTCCTGAAAGGAAGTTGGAAACTGAAGGTTGGAGGGTGTTGGTCACTGACATCTGCTTAAAGAAACAGAACGATTTGTGAAATGCATGTTCTTATAGGCATCCTTAGGGAATAGAATAGAGCAGCAAATCACTTTTAGAAAATCTAGATCATACAATTAATTACATTACAGTATTACTGTATTTAAAATGTAAGGCATTGCACTACTATTGCATTACTTTCAAGCTACTCTCACCAAAATAACTGGAAATATGGATTTGGCGTGTAAATATAGCTCACGGCGCTCAATTAGTTCATAACACATCCAGTGGAAGGTGACAGTACTATCTGATGTTAGTTCAGCTGCAGGTTCACTCGTCTCTATGGTTGCCAGATTGGGGATTGTGAAGAAACCGGTCCGGGGGGGTTAGATGTTTAATGCGCATCTCGGGCCGACGGCCGTTCTGGACTTTTAGGTTCTGAGAGATGCCCATAACATGACAAATGTTTAGGCAGCTTAAAATCCTGAAGGATTCTAAAATTCCAGACGGATGTTGGACACAGGTCTCAAAAACAGGACATCACCCTACTCTTCTCTCTGTGAAACATAGACTTTTACTTGTACCTGCCTTTTACTTGTCCTTGTCTTCTGATCTTGCAGTGATTTTAGCGAATTTAAATGGAGAAGACAAAATATATATTTCCTGTTTAAAACTGCAAAAAAAATTGTAACGTGGTTTACTGACATTTGTACTGAGTAAAATATCCCCCATTTTTGTTCTGTAATGCCTTACATTACCGCTTTACAGCAAAAAGTAATGCATTACAGTAATTAGTTACTTTTGTAATGCGCTACTCCCAACTCTGACAGCCAAAAAGTAAAAATGTCAAAACAATCATTGACAAACATGTGAAATTTTTGTCCTTGGAGCTGTTCTAGTGCTTTCAGCAGTGCAAAAGGAACCTAAAAGTCATTGCAAGCTGGGAGATAAATTATACATTTAAATGGCAGTTTCATTGAAAAAGCCAGTTAGGTCTAAGAACATGGCACCGGTGCACTAACGTCTTTTCTGTTAAAATCAGAATCAGAAAACAGTATTGTTCCTGGAGAAAATTGCCTATGCTATGACTGTACAGGCACACAGAGACACAGAGACAAGAAGAAATATTACATTTTTGTCCTAAATAAAATATTCACTGCAGAAAAGAACTCAATATTAAAATAATTCTGCTGCAAACTCATTCCTGGGGTATAAATACTATAGAAAGGTAAGTTATATTTAAGGAAACAACTAGTTAAACAAACAGTGTTTAGGATTATGTTAATGCACATAAAGATGAGTAGTAGATACTGATATAGACTATACACAAACTTTTTCTATTCCAGTATGACTGTGTCCTATTGCACAAAGTGAGCTCCATAAAAACATGGTGGGATGAGTTCAGCATGGAAGAACCTGACTGGCCACACAGAGGCCTGACTTCAACTGCGTCGAGCACCTTTGGGATGAACTGGAATAGAGATTTTGGTCCAGGCCTTCTCCTCGAACATCAGAGCCTGACCTCATAAACGCTCTACAGAATGAATGGGCACAAGTTCCCACAGACACTCCAAAATCTTGTGAGGAGCTTTCCAAAAAGAGTGAAAGCTATTATAGCTGCAAAGGGACATTCTATGGATTTGAATACAATGTCTTTAAAGTCCCATTTGCTTAGGCTTTCCAATATTTTTGTCCATAGAGTGATATTTCACATGGACAGATTACTGCACATCATAAGATAGATATTAAAACCAAAAGCCTGTATGTGAATACAGCAACCGAGTATTCCCATTAAAAATTCTGTCATGTTCCAAACAAGTGCTGCAGATGCCACATGAAGATCAAAGCGATCACTAAAGGAGAAATCAATCTGCTCTTCCCTGCGCCAGCCTGGACCTCTGAAACGTCATCTGTGGTGATCTTCCTCGCTGAGCTTTAATAGCCGGCTCCAGTGGAAGGAAGTGGCTCGTTAGATTTAATTACCTAACATCCGCCGCCACTGCATCTGTGCATGCCTTGTTCTGTAAGCAGAGGCATTAGCGAACTTTGGGTAGGCGGAAGGTGATATTTACTCTGCGAGGGCGATGCAGGTGGGATCAAAGTCGGGGGTGGTGGCTTCAGTCCCTGTGTGCAGCCCGAATGACTCATCATGCTACATAAGGGAGGGCAGTGATAGCGGGGCATGAGGTCCAAGCTGGAGTCTGGACCAAAACAGCCACTGATCAATAACGCCAATAACACCTCAAAAAGTAAATAAAACACATTTATCAAACACACGCCAAAGCTTGATGGCCTAAAATTTGCGTTAAAAAATGATTGGAATAGAGGACGCTACCTAAGTTCTAAACGAACTTTCTTTCCTGTATCTAAGTGTTAAATCAGCGTCTGAATAAGCAGATGTGTATTTAATTCTGAGGACTCTTGTTTTGTCAACAGCTGATTAACGTTTGTTTACCACTATATCATGTGCCTGGGCAAAAATCCATCGCAGGTTATTGCTCACACCTGGGACATAATCACCTCCGATTAGACCAATTTCCCTTTCAGAATCCAGCCATCAGGGAGCAGCTGTGTAAACTGCAGTTTCCATGGAGGGAAAGACAAAGCCAGCAAAATTTGATCTTTGTTTTCTTTCAAGTGCCCTGGAAGCTCAGGCAAAGATTATTTATATAGTAAACAATAAGTGTTCACGTAAGCAATAAGTGTTCCTTTATGTTCGTCTAAAGGAAGCTTCAGAGTAATCTGACAGAGTCCAAAGATGTGGACTCTAATGGTTTATCACTTAAAGTGCTTTAGAAGTGTTTGAAACATCACAGTTAAAAAATATTTTTGAAGGAGTTTACTGACACAAAGATAGAACAGGACATTTGAGAGTCATTCAGAAGTCAACGTCAGTTTACTACTCAACAGTGGACAGTTCTGACAGTATGCTGCCATCACTCAACCCTGTCAGCTTTTTCAAACAGCGGAAAGGGTTTCGCTCTAAAGTGACTTTAACACACGAGAATCGTGATTCATTTGGATAGTGACAATCACGGGAGAGGGCTGACATTTTCTCTGACAGCTAAATTACAACATGGCAAGTTGGGCTGAATGTGCCTCATGTGACATTCGTATTAGCCCAGAATTTACAAGCAACGGCTTCTCTTGTTAAGAACAGTGAACAGAGTGCTAGTTGCCGAGCAGGAGCCGTGAAATGAGTGGTTCCGGGAGAGCAGAGGCAGAAAACAGAACGCCAGACAGCTGCGAGATGGAAAGGTGCGATGTCATCTGTAGTGCAACAGCCACAAACTGTGATGGAAATGGCAGCAGAGAAAAAGGTGAAACAGAAACACAATGTACTGTCACACTCCAGACAGGAAAAGCTTCTCGTTCATGCCAAAGATCAGCATCAGAGACGAACAAGCTCTTTTCAAACCTCTCCAGATTTATTCCCCACTGTGTGCTCACTGAATCAGGCTGAATTATTAAAGGTGGGTTTGGGTTCCACGGGTTGAATTGGTGGCTGAAAGGGTCTTGCTCCTTGCACATACTTGAGTGTCGGGTTGCAGAGAGATCACTGTACTGTAACTGGAGAACTTCTGGAGAAACAAGGGACCTGGAACCTGAGGCCATATTTACCAACAGCCTCAAAATCCTCATGTGAAAACAAGTATCCACCTTGCAGCCCCTTTATGAGATTTGTGTACTTGTATCTACACTTCTTGCCGATTTCATTGGGTTCCTTTGCCATAAAGTTGGTGCTTTGTAGATTGTAGAATTTCCTCCATCTCACTTCCCCCAATTAGTTCTTCCTCCACCTCATCCATCAATGGACAGAGACCACCACAGGTCCACTGCAGACCAGAAATTGTTTCTTAGAGTGCAATGACCTCATTACATGTCAATAGATCTTACTTTTTCAATGCTAATATTGCCTGTCTTTAAAAGCACTGGAACTTTAAGATTGTTATGCTAATTTTAAGATAACTTACCCTTCTTTGGTGTATTTTTGACTCATTTTAAAAGGTCTGAAGCTGAAGAAGCCCAAAGTGTCATGGCTCATGATCATTGTGTCAATAGATGTTATGTTTTTTCATTTTTTCAGATAAGCTGCAAGAAGCATATTTACAAAAAACAAAAAATAAGATATGACAAAGGTTAAATGCTTGAACAAAATAAATGTACATGCAAAAGTATTATTTAGTATACGCAATTCCAATATACTTTAATTTATATTAATAAGTTTTGCAGGACATTAGACACACTTGTTGAGCAGATCACAGTGACGGACTATTTCATATTTTCCTTAATCAGTTGTCGGTGTTTGACTACAGGACTACATTGCTGGATTGGACATGCTTGGCTGGTGCCCAACAATGACACTGAGGTGATTAAAACCAAATTGTGCTGCAGCAGATGGTCTGCACTCAGTAATTGTAAAACCATAAAGTACACCTATGTGATAAGAGGTGTACCTGCAAAAATCCTGCAAAAACCTATTTGTGCCAAATTACCATTTGACTGTAGATGATGTTCAGATAATAGCACCCGTGCTGATGCCAAAATGGATCCTAGATCTGCACTCACTGAGAATAAATATGAACCCAGTGGTTAAGAAGGAGTCTTCCCCACAAGCTGCACTTCCTTCCACCCTGATTCCCATAGACACAACTTCAAGTACTGGCACAGATTGCAATTTCTTAGCATAATGGCTTCCCAGACACAATTTACAGGCAGATACAAGATAATAAGATGATTTTCCTTTCCACTTGTGTGCTGTATAGTTCTCTTCAATTGCAATCATTATGGATAAGGCTGCTGGGCTGCAGAACATCGCACACACCATGAAGAAACAGACGATAGGAATCGCAACACTAGAATATATATGGGAACACATGTGCAATCACAGCACAATCACAGAACACCTATTTTCAGCATTTTCAATGTGTTACATGTGAATAGGAAATACATATAATTGCTAAATGACAGCAGGCGCATACACTTTCTTACACTATACATGAATAGAAATCCCAAAAGAAAGGGAGGGGTCTTTCAAAATGTCCCCAAAAGACTTCAAAGATGTCTTGCATTTCTTATATTAAATTTTAGGTCACAATAAAATAGAAAGGATTCTTCAGTCTTACATAATATACATATAAGTTACTGTTTAAAAGTATGAAAATTGAAAATTTGTTGAAATTGTTTATGTCAGCAGTGGGTTTCTTTCTGCCAGCAAAATCACAAGTGAACATTAGAATTAACTCAAACCAACAAGAAAGCAGTAAAAAGTATCAAGGTTTCCTTTTTACTAAATAGGAGTTGATATTTTGTGAGCTGGTAAGAAGAACACAGGTTTGGTTTCAGATCTCTGCTCATTGCCTCCAGTCAGTGTGTGGCTTTATAAAATTCCATAAGCAGCTCCACCTAATTTAATCTAATGGAGTAAAACCAGCCAAACCAGGTATTAGACTGTAGCTAAAACGAATATTGGACTTCCTTGTGGAAAGAGGTCTGGAAATGATTGGGAGAACACTTTGCCACACATAAAACCTCTCTCTACTGTAATAATGTGAATTGTATTTATTGTGATATTAATGTTTTAACACTAGCTTAACCCTACTGTCCAGTAGTAAACGGGTTTTAAGGATAATTTTCCCAGAGAGAATGATTTTAGACAGTACTGTATGCATATACATATGCATATATAGGTAGATATATACAGAGAGAGCGGGATAGAGAAGGGTGAAAATTTGTCTTGGGTTTTTAATATTTCATACTGCATTAAACACGGAAGCAACATTCATACACCTCACACACTGAAGAACTGTTAATCTGTTTGAGTCACCTAGGTTTGCCAATTAATGCAGAATGATCCTGTTGACATAGGGTTAGCACACAAAATCTTCTCAGTTCTAAATCCTCCTTTTTTTTCCTTTTTGTCATGAGGGGTCATTCTAGAGGAACTGAGGGAAGGAAATGGCTAACAGTTAAATAAATAGATCTTTCCCTACTTGTATTTAAGAGGGATTATTCCTTTTGCTGTATTTTTTCAGGGTCCAAGGATGGAAGAAAACCAAGACAGCTAGCTTATTTTATTCCCCTTAAAATTGCATTTACCCCCCTCCCCTTACCTTTAACCAGTACGCCTCCTTAGAACATGGATACCTAACCCTGGTCCTAGAGCCCCTCTCTTCTGCACATTTCCGTATCTTCCTGGCTCTGACCAGCTAATTAAAAAGCATTTTTTTGGTAGTTTAGCTATTATTTATTAATAAGTCTTTCGTTTGGACATTAATAGGTTAGAGAAGGAAAACACTAAAATCCGCAGGGCCGAGGGTCTCAGGGTTGGGAACCTATGCCTTCACTTAAACAAAATGTATCAGTGCATGAACCTAATTTGGTTAAGCCACACATTTCCATGCACACATTTCCATGCAGAGTAAGCAAATACACACTTTCTTATCTCATCATAATACTGGTGATGGAGCAAAGCGAAACGTTTATTCATCTGTCATTGGAACAGAATTCTCTTTAGATCAAAATAAATAGAATTATTTCACTGAAATTTACTTTCTGACATTGTTTCTGTTTGTAGGTATATAACACCATTGGTTCATTATTTGAGGGAATGGTGGTAGTAGAATTCCACAAAGCAGGTTGTTTCTGTGAGCTGGATAACTTGCAGGACTCTTCAACTGGACAGACTTCTCTTTGAGCTGAAGCTATCCAGCAAACTGAGGAATCCTGTTTTTTAAAATAGTCCCTTGATCTGGAAAGGCCCATTACAAACCCTTTGATGGAAACCGCAGAATCAGGATAACACAGCAGGATCTGCAGATAGAACAGAAGCCCGGCTGTCACTTCATCACAAGATAACACGGCTATGTGTCCGCAGCCGTGCCTGACAATCAGAGCATCCCAGGTGGCAAATTGAGCCTGGCTCAGTCATAGAACAAGAGACAGAGGATCCAGAAATAAACCTGTTTAGTGGGTTTTCTCTGCTATGAGGGTCTGGCCCTTTGAGCCAAACCCTTCTGTGTCTTACCTATATGACATCCAAAGTACTAGAAGACTTGAAAGTGCAAAAATAGTTAGGAAAGCAACTTCCAGGGCCTTTATCCTACATTTCCCTTGTATTTTTTGTTTTTGATTACCAATTTTTGTGGTTGTTCATACCAAAAGCCTCTGTTATTTTTTTGTATTATTACCACTAGCCAGCTTCATTTTATCAATTGGAATGAAACAGGCTATGTTTCTTACAGTTCCATTAACACTAATTAGTCTTTAAATTATTGCTATAAATTATACTGTATTTAATTTAAAAAGCAACATGGATCTAACACTAACCCTAACACTCCTTCAGCATGAATGGACAAGCCCAAAGTGGTATAGGCTGAATTAGAGTTTATTTCTAATGGTTTTATTGACTAAAAACTCAGAATGGCCTGTTTTTGGAGATTACATAGTCTCCATAAATAGACTGTATAGACCAAGGAATGGAAATTTAACAGTGTTTAAGTACCTGTTAAAAGTTTTAATGCTATAAAAAATGAAAGTTTAGATTTTCTATGAAATAAACTGTTAATACCACATCAAGTGTAAGAGTCATATAAGCCTGGACAGTTTCAAGTAGGTTTCAAAGGCCACAGTCAAAGCAAATGAATATGATCTTGAACATCCCTTTCTCCTCCTCTCCCTCCTAAAGGGCACAGTGTTTTTACTGTAATTGCTTCAGTCATTTGTGTACAAGGCAAACATGGCCAGCCGGTAACAGAAACCCAAGATGTGTATAAATAGCTCTTTATCGCACGCTTGCGTCCGTTACTAAAGTGCAATAAAAGCGGTCAAATTGAACAGAAGCTTAGCTGAAACAATTTGATACTCTTCCATTTCCCCACATTGGCGAGATCAATTTGCTCTAAATCAAATCACAAAGGAAAAGTCTAATGTTTAACCGCTGCAGTTTCAGCAAAACAGACAGATAAATAAATAAATATGTGTATGAATTTCAAAACATGGCCTAAAACCCAGGCATGAAGACTGGCTGATAGGACAAATCAATGGGCTGCATATTTAAGTAATGTGTCTGTATAATGGCATATACATGCAATATATTGCAGTTAACATGGTTCATACAGGGATCATCTCGATCAGAGACCCAGTCTGTGGGAGATGATCTCAGTTTTAGACTGAAATGGAAATAGGCCCTTGAGCTTTGTTCCCTGCATCTTACACTCAATGTTCAGGACACTGACTTTTCTCTTGCCGTAATAACATCTCACAAGTGTCAGTTACTGGCCAGTGTTAAAGGTGCTGGCACGTTTTCTTCAGTGCAAAAGGACAACTCTCTCTATTAACATTAGACCTTTATCATAACCGTACATTAATGCAGTCCTGCTGAAATCTGATGTGGCGCTCCCACCAAACGAAATAATTGCTGAGGTTCTTCCTATTCTACCTATAGTCACCAAGAAGTGTGCCAGAAAGGGTTTGAAAAAGAAATAGCCCAGATGACCCTGAATTTTGAGATTAAGTGAACCTGAACCTAAAATTGATTATTCTTTTTATAACTTATTACTTACGCTCAGTAACCTAGCAATTTTTGTCATCCAGGTTACTCTTTACATCAGAAGAATTCGATAGTTCAGTCCTGACATTTATCACTGAGGTCCTAAACATTTAGGATGAGGGTGTTTGATTTGTCCAGAGTGTTGTGCTGTTAGACATGTTTTCTTTGGGTAACAGCACACAATCACTGTGCCAATCTGAGAAGGTTTTATTGCCTCGTAAAACTAGGAGTTGCCAATTGAATGAGAATGACTGCTTCTTACTCTAATGACACTTGACATTTATGTATTTCCGCAGTCTGTACTGGATTGGTCAGAACATTTTGTGCAAGGATTTTAACAGAAATGTGTTGTTTAATAGTTAGCGCTAAAAATGCAACTGCAACAGCTTTGATATGTCAATAGCTAATTGGTGCATCTAAGTAAATATCTAGGCAGAAAGAGTTATAAATAGACAGTCAAATCTGAAAAGAATACCTCTACCGCAGCCTAGGCTTTTCTGTAGCTCTACAGAATCCATGTAGGCAGCTCTAGATGTACCAGGTCAGGGTGGGTGTGTTAACTGATTTTTGGATGACAGTTATAAACAAAGTATTTTTTTTTATCTCTGGAGTGGCTGAAGTCAAGATAAACTGTGTTATTCGGGCTTGAGAGAAAGACCACACCCAAATCTCCACCCCTCTGGCTAATATCTAACCATACAATAAACACATCTGATACTACTTGTTCTGAAAACTCACATAGACATTGATTCTAAAAACTGTAAACTAATAATAGGAAGACAATGCTGTACATTCTCCTCAGCCCAAACAATACTCTGAAGTACATCAATGTTTCCTGGTATTTGAATGACTATTTCTTTAGAGAGTCTAATCAATATGAATATCACCACTATTTATTGTCAGCATGTAAAGGTTAGAGCTACATTCACTTTCTAAATGGGGAATCAATCAGGATGGATATCCTAGAAGAGCAATCAGTCAAATTTGTAAATTAACCTTTTCAAAGGAAGACTTGGGTAATGATTTTGGCCTTTAGTTAGAGCTGCACTCCACATACTGGATGCAGAATAGTTGGAATAAACTATTGAAACAAAGCAGTGACTGAATAGGTGAAGTTTGTATTAGGACCAAGTTTAAGGCTCCTCTCCATTTCAAGCTAACTTACAATGAAGATAAAGTTTCACCACCTCCATCTCCACATCTTCACCAAGTTCCTCACTCATGGGGGTCTCTGCTCATTGGTGTCAAGTTTATAGTAGAAGCCACTCAGAACTCCAGTCCAAGTTCAACACGTGTTGATGGTATGGTCTAAACTCATAAATCTCTGTTATCATTTCCCTCATAATTAAGAAAGAAGAGATTAGAGACCAACAAAGAGAACACAGGCCTCTTATCAGTAGAGCTATATAATGTGTGGACTAAATGTGGCATTCTAATTAAACCTAAATGTTACAAACTCTTGTGGAAGACCTTGTCCAGACATTTTTACAGCGATTTTCACAACACCCACCCCTCAATGGTCTTCTGCCAAAGCTTCCTGCTGATGCCAACTGGCAGAAGGGCACTAAAATATTCCAATAAAAGAAATTTGGACTCTGTGGTGAGTAATTCCATGGAGTTTCCTTTGAGACTTATGTAGTATCCTGCATACTCATAACGCCTGACACATACCATGAAGCAAATCACTGAAATAAATCAAACGCAACTGATAGATGCAGGAAGCCAGAAGTGGTAAGGGATAAAACATCATTCCCATAAATATTCATCCCCGTTCATTGTATTTGGTAGCCAGTGTGGTTGACGATTTCTGTTCTTCCCCAGTGTGGCAGAACACCTCTCTAATGAGACCATAAAACTTTACACAGCACCGCGCTCACCAATCTAGATTCTTCCATCTGAGGTTGCTATGGGCACCAGACACAACAACTCACTCACTAAGATTTACAAGCCCAAATCTTCCCAGCTGCTTTTGCTGGACAAAAACAAATGTTTGGTTTAATGACAGACATTTTCCTGGCTTTTCAAATCCAGTAAATTAATTTGAGGTATAAACTGGCAAACGTGAAAAGACGAACTATGAATGTGAACCGTCTTATCCCGAAACTCATCTCCACCATGCTCTTGCATATGAACGGCTCGGTGCTTGATCTATAGGGGAATCTTGTTGGTAAGGGGTACGCTTTTGAAATCTCAGTGACAAGAATGATGTTCAGCATCTCAAAAATAAAAAATAAAAAATCGTCCACATGAAAGAACCTCTGAAGACCTTTCCTGTCGGAATCTTAATCAGCATAAGTAACGCTATGGCAGTGGAGGCAATCAGAGATCATGTATAATTCATTTCATGATCTGGATCCCTGGTGTGTAAAGCAAGAGTGTGGGTGATGGACTCCTTCCTTTGAGAGCTTCTGAGAAAGATCAGCGGAAATAGAGAAAGACAACGACGCAAAGACAAGAGTTGAGGCGTCACTTTTCTGTTATTTAAAACAGGTTACAAAAGGGGTACAGTCACCTCGGGGAGAGTTCAGAAAACAATCACGTATCATTCAATAACAGTTTTAAACATGGCACATCTGTTTCTCCACAAGAGGATTTTTGTAGAGATAATACACCAAGGGCTATCGTAAAATATGCTGCAATCCGTTCCATACTAATGAAATCATTTCAGCTTCTGACGCGCCGAGGTCCTCAGAAAATCTGATAGTTTTTAAGAAGGTTTGCCGTGCACTGCGTTTTCTGCTCTTTCTGCCAGGCCAGCCTCCAGCTGGCAGCATTCTTCCTGTATCATGTTCAGATTATTGAAGTGAAAATATTACCCCTCCAGTTTGGAGCTCCGGTTCCACGTCCCACCTCACGCCATTCTTTTACAATAATGTTTTCATGCTCTTGCATTTCAAGTGGGAAGAGCTGAGGCTCTTTCCTGGAAATGGATTGTGTCAGATATCCAGCTCAGTAGAGATGGGGAAAACATGCAGCAAGCAGAGCATCTTAGCGTTGGATATCCCGTTCCGTTGATACACCAGAGCTGTGAGTGCTATAAATGATTCTAAGAAGTGTATGCCAGTAGTAGAGATAACCAGGAGGTGAAAATCTAATTAAAACACTTACCTTAATTCTCACTGTAGAGCAATCAGGACACCAAACTTATGCAATCTCTAGGAGATGAAGTAACTACACTATGGATACATGATTGGTTCAGAAACATCATACTGATACTAGAATGTGTTTTGATTTTATTGATACATTCATATTTTAGCCATAAATGATCATGATACATTTAATTGACATTGAATTTTTACACAAAGGTTGTCTCTGTAACAATGATGCTATAATATTTACACTGGCAGCTCTACCGGATTTTAGTCAAGATTTCTAATGTACTGTTAATGACCATCAATATCCATACACTGTTCCTTATGAGTGAGATCAACTGCTTTGAGGTGGATCCATTGCTGGCACAGTCCCCCACACAGCTTGTATAATCCCCATAGAAAAGCACTGAGCATAATGGAACACTCTTTAGCCTAAGGTCACCATACCCAGTGCCAAGAAACATGTAGATAAATCCCCCCAGTGTATTAGAGCAGTAGAACTGGGTTCTCTGTCTTGGAGACGATTTGAGTTGATCTTTGCTTCCAAGTACTAATTATGCAACATCTGTGAACAACTTGTGGTTGAATGCAATGGAATCCTCACAGCAATTTTCCAACATCTACTGTGAAGCCTCCCAAGAGGAGTAGAATCTGTAACTACTGCAAAAGGGGGTAAACTCCTTTGTAAAACAACTGATATCAGAAGAAACAATGGGTGAGCAGGCATCACAAAATTAACCAAACATCTTAACATCTATAGCTGTAGCTAGACACAGTTAGGAGCCTGAATACTTGTATTTATGCGCAGTTTATAAATTCAACTTTGAGTTTGTGTAATAATAAATATTTGAAATGTATGTTGCCTCCGCTGATGTTTCCTGCCCTACAATAATGAATGGATTCATTATGTTTGGACTTTGGTGCATTATAATTCAAATTCACATTATTTTCTTTTCAACTTCAGATGTAACTTCAGTCCTGTATATCACCCAATCAGTCATCACAGCCCGGAAAGTCATTTTTGGGGAGCTGGCATTCATGCGGCATCATGCTGACACTCAGATCTGTGCTATTATCGTTCCAGACAGATTGACCAGCTGGTGTGGAGCATGGCATGCAGCCGGACAGTTTGCAGGGCATCACTGCCCATGCTAATTTCAACTGTCTAAGATTAGCCTGTTCACCCTCAGGAACAGGGCATGACCAGCAAACAGCCTGTGTTGCTGGCTGTGACATGCTGCACTAACGAATAATAAGATTAAGATTTAGCACTGCGCCTTAGATTCTGATTGTGCATCCTGTTATGCCCACCTTCATTCTAGAAGATCATGGAAAACTACTTTTCAACCATTCTATCATACATGAACACACCACAAAATGTGAACAACATGAAATTTATCCTCTGAATTTAGTCCATTCACCAAGTGATGCAGTGGCAGCCAGGAACACATTGCCCAGGGAGCAGTGTGTGGGGACATTATCTTGCACAAAAGTGCTTAGAAGCCTTGGGATTCAAACCCACAACTTTCTGAGCACAAGGTGAACTGGTTCACCAGCTGCCCCTGGTCTTGGGAGTCTGAAATAGGCCCATTCAATTTTATAAAAGGTATTTGCACATAAACTCACAAATCATAGTAGATCAGTTATACATATCCATTCAGCTCATGGCTTCCACAATATTAGGGATCATGAAAGTTAAATGTCTGAAATTGGTACTAGTCTAGAACCTATCCTGTGGTGAATGAAGGATGGAAAATATGGCAAGTTAAAAATCTCCTTGTGGTTTCAATCTATTATGAGCCAGTCAACACCAGGGCTCCTGAGTGGTGCAGTCATCTAATATTGGCTCTAACAATGGGATTTGAGTGTAATACACCACCATTAGCTTGGCTTTCTCTGAGTAAATAGGATGTTGCCCCCGCTCTCTTATTACTCAGCGCATTGCTAGCCACTATGGGTGTCAGTTAGTTGAAGTAACGGAATCAGACTGTATTGTTCTCCTGCAAGTGTGTCAAGTTGTCCAGCGGTGTTACACTAGCGGCCGTTTAAATAAATGATGAAGTGATTCATGTGACTCAGATTAAGCAAGTGCTAGTCTTCACCCTCGCAACATTGCTAGCATTGTGTTATTTTGGTAGTTCTAGTTAATGTGTACAAATGGACACGACCAAATTGACAGTTTATGTGATCACCTGAAGTTTTGGTGACATTCTCATACTGTAGGTAAGACATGCGTTCTGAAGACACCATTATAGTTCTGAAAACATCACTATAGACTTTTTAATTTAAAGTTTGATGTTCTCCTTATGGACAACACGGACTGGGCGCTCAGAATGTGAAACAGATGAAGGACAATGGTCTCACATCTCCCTCTAGTGGGCATCACGAATAATACACAATTTATTTACCGAGTATTTTGAGAGTCAGTTTGTGAAATGTCCAATATGCAATGAAAGGCAAGTATCAGTGTTTTGACAAATTTCTATGTAATAATCATTAAAAATTACACATTACCAAGTAGTATAATTCTAAAGTTGAAATATTGTAGAAAGATGAGTTGTAATATTTTTATATGTATATTAGACATTGTATGAAATATTGCTAAGACATTTGTGCCCACCTAATGGTAAACAGAAATTTGTTTTTTAAAGAGTTTTAAGTATGCAAACAAAGTTAAAACTTCAAATAGACTGACCAGCCCTCCACAGTCCGTACACTGCACTTATGGAATTTGCCTTGCAGATACAGGGTAAAAACTAGCCAGGAATTTTTACATGAGTCACAAAACAGGGCAGCCACTCAGGACAGAGCTCATTTGCATATATCAGACAAAAGAGTGATAATTTTTCAGTTGATGAAGAGAGATAAGAAAATGGCTTTAAAAGAATCATGCCTGTTTTTGGTCCACAGAACCAACAACTGTCATAGGTGGACATCAGGGAGGAAAAGTAAGACACCATAAAAATGTAGGATAATTGAGGTATGTTTTAATGAGATTTCATGTGATTAAATTCAACTAATTTAATCAAGCAATTTACTCACAATTGCTCATAAATGTACCTGAGCACTGAAGTCAGGCACTAAATGATTTTTTATGCTCTGTAGCATTGAAATAGTTTGTGCAGAATCCAGTCCCCTAGCTGAGACAAAATATATACATGAACCTAAACAACACAGTTTCCTCAAAACCTCT
>JBBKCR010000002.1:17961344-17982674 GCA_037577295.1 Ladigesia roloffi | reverse complement strand
GTCTACTGTCCCCTTCTCTTGATTGAGACTGGTTTCATGTCTATAGGCCCTTTAACTGAGAAGCTATTACAAAAACAACACCCACTGAACTATAGCAAAAAAATAAGAAAACTAGCACTTTCCTCACGGTCTCTTACCGAAAGCTCCGCTGAGAGCGAGCCCTCCCGCCTTAATGAACATTGAGACGGCTTGTGTGAGGCAGTGCTCATTATATATATCGAAAATACTGAAAATCAAGGCTGTGAAACATGATCAGTGTTGTCCTTTTGGTGGTCACACCAATTAGAATTTTTTAGAGCAAGTCGTTTTAAAGTTATTAGCGTTTATCACCGACTGTGTCACGAATACACGAAAACAAAACCAACTTTACCCCGCTAAAAAAGACTAATTAATCGCTTACGTTAGGTATCAGATTTGAGGTAAACAGCCTAACTCTGTTCTGCTCCTTTTTGAACATATGTTAGATACTCGGCATTAATGATGCTGCCTGCTGTTTTCTATTCCGTCTCTCCTGCTCTTTTCGCCCCATATTGATGCCGCTTTTTTTTTAAACGCCAGTTGCTGCGCAGTGGGTTATTTTATGTCACGTGCCATCAAAGAGAATCACAGACCTGGTTATTAGGGCTTCAGATTGGTTTAGATTTTAATTGGGATTCCAATTATTATGTATCATTATTTAAAATTTATTGCAAAAAAAACGAACACATTTGGGACCTATGGCTGGGCGGGGGGGTTCGTTTGAACCACCCGAACCCCTCTGGCTACAGGCCTGGTTTAATTTAGCATTACTTTTTAATCTGACCATTTATTTTTATTTCAGGCACCTTCCCGTTGGCAACACTCACTTCGTTTACAGCTGGAGTAACCTGTTGCCACTCTTTTTGTTGCATTTCTTTTTGTTTGTCACCCCACTTCTATGATCAGCAAACAATTTTTTTTGTTTTCAACTTTCCCCACAAGCACATCTCAGAGAAATTTCTCTTTTTACTTTTCCATCCTATTGCCACGACGCTATTTTCAGGTTCACGTCGGGGACTTAACTATTCATGAGGTGATTTGCATTTACCATATATGGTTGAACGGGGGCGTGTCGAGGGCAGAACGTGCAGCAAAATCACCTTGGTATGGTGCGATTTATAAAGCTGAATTGGCGTGCAGGTGTGCGTGCGCATGTTTTCATAAATCTGACTTTTCCTTTGCATACGCCACATTCGTCTTTTGAGCGTAGGTACACGTTCAGTATGAGTTTTACGCAAAGTTTTATAAATGAGGCCCTTATCTTATCGATTCAGATCCAAGGCTAGATCATATTACATATCTAGTTAATGAACAGGTGATGTATGCATGCCTTTTACCACCTTATCAACATGCTGTAATCTTAACTGGAAGCATATAAAGTATGAAAAACATCAGAGAATGTTTTTAAAGGCTCAGGCATCCTTAATATGTAGATTTAGATTGACACAATAGTAAACACAGGCCCACTACCCTTTTCCCAACCTCTCAAAAAGAACCATTTGTAGGAACAAAAGGTACTGCCTGAAGAATCAAAAAGAAAACCAGGTCTAACTACTGCAAACACAGTGCAGAATTTGATTCGCTACTATTTCTTATTCATGAGTATTTGCCAGAAGCAGACATCACCATAAAACTGCATGTATTTCAATGTTTTATTTTGTATCTGACTTGCACAAAAATATTATTTGTACAAAAAGGTTTTAAAAAACAGAATACAAAAAGTTATAAAACAAACACGAAACAACTGAGATGACACTGCAGAGCTGTCTGCTGAACAAATGAAACAACAGGAGTGAATTGCTTTATTTTGCACACATAACAGCCCGTTACTTTCTCCTGAACACACAAAGTTATGTCTGAAACTTGGCAGCATTGTGTTTGAGACTGGGCTTAACCTGTGCCCGAATCATGGAACATATTTACTAAAGTACTTGGCAAATCCAGCAACGTTTAGCATGTATAATGTCACCCGACAACCTGTCTGTCAACAGACTGGGCTTGAATTGACCCCTGCTAAAACATGTGGCTGGTACTAATTTTATTTTGGTAAATTGGGCCAATATTGTACATGAGGTCTCCATTGTTGCTTCACTACTTGAAGGGTAGAACCTGCACCTCAACCACTTTCCCCACCTAAAGCAGTACAGGGTTAATCTTACATTAGAGTAAAGAACCATGGTACCATGTTATTATGAACTACAAACAACACTGTGCATTTAGGAAACCAGGTCCAGGGAGCCCCGCATACCGAAGAGATGTATTTGGAAGAGCTTGACACAATTTGCATAGAGAAGCAACATAAATGATAGCTGAAAAAATACAAAAACAATTAGGCATACACATTTGGAAAGAAGGAAAAGAGACCTTGCAGGACATAGAACATAGAATAAAAATCCAGACGGATCCACATCTGGCCAGGAAGATGTTATGAAGAGCAGTAAACAAAATATTCATTAAAGTCTGTGAACCCCAGTACTTCACAGAGAAGCCTTTTCGTCCTTGTTTCATTAAACGCTGTTCGACAAAATCTCCATATACATATCTGACGCAAGATGGACCAAAAAAACAAAACACCCCACAAAACTATCAAAAGCTTCCTTGCAGGTCAGCAATTAAGATTCACAAGTATTCAAGCATTTTCCAGGTTTTCATCGTTTTGATCATGCAGACAAAAGGCACCAACAAGTGGCTTCAATATTCCAGAACAGCAAAGCTGAGTCACACAGAATGAGATTGAATTTCAGCACTGATTGCTACTACAGGTCTGCGCAGCATGTTGCTGTTCCACTCCAACGACACTGGCTTCCAGTTCTCCCAAGAAACAGAAACGGAGATGCGTTTTCTCGACATACAAACCCAAGTCATACCAAAAAAAGCCATGAAGGGGAGCTCATGGCTCGAGGGGGATTGTGGTCAGAATATAGACTGCATATGAAGAGAAATTAGCTTGAAGAGTTTGCAGAATAATATATAAAAATGCAACTGAATAATTCTATGACTGGGTTTGTTGTGCAACATCAATCAGCTCAGAATGCAAAGTACCAACAGAATTTATATTTCAAAAGAGTGGAACCGAGGCCACCCGGACGCCTATAAATAACATTGCAAACAGTGATTTTGGTCTGGGATCATATGTAAACTTCAAGTCTACTTACAACAGTGCTGGTCTTAGATCAATGTTATGACCTAGTGAAAACAAGAACGCATTTTGGTGTACTTTCAGATCCTTTATATTTCATGAAGATATACTTTTCTACATATAAGCCCAATTTCAATGAAACGCTTAAAGGTCAAAATTAATCTAAGACCAGAACACCTTTACATGAACTTTTAAAACAAAAGGTCCATGGTTGATGCTACTCAGGAGAATCAACCTTTCCACCCAAACTCTACAAAATCAGAAAAGAGTAACAACGTACCATGTTTAACAATTAAAAAGCCCTTGGTTGACACTGGTTCACAGATACATGCAAGGTTTAATTACAGCTCACTACGAAACACAAAAACATATTTGTCCTATAAGTACCTAGGCTAACCAAAGAGTCCGTTATGGTTTGACATTGGCTCATCTGTTTCTTTTTGGAATGACAAAAATAAACAAAAACACGATGTAAACTCCAGTTTAAAATTTAAGGCATTTTTGACATGTAACCCTTGGCACTCCATCAAGAAGTAGGCTTGAAATATTCTCCTCTGACATAAACCCCAAAATGGGGGAAAAAAGCCTACAAAGTCACCTACAGAAAGGAAAAGCTTCACTTGCTCTTGGGTCCTTTGGAATGTTAGGCAGACTGGTCCTCAAGTACTGGCTGCTGAAATGTCCTTGCAATAATACTGCACAGCATCCTCTGCCCACCGGCGTGATCTCTCAAAGAAGAGTGTGAAATTGCTTTACAAAACCAAACCCTAGAAAAAAAAAAACCTCAAGAATGTCCATGTCCTTTTCTCAGCTGACCAACCTCCATTGGATTGTGCTTTGGCAGCCAAGGTGGTCTCAGACTCAGGCTCTGATACCTAGAGGGAAAGCCAAAATATTGAAGGTTAGACACACAAATATAGAAACAGTTTGGCAAGAATAATCATTTTCTGTGAAAAAACAGACACGTCGCAGAAAGCCAGCCATTTTTTTAGCTTAACGGAAGTGGTCCTGTGTCCTAAACCATATCTGCTGCCTGGCCTTAATGAAGAACCTGATGCCCTGTGAGAATATTGACTGTGTATAATATCAATTCTAAACCAAAGCAGAACAATTTGGGCCATAAACAATCCTAGTTGATTGATTAAAAGTGGAAAACTGAAGGTTTAATGAGTCGTTCCATGCTAAATCAATTTCCCCCAAAATATTCATGTGTAACTAAACATGGGACCCTGCAAAATCCTACAGCTCTATTTTTAAAGTTTGGTTTTAAAACCTTAATATCAATTTTCTGGTTCATCGCATGTGTTTTATGAACCTGTGACTTGTTTTACCACTAAATTGCGTTTGCACTGAGCATTTGAAATATGTCTTCATGTAGTTACTGCTAAAGGCTTACAGTAAACAGATTCATTATTTTTTGTACAAAAATTAATATTACTACTAATTTTTACCAGCGAATTGCAGTTACGGTCACATATGGTTATATTCCATTCACAGACTTTGTTTCTTAAGAAGATATTTTGACATAAGTTGACTTTTTTGTTGATTTTTTAGCTGAGTGATGCCTACTGAGCCTATTCACTGGGTTTAGGTCTTTATGGCTAGTAATGTTTGGTTTCTTGCACAGTGACATAACCTTGTTCTCCGTGTCTGGACAGAATTAAAAATCTTAATTCTTTAACTCAATCATCTAGGAGTATTAAAAATCAACAAAGCATGTCTAAATTAATCCAAAGAAAACCAGTTTGGGAAGCTCATTTCAAACGGAATACCTAAGAGTATAAAAGAGCACAATAATAATTTATTTCATCATTAAGCAGTTAGGTGTGGTCATGAAGCCCTGATCTATAGGGAAAAGACAACAATAACTGCCACAAGACAGCCTACAATTACGCAGAGGGTTTAGATTTGGAAAAATCCAGTGAAAACGGCAATTTGGAACACTTAAAATAGGCAAATAATTGTAAAAATGTATATTTTGAGCCCAGGATATCCATGGCATCCACAAAAGAGATTTGACATTGAATGACCCAGATACACAAACGTGTGCACACATGCGTAACACACTGCATCACGATGAGAACAGTGTCTGTGGACATTACATGTAACATTTTAATGTCTTACCTTTCTCACAAGAGCTCCCCTGCTTCTCCTGCTTCTCAAAGTTGAGTCTGTTCTGTTCAACAGCAGTGCCGTTGGACTCAGGGCTGCTGCTTCGTGAGGGGCTGCCCTCTTCATTCTGATACGCCAGGTCCAGATGTTGCTGAGCCAGCTTTAGGTGCCTGCGCAGTCGCTCCAGTTCGCGGGAGGATGTCTCATCCCCGAATGACTCGCGCCCTGAGTCGCCCAGGTTGTATTCAGGCTTCATACCCAAGGGCAGCTTGCCTGTGTTGTCCTTTTTCAAGGCAGTATTGTAGCCAGGGGGCGCTGTTGGGACCCGACTGCACATCTGGGGCCTATGGCCAGTCGTGGCTATATGGTGGTGACGGCGTGAGCGGTTGCGAAAAGCATCACGGAGGCCACTAAAGCCCAGGTGGAGGATTTCGAGCACAGTGAGGAGCAGGCAGAGTGAGCTCACGGCATACATAATCATCAGGAATATGGTCTTCTCCGTGGGACGAGAGACAAAACAGTCTACAGTGTGGGGGCAGGGACTCCGTGTGCATACATAGGAGGGTGCCACCTCAAAGCCGTACAGGATGTACTGACCGAAAAGAAAGGACATTTCAAACGCAACGCGAGAAAGAAGCTGGAACACATAGACCTTCATCAGGCCATCGCGTTTGATACGCCGCCGCCCGTCGTGCTTTTTTTTCGGCTTCTCTTGCTCCTTCTCCTTCTCCGGCTCGATCTCCTCACACATCATGGGGTCCTCTTCGCCGTTGTCCTCGGCCTCCTCGTAGTCCCGGTTTGCACCGCGATTGATCATGGGCATGCGCTTGAGTGAGCGTGGCCTGTACTCGTCATCCTCCATGCGGGCGATCTTGTGCATGGCAAAGCCCAGGTACATGATGGTGGGGGTGCTGATCATGATGATCTGGAAGACCCAGAACCTGACGTGCGAGAGCGGCGCAAACGCATCATAGCACACGTTCTCGCAACCAGGCTGTCCTGTGTTGCACACAAATTTACTCTGTTCATCATAGTAGATGGACTCACCGCCCACCACAGTCAAGACAATGCGGAATACAATCAGCAACGTGAGCCAGATCTTTCCCACAAAAGTGGAGTGGTTGGAGATCTCCTCCAGAAGCCGCGTAAGGAAACTCCAGCTCATGATATCACTGCTACAACTCGCCTTTCAGTACTGCAAAAGAAAAGACAAGACATGAGTACCTGAACTTCTATTCATCAAGCAAGACTAAATCAGGGAATAGTTTATTGATTACATCAACCAGTACAATTGTAGGAATTCTACTCCAGCTCTCCAAGACCACAATGTTATGCTAATCCGAGTTTCTCAGTTTTAAATGACTTGAGCCCAAAATAAAGTCTTTAAAATAAACTTTCTAACATTGGGCTAAAATAATCTTGCTAACTGAGAAGTCTGGCTTTATGAAAATAAAACTAGATACGAATGGCACTGTTCTATTAATAATTCAACTGAATATTACAGGAAAAGTTTGCCAGCTCTAGTGGCGTTTTGCTGGACAATTTGTAAAGACACAAGAAAAACATTCTAAACCTCCACTTGTGCACATCCTATGATTCATTCTTAATGAGTATCAGCATTCATCTATACTTAAGTGTCTATCTGCATTGGAGAAAAACACATTTGTCTCTGTAAAATCTTGCTTCTACTGCAGCAGTAGTTTTCCTTTGGTTTGAAAATATGTTTACTTAACATGGTACTGACATGGAATTTCAATTTCTCCAAATGTGAATACAAATATAGCATAGCCTATTTCTAAAACGTGGAATTCTAGAATAGTTAAACAATAGTTAAAACAAATAGAACGGGAAAGACAGTAGTTCTGAGTTTCTAATTTTAGCTCCTGAAACCAAGGAGGCAACGAATGTTTGACCTTATTTGTCCACTAGGTGGGGCCACAACACCATCAAATTAAGAAACCACATTCCCATAACCAACTGCAAGGAACCTGAAACACAGCGATCAGACTTCACAACTACACTATGGCAGGATGTTACCCAAATGCTCTTAGACTTTCAAAAACAAAAGCTTTTAAAGAGGTACGTGTAATGAAAAAGCTTCAAAATACCACACTGTGGGGTGAATGTGGTTTACCTTCAAGAGGTGGTATCACCAAAGTGTGAAAATGCCTTTTGGTATTTGCTCTTCTAACGCCTCCTGGACTGTGAGACCTAGCACCTACTTATCAAGTCAGTTTGCAGGAGTGTGTTGACGGACTGAAAGAGCTGAGCCGGCTTGCACAGGAATGAGAAACACAGGTTTAACTGAACTGATTCTCCAGCTTCTTCCCAGAGCCTCCAACAGCAAACAACTACTGTTTGCTCAAATTCAGCAAATAAAAAGCAGGCCGCTACACTGAAAGGTCAGTGTTTGAACTGTGCAAAGTAACTTACACAAGACAGTCTGTGTCTACATGTCTACAGGTCCACCTCCTCCACCTATAGCAAACAGTCCCTCTTGAGACTCTCTTACCAAACACAACAGTTCTACTTTATGTGCAACCCTCTGTGACCCATGATTCTTGACTTGTGCCAGGTTATGGAATATTCATGACAGAGGAATGCCATCCGCTCGCAGGACACGCAGGAGCATGCCCAAATAAGCCCGGGACAGACAGACTCACTTATCACAAGACTTCGTTCACTTCCAGTGCTGGCTTCTCGCTTCCATAGAAGTCGTTCAGCACAAAGAGATATAAGAATGAAGTTGTGACTGTGTGTGTGTGTTCAATAACTGCAGGCAATGTGACGTTAATGGTAAACTGCAGCCAAAGCGTGAGCTGGCAGGATTTATTGGAGGCTGCGTGTCCGCACAGTAAAAGTCATGCTGGGCTCTGAACCAGGCACAAAATCACTGCAATTTGTACTCGGTGTGAAAGGGACACATCCGTTTGGAATTTGCCAGCACAATCAACTAGTTGTGACACGCAACTGCAGTCACAGCTGCTGCCTGTCCGGCCCTACAATTCCACATAACTCCGGGCCAAACTAGTCTGAACTCTCAACACCCATCTACTGCTACACCTTGCTTTCAGATGGGCTGTCTTACAACAATCCGCTGGTAGTTAATTCCTAAAACCCCAAAAGGAATCAGGAAGAGATCATTTCCTTTCGCGAAAAGAAAACAGATGGCAGGGGTTGACTACATTTCACCACCAGGAGGAAATAAATCTATTATCTAAGAAAGCAACTGGAGAAGTAAGCAGCATCAATTGGTCAAACACACTCCATCAACCGAGACAGATGTTCAAACCAAAAGATATAAACAAAGACACCTAGGCTTAGATAACAGAACGCTTTGAGAAGCATCCTGGACCTAAATCCAAATTCTTAAGTGTAGGACAAGCTTGATCTTGACCAGCACTTTGAAAACCCATACTCCTTCCCCAGCAGAGCAGGGGGAGCATTACAGGCTGGGAGGGTAGGCATTAACTTCAGAGGAACAGAGCTGCTTTGTGGGAGACATCTGGGAGAGTAGTTAAAGTTCCAACTCCTATTGCCCCTAACCACTGTGATAGAAGAGCAAAACGAAGATCATAAAAAGGGGGGGGGGGGCAGTTTGTACAACCTGTAATAAGTTAAAATATTTAGAAGACATGTACAATGTTAAAAGGGTAAACAGGCCTTCAAAAGAGCCAAGTATGTGCCAAAGCTGTTTTGAGGCTTCAGTTTTTTGCTTCTGTCCCTCTCTTAAAAAGTGGAAATGTGGGGAAATGTAATCAACGGTCAGTTTCCACACCCTGAAACAACTTTCAATATGTAAAATAAATGTAAAAGTGACAGGACAGACAGTAACTGTGTTGACGCTTCAGTTCTTTGCTTCTCTCTTACAACTTTTCCAAAACAGTCTGGTGAAGAAGAAACAACCTACATCAGAACATGCCCGTCAGAATAACAACCCCTGACAATAGATACCACATGGCCTACCTACCAGCCACTGAAGAAGCTGTGAAATATGTACATACACACACATACACACAGTTAGTGAGAAAATAAGATAATCCAGATATAGTTTTATCGTAATGGTGAGGGGGAAAAAAACAGTTGTGGGAGTCCAAATTCAGATTAATCATCTCATGTTATTTTTACACAGTTTTTTTTTACAATGTTACACTGATGTTCTTTTTATTTTCTGAGTTGCATTACTCTTTATATGTTTGGTTTATTTTTTTTTTTACACTCTTGTGGCACTGAGCAGGTTACTGGCACAAAAACGTAGCGACGTTCTCCCATATGTATCATTAGAAGCTGACGATGTATCCAATGGAGCTATTTTTTTTTATAAAAGTGAGACACAATGTAGCAAATGTACGGAGGAAAACATTAAGTGTTAACTGGACTTCGGCGTATTTTTTCCACGACAGGGTGGTGCGTGCAACGTGTCGCCTCGAAGCTGCGTTTGGCCTCTTTACCACGAGTGTAAGTTCCACCTTAAAACCCGCATGAGGTCCATGCACCCTCACATGAACGCGCCTCATAAGTTACTACTGCATTTCTTAAGGTGGAACGGTAAAATTCCAATAAGGGGCTGGAGGACGGGACTCTAACTTCAGAGTCATTATTGTAGCAAACGGTCAGACTCTGTGCTCATTTAGAAAACATTAACTTATGTTCGAAACACACTTTTAACTTCTTAATACCTGAAAAAGTCAAAAAAGTGAGAGGAATCTGCGAGAAGCGATAAGGTTCAAGCGTAACTATTGTTCTCAGGGGCGGGAAGGTCTGGAGAGTGCCTCAAAAACAGCACAAGCAGAGGTTTTTACACCAGACAGACCCGAAAGCAGTTTAAAAAAAGGACTAACAGAAATAAGAGACCATACAAATGCTTTTAAAGTGCCCTTAGTTAATGAATGTAGACATTATTTGTAAGTTCAGGCCAAGCATCTATACTGCTGGCGTTATTTAAACCTAAAGGAAAAACGTACCACTACGAGAAGATCTTCACTCCTTCTCCTTTGGTATTTACTCCAGCTGAAGTGAAGAGAAGAGGATCAGCACATTTTAGAACATCTTCTAGCTCCTCTTGGACCCATTTAGATAACTGGCTCCTTCCCTCTCTCTTGCGGGGTGCTAAAATAGCGCTTGTGGACAAAGAGCCTCCCGAAATCCCTTCTTCTCCTCCTCCTCCTTCTCCTCCTCCCCCTCTCTGACACCCCACCTCCTCCGCAGGGCCCCAGCACGGACACCCCACCAGTCTGGCTCATCACTGAATCAAGATCATCTCCTGATTCACTGAATTATAGTTTTCTTTTTATTTTACACTCTATAAAATCCCTACGATGACTTTTGAGGATTTATGAGTTAGACCCTTCCTGAAATCTATTTTTTTTACGAAGCAGTTCCTTTTAACAAACTCTACCGACACTTTACCACATTAATGTCAATTGTTTTACTTTTTTGGGGCAATCTCTGATTAAAAAAAAAAAAGTTCTCAGATTAATCAAAACATTTGGTTAACATTTGGTCATATCATTCTTGTTCTTGTCCGTCACTTCACTGATTCAGACTCATATCCTGACTGAATTTTTTGTTTTTTTGTGAAGCAGTTCCTTATGACTAACAAACTAAATATTCTCAGTTGGATCCTTTGGTTAGAAAGCGTGTTTATGTAAATCTTCTCACAAAAGACAGACACCTTATTTTGATTGGGAAAATGATAAAAATGACATGTAATAATATCAATCAAATAGGTTCTATTAAATGCTTTATTCTATGTATAACATGCACAACATTTTCTCTTGTCAAACTACATGTAGTTTTTTGTTGAAATTATTAGAATAATATTAGACTGAAAAAAACATCAGGAAGGACTTGGAAAGCTACTGTGGTGGGCTCAGTCTCAAACCAATTGCACATTTTTTATGTTTTCTCTGCTTTAACACACCTGACTCAGCTCATAAAAGTTTCATTACTACCAGATGACTAGAAAGTGGTGTATCAGAGCAGGAAATCTCAAATGTAAAGGAGTCTCCAGGACTGGAATCAACCAAGATGGTGATATTTAACATAACTTACACAGCATAGTTTAGATAATAAATCATGGAGGCAGAAGAAATGTACCTGTGCTTAAAATCATGCCGAATTTTTCTTAACGAAACAGGACTGGTTGAAAGTGGAGCTGAGCTGCAGAAATGGACTTAATGTGCTAATCCTAGTGCTCTGGCATGTTACACTTACAGCATGTGACCACTGCAACACCAACAGCTTCCTGGCTTTCTGCCAGAGTGGACGTTCGGAAGTCATTGTTATTTGAGATCTTTCCTCAATTGTATTGTTATCGAAGGACAAAGTGTTCGAGGGCTCTCTCTTGTGGTCTCGTCATCCTAAAAACCTGATTTTCTTTGTAAATATAATAATATGTGAATTATAGAATTTATATATTATTATATTTACAAAGAAAATCATATATTAATATAATAATATAATATATTCCATGTATACATACATATATATGGAACATATTATACTGTTATATTTGTAGGTGTGTATACACCCATACGGATTCCAGGATGTAAAAGGATCATGTCGTCAAAAGGGACACATTCCAGGACATTGAGATTAATGGCTGAAATTGAATGAATGGGCTTTAATAGGCTTTTAGCAGTTCAGCAACTGGTCATTAAAACACCAGAAGTTGCATTTGCATTTTCATACCTATACGTTACATAAACAAAGGACTGTTAACAACAGTTGCCCATGCTGACATTAACAGCCACACATTTACACATTAATAGTCACTTGCAAAGCTGGTTAAGTTCTTGTTCAGTACGCTATTTGGACATATATTTAAACTCCGAGCCAAAAACTTCTTACTGAGAGAGAGAATGATCAAACTGGAAAAAAGTATTGGAGGTGACATTAAGCATGAATCAATAATTATGTAGTTTTAAATAATTTTGAAAATAGTTTGAAATCATTTTGTGTCGCTACATGGATTCCAATTGCAACATTTTTTTATTTAAAAAAAATAAGTGTACCAGTGATTTTATTGAAAATTTAGGAGACGGGGGGGACTGCAGGAGAAGAGCGCATCTTTCTCATGGGCTAGCATTAAGGTTTGAGAGGTTATGCCGACTGACGGGCTGCGTGTGACTAAACACTTCCACAACTTCTTGTGCTGATGCCACCACAGCTTTGTTTTTGTCCGCTTAGTCATCTTGACATAAAAGTGAAGAGGCGTGGCTTGCGGTGATGAAATCTCAGTCACGTCACTTTGCTTTTAGTTTTCCTCTGGTTGATGAAAGATTATAAAACACTCCTTTTTACAAAAGCGGTGGAAGAGGGGGAAAAGCAAAGCTCATGTCATGCTGAGGCATAACTGTAGCAGTAGGGGAGCACATTTTTTCCTGGACAGCTCCAATACTGCTATTGCATACTTGGGACAGTCTCCATGCCAACCCTTGTAATAAGTCCTTTTGTTGATATTCCCTTCTCTGGCCATTTTCCGCATGCCACTGGTAATTTAATGGGAGCTCTGAGACTCCTTGAAAGATATGTTTGTCTCTTGCAAGACTACTCAGTCAAATATCTGGTGCACCATGTCAGATAACTACACCTAAGTAATGCAGTCTGCTTTTTGGTGTTTTTATTGCGTCCTATGTTGGTTTTGACAGGAAAACAGACTTCCATATTCCAAACATCTGCCTTATCACATCTCATGCCTCAGACACAAACCTCTGGAGTAATTTTCCAGAGGCTGGGCAGTGTTTGTTGATTGCCTGTGCACCAAAACACCTGCAGACTTGAGTGAGGACACCGCTTTACATGCTACACTAATTAACGAAAGTCATAAACATTCGCCTCATTGTTACAAGTTACATTAGCAGATCTAAAAGGAACTGC
Source organism: Ladigesia roloffi (assembly GCA_037577295.1). NCBI lineage: Eukaryota > Metazoa > Chordata > Actinopteri > Characiformes > Alestidae > Ladigesia > Ladigesia roloffi. Next base: position 17,969,524 of record JBBKCR010000002.1, on the reverse strand, counting down.
AGTCAAGTGCCAGACGCACTAATTTTAAACATCTGTGTTGTGAACAAACTCTTTTTTTCCCCTTAAACCAGGCTTATTGTTATATAAAAGGAAAGTTATTTTACACTGCCCTTCCAGTTCGCCACAAGAATTCTCAGAATCAGTTGCAACACTTCTATAGACAAAGATTATCACTATAATTATATATATTTTAGTATATGTTTCTTGTAAACATGAATGAATGTATAATTTGTATATAAATGAATTGTATTACAATAGTCTCATTGCTTGACAATGACTTGTAGTCAAATTCATCAAATGCAATAACAAAGAAATCCTTTTGTTCCAGACAAACCTGTCTCGGCTGGTCGCTCAAAAAGTCAAACCTTAAAGCATAGGGTGTTCAATCTATTTTGTCACCCTTGGAGTCATTTAAAGCAGAGACATAGACCTATAGGTTGAGCAGAGAAGGGGTACGTTTCCCGCCGAGTTGTTTTTTCCAGTGAGTGTGTGGGAGTGTTTGGGGGCAGGGGGTACAAGGCAGTGGGGGTGGGGTGGATTACACAGCCCTTCTACTCTGTTGTTTCGGCACTGGTAGACACACCACATGGATAATTGGTGAATCTCTTATTCTATAGCAAAGGCCCCCACTGCCCAGTTGTCTCTCTGTCTCCAGTTTGTGGTCAAGTTACAAGCGGAAAGGTGAATGGGACACAACAGAAGCCCTCACACTATATAGGGACTGGGGCATGGGGGTTGCCATGGAAACGGAGTGATCTACCCTCAGACTACCCCCACCAGTAGAGCAGATGGTTGGAGGTAGGGCACTTCAGGGCTTGAGTTAACCAGAAATTCCCCAAAGATAATCATCTATAGTTTATGTTTCCCTCTAATATCTCCGAGGTTTGGTGTAGCAGACCAAGAAGATCTCTTACACACAGCACATATAAGACAGACATCTAGACAACAGCTCATTAAATGGCAGGAACATGTTGCTCATGTGAAGAAAGCATTAGTTCTTTTCGTATCTCCACAGTAGTCGGTAGGTTCAGTAAAACAGAAAGCAATCTTGATCCCATCTCACAGTGGGAAGGTTTTCACATTCAGTACTCAAAACATCGCTATCGAATCCATCAACAAAACCCGCATGTTACTGACTGCAGCTGTCCCAGAGTGAGCCATAGTTATGCAATAAGACTCCTCGCAGATTTAAATGTACTGCAGATTTAACCTTAAAGCGGTTCTTAGAGTAAAGTCAGCAACATTAGAGCTCTGAAACAGTGAGCTGATCCATGGCTTAATTAAACACTGCAACAAAGCAGCAGGTCCAGAGCTGAACTTTCTACAACACTGCTAGAAGGATATTGGGTGTGTGTGTGTGTGTATTTGCAGGATCACATTCCAGTGAAATAAAGGGGCAAGAGGACCCTCAAAACTATGAAATAGTCAAATGGCCAATTGTCAGTCTATAAAATATAGTATCATGTTTGATTGACATGAGAAAAATACAGAAACAAAGTATATAAACATCACTGCATACAAAATTATGATAAACATTGGATGGGTTTGGTGACTGTAATTTGATAAAAAAGTACATTATTTATTGTTATAATGCTATTAAAAAAACACTTTTGGTTCCCTAAAACCTTTTAGGGGATCGTTCTGCAGAAAACCATTTTCATGAGATGTATAAGGGGTCAAAACCTTCAAAGAGCCTCCACATACTTACATTTCTGAGAAGCCCCTAAATTGGTAAACAAACGCTCTGTTATCTGAGGATTCTTAAAACTCACATTCAAAAATCTCTTGCCCAAAATATCTTTATGCAATCAAACGTGTTCCTTCCATGGCAATTCCCAAAGAACACTTTTTTATTTTTACTGTCAAGCGTAATATTGGACTTGGAGCAATATACAACAGAAACATAACTTAGGAAAATGTCTGTAAGGCATTCTTAAATAACTTAATTAAATCAAATGAACAGCAAAACTACTGTATAAAAACAAATCGTACTAATGTGACTGTGACTGACCAATGACATGAACTTCTTTCAGCACTCATGAGGTCATCTAGACTCTTTAAGATTGTTTTCCATTCTTCTCCTCAGAGAGTGGCTGCGGAGGTCTGTGTAACAACAGGAAGCATTCATACTTTGAACAGTTCCTTGCCCTCTCACGCAGCCTTTCATTTCCCCGCAGCAAAAGATTTAGAAACAGTTATTGTCAGACGTGTAAGAAAGGAAGTAAGAAGGACAGAAAGAAAGATAAAAGGCAGAACATTGTATTACTCTTTACAAAACTGGTTCAATAAAATTATATTTGTTAGATTGATGCCAGTTAATTTCTAGATGCAGATTCAGCAACATCAGCATACAAACTATTCTTCTAGGTCTAGATTTTAGGAGGAATTTTTTCACTGAATGTGGAAGTGTCATTGACTCTGTGAGGGTGTAAACGGTATTGAGCAGATGCAAGATGCAATGATCCTTCCAACTTCCATACAAAGCAAAGCAAATCTGCAACCAATTTTTACTTTCTCAGTGATGTAAAGGTTTCTAAGGTTAGAGCTAGAGGTGCGTAATGTTATATAATCTGTAAAAAAAAAAACAGCCAAAAACATCAAGCCACCTAGGTTCAACCCCCTCTTACAAAACTCCCGGAGGACCTGTTATTGCACCCAGCACCCAGCAGATACACAGTTCTTCCCATTTCAGGATCATTTTGGTCCAAACTAAAATACTAAACTTGAAAATGAGAGGCAGAAATGTGGCAAACAAGACAAAAATGAAAGATGCAGGAACTAAAAACAAATGGAATTGAAGAAAAGTTATGAAAGTCAAATGGAACTGAAGAAAAGCTTGGAAAGTTTTACAGAATTAAAGGAAAGGGAATGTTCAGAAGGACGTCAGCTGACCACTCCCTGCTGCTAATCAAAGTTTCTGCTGTGGAGAAAGTCAGCAACACTAAGTTCCTTGGAGAGCAAATCTTTAAAAATCTCAAGTGGACCCTCAACACTCTACGATAAAGAAAATACAACAATGCCTTCACTCGCTGAGAAGAATAAAAGTCACCAATTTTCCACCACCTGTCCTCACCACCTGCTGCAATGGAACCATCAACGCATAGTCTTCTGCATTGAAACGGAATCCTTACAATGCATAGTAAGGACAGCTGAGAGGATCATCGGGATCTCCCTCCCCTCAATCCAGGATGTCTTCAAGATCTGCTGTCGGAGCAGAGCATCTGCCATTGTAAAGGACCCCTCCCACCCATCACATACACTGTATGACCACCTGGTGTCAGGTAGAAGGTTCCGCAGCATCAGGACTTCCACAGCCAGGTTCAGCAACAGCTTCTTCATCCCAAGCTATCACACTCCTGAACTCCCTGTCACCATCCAAGCCCAGATCCTCTTAAACCACATCCAGTGCTCTCAGCCCCCTCCCTCCTGACATTGTATAATTATGTACTTCCACTTTGTACTCTGCTATGGACATTAACAATGTTAGCACTAAACAAAACAATATATTTCTTGTACATATTTGGTATCTTTACATTGCACTATACTACCTCAATATATATCTGTTGCTTTATTTCTACCTCAAAATGTATCTCCTGTTTGTCCTCTTAAGTGTCCTTTGCACTGATTCCTGCTGCACTGTTTTGTTTCACTTTTGTCTTCATGTTGTATGTTGTGTGTTGTGCCTTTTTGTGCTGTCCATGCACATGAGACTGTAAGAAACACAATTTCATTCATTCATACAGTGTGTATGCAGACGGACGACAGTAAAAAACAATTTGGTCAAAGCTCTTTTAAGTTCTTTCTTAATTTTACAAAAACAAATGAATGGCAGCAGATATAATAAAGAGGGAAACGATAGGATCAGCCTTTTAGCACTATTGTTTTTACATCCATCTCTTGTTTTTTGTCATCTTTTTTACTGTATGTTTTGATGAATGTGCTGTTAATATTTCCTCTTCCGATCTTCAGCATGTGGAATGTTTTTCTTGATGGATGCAGCTTGGGTGGAACTCCAAACCAAATCTACTGTGTGGGACAGTAATGTGAATCTTGAGTTAATGGAGCTAGTCACCACCCATCTTTGGTTACAAAATATTTCAATACAAAGTAATACAAGCCTTAATTACAACGGGAAATATTGCCTTGAGAAATTTGCTGTGGTTTATGAGACATAAAGCAAGTACAGCTATTAACAGCTCCTCTGTATAAATGATACCTTTACAGACAGGGATCAAATCTGAAACATAGGGAACATACATTACCCTTAACTAATCTACCATCAAGGCTACATTTGAAGTAAATAAGGTGTTAAGTAAATAAATTTTAGTGTTTGGCATTTTCATGTAAAGTTTTCAGCATAAAGATGGAACCCAAATAGAAATACCCAGATCCTACTTTTCATACAAAAGAAAGACAAAAATAATATTTCCCTCGTATCAAGAATCTTAAGAAACTTAAAACATGTTCTGAATCAAATTTCTAGAATATGTGTCCTTGGGATTTTATTAAATATGTCAACTTAACATTAATCTATCTGCCAGTTTCATATAAAAAATATAAGTAATAATAAAGCAAATTTATAATTTGGTGTATTTTCATTATTTCCTTTTTGTTCAAGATGTATTTAATGATGTATTTGAATATTATATATTTATATAATTATATTATATATTTATTATATGTTATATTATTTATTATATATTTAAATATTCCAGTATATGTCACTTAAAGGTACAGCATCACTAATTTTTAAAGGGTTTTATATCCATTTTGCTGTATAAAACCAACTAAATGAAATAATTCAACCCCAGCAATGAAACAAAATATATATAAATACATAAAACATCTCTTTACATGCAATGTAGTGTATGACCCTTTTCACAAATGTAATATTTTTTCCAAAATCATCTGTTATTTATTAAAGTAAAAATGTTATGCAGGCGATATAACAGAGATCTCTTTACATCACACTATATTTACCATAACACTTCAGATGTTCCTCTACAGCTACGGACTGAACTGACCATTAATGAACTATTTAAACTCATTTGTTTACTTCTGCTTTTAATGTTCTGAAGTCCTTTTGCCTGCCTTAAGAGCAATTTCATGATTTCATCTTATTCATCAGAAAGGAATATTCACACAGGTGTCCTACTCTTTCTAGTTAACAGCTTTTGAGCTGTATGTATCTCTACAGATGGCATCTACTCATCTCTAACTAGTTTTTATCTCATGCACAGATGCAGTTTTAAGTATTTTAAAGTTGCACCTAATTTTATAGCCACAGACTCCCAATGTACCCTATACATGCCTGCAAGATGATGTCAAGTTCAGACTTCTATCAGCATAGCGTGAAAGGGGCCTCACACAGGCCTCTGGTTACACCATGGTTTATAGGTCAGCTAAACCTGAGAGAGTAGACCAGAGAGGAAAAACACAAACTAAAAAAAAAGACTTGTTTTCCAAGGGCCTTTGAAGTCAAGAAGCAGGCGATGATTGACAGCAAGTCTCATTCAGAGCTAGTTTTGCGCCCAAGTTGAAACAGCGATGAGGCAGATATTGTGACGATCTACACACGAGTGGAAAATCTGATGACTTCCATCTGGTATGAGATGCGCCGAAAGGGTGGGTGTGCCTTTCTGTGGGCTGGTCAAGACTCTCAAAACCTATTGTTAAAAAGAAAATATCTTGCTTATGAAATACACTTCAAAGGAGAAAAATTTTGGATGAGACTTTGACAAAATGCAAGTTAAAAAGAAACAATTAACAAGATCTGGTTCATGTCTCGCCCAGTGAAATTCTTAAATCTGGTTGATAGTGAGCATTTCTCTTAGCGAGACTGTTGAGAAATATGTTTTAAAAAGGCAAATTGTCCCTCCAATATAGTGAGATTACTTCACTTGGTAAATCCAACTCAAACAAGTTTAAAAAAATCCAGAAATAAGAAAAAAATTCCTAATATTAATCATCAAATGAAAAATGTTAGATGTACTGATGACTAGATGATAATTTCACTCAAGATTACTCAAGAATAGATACAAATAAACAATACAAAAGGTATTTTAGTGTGTCATCTTAACCCTTTCAAAAACCTCTTCATGGAAATACTTATATTATTATATTATATTATCTCATATTATATTAGCATATATTTACATTACACTGGATTTTCAGTATTTCACTTCATTCTATTATCCAATTTCATCAAGGAAAATATTTTGAAAATGAGAATTATATGCATATTTTGATCAAAATCTGCAGGGCAATTATCCTTTTTCTCTAACATAAATGTCTTTGCTTAATTTACATATTTAATTAAACACTGTTGTCATGGGTTATCGTGACTGCAACATCAGGGGCACAGTTCAGAGATGTATTTTGATGCGAAAAGAGGTAAACATGTCATTTTCAGTTTTTGTAATAGGTTAATGATAGAAATGAATACATCCATGCGAAGGTTTATGTTACATTTTACTATACATATTCGTATTGTTTTGTTGGGAGGATAAGTAGTGTAATACAATATTTACTCACTGTCTGGGCATGGCTATCTCTACATGCTTCTGTAATTCACTATAATGCTGAGTTGTGTAGGAGAGTGATTTGTCTAATCTTGGCTGGTGTTTACCACCCTGTTATGACACAAGACTGCTTGTAGGACACATCACTCATTATTAAATGAAGTCACCTGATTGAGTAGCTGAGTAGACAGCATGTGCCTTCAGACATATTCCTATTTTCTTCCAGTTTGCCATATATGCTCCTGGAGAAATGGTAAACTACATGATGACACATTTAAACATAATCATGAAAAAAATATATTAAAAAAACTATGCTAGCAAAAAGCTGCTCTGACCAGTCAAGACATGAATCCGAAATGCCTCTGAATGCTGTGGAATCTAGTACCAAAATGTTAGCAGCATATCCTTTGGAGGTGAGGCCTCCAGTGGGTGACTAGCTTGACCAAAACATCCCAACTGAACAGAGATATGGGAAAATATTTATACTTTGTCATGCTCCTCAAATAATTCCTGAGCAATTTTTGCAGTGTGGCAGGTAACGTTAACCTGCTGAAAGAGCCATTGCCCAAAGGATAAACCCTTCAAGCGCCAAAGTCGCAGGATTGCGACAAGACGTATTCATGACTAAAACAGACTGTATTTACAAATATCTTGTAATGTAGCATTTGTATTCACTACCACTAGTTAGCAGACATGTAATATTTCGATTCAAAACAAAAATTTCGCCATCATCGTATTCAAAGTTTTGAGTAAAAAGCGGTTGAAACGAGCCTTGTGTCATTGACGCAAGAGCAGAGAAAGAGTGCACGTCTGTTCTCGGTGCGTGTAAGCATGTTGAATTTTAGATAATGTAGGACAAAAAAATGCCAAATGGCTAATAAAAAGTTGTCAGTTGATTTTGTCCTGCGAATTATATTCGCCGATTCTGAATCTGAAGGGGAAGATTTGACTTTTGTAGTGGGAGAAGTGTGAGAAATTCATGCTCCAAACGGAGGGTGCTGAGAATCCCTTCTCACACGGCGACAGTGGCTGCTTGTGACGCCGGGAAGCTCAGCTCGCTCACGCCGGGCGGGTCTGCTTGTGGAGTGGCGACACAGCTCTCTCATCTTCCACTTCAGATTCATAATCAGCGAATATCATTCACAGGACAACTTTTTATTTGCCATTTGGACTTTTTTTCCCCACAAATCCCACATGCTTGCTGGCACACACTGAGAAATCCACTCTCTCTCTGCTCAGACATGTCATTTTGAATCAAAGTACTACATGTCTGCCAACTAGTGGTAGGGAATACAAATGCTACAATACAGGATATTTGTAACTACAGTCCGTTTCAGTCATGATGACGTCTTGATATGAAAATATAACCATATTTTACTACTTTCTTCTGTTTTATTGTTGGTTTCCTCTTTCCTGATCATTATGATTGAGGATAAAAAGACAAAAACTTAAAAAGAAAGAATAAATTCCAATATCAGTTGTTTCCTGAATATAATGAAATGTAAGATGTCTGCCACTTCATGATTTCATAATATGCAAATTAGATAAGAATATTTATACCCCACATAAACCTCAGGTCATGCCCAACATTTTTCTAATTTACAATAACTCTCTATCTTTAACCCCTTTTAAGCCACAAGCTTTTGAAATATTGATGTA
>JBBKCR010000002.1:17931375-17954150 GCA_037577295.1 Ladigesia roloffi | reverse complement strand
AAGGTTTAATGCCCATCCACTTCCATTAAATGACTACCAGACTGCTACAGCTAAAGCTAAAAATCTGCGTGTGTGTTTTGCTGAGGAAAAAAAAGTCACCTTCGACTTGGATGCCCTGGGGGTAAGCAAATAAACATCAAATTTTTTATATTTGGGCGAACTATCGCTTTAAGTGTGTCTGCAAATGTTGCTGTCTGTTTTGCACAATGTTAGTTATGCCTTGTGTTCTCTTAGTGCCCTACACTGGTGAAAAATGATGGGAGAGAATGGTTTTGCCCTTGGCGTACCTTCCAGACTGCTGTAGTTAATCTTGCTGGGACTAAATTAGCCCCTGCCTTCCAGGTGTGGCCTGTATTCAGACACCATGCATCTGCCCAGGTGCGGCCTATGTTTCACAGGAACTCACTGACTGACAGACAGCTCCACATGAGAATGCAGCACCAGACACACCTCAGAACAACCACGACTCTCTTTTAGTGGCCTAGCTTTCCTAATAGCTTAAAAAAAGCTTATTACAGAGGAACAAAGCACATATTTGTAGTCCAGATGTGTTCATCACTATAGTGTGGCAGCGGACAATAGCAAACTATACATTTTAAAAACATTCCATCCAGAGTTCCATCGGGATATTTTCAACTTTCTCAACTTTCCCCAACAGCTGCAGCAGTGAAACGAACTATATTTGATTGTTAACACTTGCAAACAAAGTCAAGATATACTGGCTTGTCCTGTAATAACTTGTAAAAACACAACAATGGATGCATTAAGAATCACTTGCATGTGTTCAAAACACATTTTAAGGCACCAGGTGGGCTAGTGGTTATGGCGTTCACCCTGTAATTCGAAAGTAGTGGGTTCGAATCCCAAGACTGGTAGTGGCACCACCACCCTTGAGTAAGGTACCGTGCCCACACTCTGCTCCCTGGGTTCTGTGTTCCTGGCTGCTTCACTTGGTGAATGGGTTAAAAGCAGGAGAAGAATTTCGTGCTGTGAAGCGACAGAATGGTCACTTGATAGGATAGATATTTTATAAAACCATTGTACGATATCACAGTTTAGGTTGTCACTATGGCAACATTTACACGGCTGTGAAACTTGCCATTCCTGCACCACTTCTGCTTAAGGTGCAGAACAACGGCAGTGTGTAAAAACAGCAGCAGAGTGAGAAATCAAATCGTTTTTAATCTACTTTGAGCCACTTGCAGCATTCCTAGAGTGGATACATACATGACGTCACAATATAAATAGCATTATTTGCTCTATAATGAAGCAGCATATTAAACCCATACATAAAAACCTTAGTTACCTAATAAAATAACAGGATTCCAATAAAGAGGTGCATCAAAAGTAAGTGGCTTTGTGATACTTGCACCAGAAAATAATTTATTAAATAGGTAATTGGCCAGTTGCCCATTGCATATTGTACGCAAAACTCCAATTATGCATATGTAATTATTATAATTATTTATTCAACAGTGATTATTACCACCTTTTGCCCTTAGACCGCTGGCACTAGCTTCAGTCCCCAACCCTCCACCGGCCCCCACCTGCGACCCTGGTTAAGAATAAGAGGCCGAGTTAAACATGTATTATTAGTAATAATAATCATGTTACACATCACCCTTAATCATGCATGGCGCCGTCCTCTTCCTCCAGTGTTGGCAGCGTAGTGTCAGCGTGTCAGCTTTGTGATAAGCATGCAGGCCATGTTCATGCTAATGACAGATGTGTGTCACTTACCAGCATGAATGTGAACCGCCAGGGCAAAAACGATCTTATGTGTGGAGAAAATGGAACTGAGTATTAAGGCTTGTCATGTAAACGCAGTGTCATTTAATGAACGCGCCTCCTAAGATCACAGCTGGTGTTTTGCAGCAGATTGTGTAGCAGGTGTTTGTTCTATTAAACATGCAGCTTTTGGGTCAGAGAGTAGAAATAATGTATTTGTTTTGGTTTTGGTGTAACAGTAATGGTTTGAGGCACATGCCCTTGCTCTCAGGGTTGATAGTGGCTGTGACTGTAAAGCTGAGTGCTGGAGTGACCGTGTGTGTGCGTGTGTGTCTCTTTGCAGGTTATGCCACCCCACAGGCTGACTGGAAACCCAACCGTCAAAGAGAAGGGCTGATCTCAGACCCCCACACACTCCCGCTGCTGTGCCCCTCCCTGTCCCCATGGCGACAGGAGGCCATGCCGCCGAGACAGATGTGCTGATTAACCTGCATCAGGTACGACATGAATAAGTCTGGAATTATTACTGCCATCTGCTTACAGTATTTACACGAAATTACAAAATGACAAAAAAGTTAATTAGAGTAATATTTCATTTTAAACTGAAACATGTTCACAGAGCAGCAATATTTTAGTGGTAAGCTGCAAACGTAGACCAGCCAATCAGGTTTTGTATCCTGTTATCCACATTAAAATGATTTGACTTTTTGTTTAAATCTCATGAAATACCAAAAAAGTGGCCAACATCTGAAGACCATTCTGTTCATTTCTTTTGAATTGAATTTTGGCTTCTAAAACGTACACATCCAGCTTAGTCCAAATACTAATGACCGCTCATGTGAGCAGAATTGTTTATATGAGCAGTAATTATATGACATTGTCTGGTTCATGGTGTCATTTTTGACTGTTATGTTGCTTGTTGTACTGAATCTACTGGTTTGCATTTCTAGATGAATATCTATTAGGTTTTGAACACTTGTGTGTTTTAACATAGAGAATTTTGCTGCTATTTTTGAAAAAGCAAGTCATGGCTGTGTATTATAATGGGGTGGGCAATGTGACAAAAATAAAATGTCATGAGACATGATGTCACAATAAAATATTTTTGTGATAAGATGTAATGACAAAATAGAACACAAATAGTCTGAAACTAAGACTACATGTACATATGGTGTTCTTTAAGCATAGCCATAAAAGGCTCAGAAAAGCATATCTGGTCTAATTTATCATAATAACGATAAGTATTAATATGTCATGATTATTTTGGGCATGAGCATGAACACTTATCACTGTAATGAGACTCACTTCATCTGTTATTAACACACACACGGTGTCGACTAAAAGTTTAGAAACTACGCTATCAGAATTTCTGTTCCTGTTTCAGTGAGCCACTCCTAAGAAATAATTGAAATATATAAGGCATTTGTAAAGTAAATAATACAGAAATTGTATATAAAAATCTAAATAAGATCAAGCTATCTATGTGTTTTGCCTCAAATGGAATAAGGCAGGGGTCTCCAACACGTCGCTCGCGAGCTACCAGTAGCTCACAACCCCTCTCCAAGTAGCTCGCCGAAGGGTTAACGAATCTACATACAATTGAAAATGTGACCAGTCAAATTTTATTAGTCACTCAGAAAACCAATTTGCATGTATAGCCAATCATATCTCCCCCCTTCTTACACCAAATCATTATTTGGCCATTAGTTGTCAATAAAAAAAGTTGAGCTGCTGTCAAGTTTGATGAGTCAAAGGTGATGATTCAGATTCGGATTCGGATTCAGATTCAGATTCAGATTCAGATGATTGGAGATGGGCAGGAACCATGACCGCAGCAGGTCACCATACAAATAAGAGGCTGAAAACTTATTTTCATGATACAAAAATGAGTAGCTCTCTGCCATTTTCATTTTGTAAAAGTAGCTCTAAGAGGTAAAAAGGTTGGAGACCCCTGGAATAAGGGGAAGACTGTTTATCTGCTGGGCTTCCATCCTTTTCCTCCAGTCCGGTCCGTCTCAGCCAGGTTAAGTGATACTCAGAGGCTTCTGTGTAATCATCCCATCCTGAAAGTGAGTGAGAGGCTGCATTCAGGCTGATAAAGTGGACTGACTCAAATATCTCCAATTAGAGGCAGAGTTGTGTTCTGTATCCTGAGCGACGGCGGGAGAACGGTGGGGGAAGGGCTGCTGGTGAAGTGCCAGATGTGCGGCGGGGGTGCTGGATTACAAGGGGCAGTAGGGCAGGCGGCACTATGCCATGGACAGTCCATCGTCTAGGCTTCTCACTGACCACTTAGAATGGCTGGGTCTGTTTCAGTCTGTGGACATCGCCGGTGTCCCCTTATAGTCGCACGTAAATATGAACGGTGTAAAATTGTAACTCATTCCCCAAGAGAAGTAGTGGGCAGCCAGTATCACAGAACCTGGGGAGCGGAATGTGGGGACTGTACGTTGCTCAAGGTACTTCAGTGTTGCCATTGACCCTCCTGGGATTCGAACCCACAACCTTCAGATCACAGGGGCAACTGCTTTGTCACTGGGCACCAGTTGCACAATTATACATTTTTTAAACCAAGAACGTCCTGGAAAATGTCATACCTTTGACTCCACAGTTACTTTACACCATTCTTTTATAGGTAATCAGAAAATGAGTTGCTCTGCATGGTCAGCCTTATTCATGTCAATGAGTCAAGTCAAGCGAAGTAGTTTTTTATTGTCATTTCGAACATATACACACAGTACACAGTGAAACGAAACAGCATGCCATCAGGACACCACAAGACTTGACAAACCAATTTTGTCAAGACCTGACAAAATTGTGCAAGAAAAACAGAGCAACAGTACAACTTGACAAGACAAAAAATATATTAGTGCAGTGTACAATAGCTACAGCCTGGATAAATACAGTATTTTGACAGGTACTGTATACTAGCAGCAGAGAGTTGTGTGCAATAAAAGGAGAAGTTGCAAAAAATGCAGAACAGTGTTTAACAGCAATAAATGTGATGTAGTAGGACAGAGAGTGTACAATGTCTGAGTGGTTTCGTGGGGGGGTTGGTGTGTGTGTGTGTGTGTGTGTGTGTGTGTGTGTGTGTGTGTGTGTGTGTGGGGGGAGCGGGTACATTTTCGTGTTTCCGTTCAGATTCTCCCACATTTTTAGAGTGTTGCATATAATAATTGAATGTTATTCCATGTAGCTGCAGCACATAACAGGTTTTAGGGTGGAACACATCCTATCTGTGGCTTACCAAAGAAGATTCTGTAAGTCAAGTTCAAATACAGACAGAAAGAGAGACTGGAGTGGACTCAAGGCTAAACTCAAGGCTATCTCAAACTGGTACACACCGTTCTCCAGTGAACTTTCTTTTTCAGGCAGATACTGGACCTAACCTTTTCACAGCTCTTTTCTGACTCATCATTCCGCCCAGATTTTTTTTTTTTGGCGTACCGCAGCAGTTCTGGAGCGGGATTGTCAGCCGCAATAAGCTTAAAGTCATCTGCAGGACAAAATGTGGTAGCAGACTGCATTTAATTTTACAAAAGTAGTTATATGTCATGATTTCTGAATTTGTATTTACTGATTCTGACAAATCTGAAAACTTTCCTGATTCTGACAAAAAGTGTTGTATGGACATAAAAAAGTAACTGTTAACAGTGGACACGGCCACATTTGTTTTCATTGCCAGTTTGATGAATAAGTTAATGAACATTAATTGTGAATGTTCAAATCCCACCTGCATGTGGTAGCTGTTTTTTTTTACTTCTGTTCTATCTTCATCATCCCATTTTCCTCCTTTTGTTCAGTTTTTGTTATTTTTGGACCTGAGTGATGGCTCCCCCAGGCTTTGTATGGTCTTGTAATCACTATTGTTCATTTAATATTAAAGCTACTTTTTAATTATAATACTGCATGCTCCCGTGATTCTGATCCCATGTAACCACAAAGAGTGATTTAGCTAGTTTTTTTTTGTAGTATTTACATCAGATGAAATGTAATGTTACATTTTTTATGACATGACAAGGTCTATTCATTTAGTACTGAATGAAGCATTATTGGATCAAAATAATCTGTTCACATTTTATACTTCTGGATTTTTATTAAGTATAAAATCCCCAAACTAAAGCATTAAGTAAGGGTGAGGGCCAGTGCCGGCGTCAAGGGGGGGCATTTGGAGATATTGCCCCCCCAGTGAGTTGCCAGGCACCTCTCCAGAAGGAGGGGTGGTGACAGTTGCCTTAAGAGTAAAATGTTTTTTGTTGTTGCAAACTAGTGGCTGGGAAATGCTGATATAAGCTGTGACAAAATATATTACGATTTAGTGCTTAGCCTGTGCAATCTGTGCAAACTTCATAGGCCTTTACCATTTCAGATGCTTTATTTACTGCCACCACTGATCTGTAGCAAATGCAAAACTCCAATAGACAAGGTGTAGGTATATCCGCCAATATTGCACGTCTCTGTTACCTCTAACACAATGTGTTTGCTTTCAAAACAGAATCTCTTCTTGCTTTGCCAAAGAGCTGAAAGCTACTATGCTGACAGAGAAAACGTAATTGCTGCCAATCTATTTATTTCAGTTCTTTTGGAAATGCTATCTAAAATTGAAACATCCAGTCTAAAAATGAAAAACTCTAATGCCAAGTCATATATTTAGCTTCTGCCAGTGCCAAAATGGAGCTGAAACATTCTTACAATTGCTCCACGATTGTTGCAAAGCATCTTTCTCCTTTGCATTCAGCTGCCAACTCCTTTCATCTCCATTTTACTCCAAAGCGCAGTGAATGTACTGCCCGGAGTGTTTGCTGTATCATGTTCCTTCAGGGTTACAGTTGTTTGATGCCATTGAGATAATGCTGTTTTGACACAGATGAATAGAAGATTATAGTGCAGGATAAGTGTTGATACTTTATGTCTTAAATGAGTCTTTAATATTTCAAAGATATCAGCAGATATATGATATTTCAAATATGAAATTAGTTAGGTAAATGAATATGCTCTTGAAGTTCCACTACTGGCCATAGAAGTGTCCGACCTTGTGATGGTGGCTGTTTATGAACTAAGTGTTCAGTTCAGCATGGATTTAGATAAGTGTTTCTTCCACTGGGGTACTTGTCTTGAATGCTGTCGTGTGTCGACTTTTTATTCTTTTTGCATGGACTGTGTACTTTTCTTTTTTCATTAAATGGTGAAAAGTAGGTATTGATATATCCTCCTGTAAAAGTAGGTATGCATATATCCTCCTGTGCGAGGTCGACTTTTTTTTTTTTAATAAAGGAGCATTAAACATCTGAAAGGAGCTCGCTCATCAAAGCCAGGCAAACCAGAGGTAATTGGCTGATGCTCAGCCCCAGTTCTCTGTTGCTGTCAGTTTCTGGTATACTGCTGACACTTCTCATATTGATGTCGGCGCTTCACTTGTCAGAGCTGTGTGTGTGTGTGTGGGGGGGGGGTGTTGGCGGGGGGGACAGGAGCGTTCAGTCCTTCGATTGAGCCCAGCGCTGATAACTCCTCTGAAACTGAAAAGACAAAGACTTCAGAAAAACTGCCAAACGAAAAAGCACCTGGCAAATTTGCCGCTCGCATTTTCCAGGAACTGGCTGTGAAGTCGCACCAAATCTAGGATTTATGCACAGAGGCTGGGATGGAACAGGCAGTGTCCTGGTTGGTTGGGGAAGGGGCTGTGGTTTGTTCATCATAGCACAATCCAGACACTGTTCACTCCAAAGTAGTTGTCATGGTTTCCTCGGCCACACTTTTGCCATTTCTGTCTCCAGTGTTTCTGTTTCACCATAGTTCCACTATAGCTATGGGATTTCCCAGTGCTCTCAGTTTTAACTGGACCTAAACACAGTCTTTCCTGCCTCCTTTTCTAGCACACCTGGTCCCACATTCCAACAGAAAATAAGAATAATCAACATACAAATCTTGTGCTCTCAGGATTGTCTTTCCCTGTGGTGTAGATTCAGCCAAGTCGGCTCACCCATTGGTTCGGATTTCAGAATCTGAGAACAGACACTATGCATCAGATTAAGCACCTGCATAATTACAAAAAGGGACAGTGGACGTTTGGATGGTGGGAACAATTTGCAGAGAAAACAGATAAGTTTACGAACATCGAAGGCTGAAAAAAACCCATGAATATGCAATGGCCGTACCATTAGGCTTCTGACAGTTCCAGAATATAGAAATGTAGAATGTCTTTTACGAATGTTTACATTTAAATTTGATTTAAATTAGTGGCAGTCGGATAACCAAAGCTATGTATCAAACGTCCCCTGCATTAAATACAGTTATGTACTAAAATGATCTGTCTCAGGTTTATTTTCATATTGAACCCTGTACACTCATAACTGGACATTTTCAAGACACTTTTACCATTAATTAAGTGAAAGTCATTACTGCTTTTCTTGTTTTGGGACAGTATTTTTGACATTACTGCCTGCCCTGAAGGCCTAGCTCTAATAGTCCCGTTTCTGTGTTACAGCAGACTTGTGACTTTGCTCAGAGCATCAGTAGATCATAATTTGGTTCTGCTTGTAAAGGGAATATTCTGCCAGGAAAACTCTTGAGAGAGCATTACTCTGAGGACTGGAAGAGGGTCTTTCTTCTGGTATATGGAATAGGTCTTTGGGGAAAATAGCTTTAAATAAAAAGAAGATTAAAATTTCACTTTAGTGTGCATTAGTGTGGGAAATTTGATTTTGGCATCCCCCATGCTATATCCCTCATCCCTTTAAAAAAATGGTGAGAGAGTGTGTGTATAAAAAAAAAGAAAAGAAACAAAAAAATCCCCCAATATATATATATATATATATATATATATATATATATATTTCCCCCACTTTTTTTGCATTTGTGACGTCCAGACCTCCTCCGACATGCATCCGTACCCTCACACTGCTTAATTGTTTAAGCATGGCAGTTAGAAAGGCAGTCAGACACCTGAATGACATGAGCCTTGCTGCTAAGTGCCACCCCAAACATAAACAACCAGCTCCAGGACAAGGGGGCGTGGTGGATGAAGCCGGGTCCTCAGCTTTTTTCATGGCAGTATATCATTTTATTCAGAAAAATATTATTTACTAATGTTGTAACATAAATATTAATGTAAATTAAGCTACATAGAAAAATACCTATACATTTCATGAAACACATGTACTGAAATGATCTGTCTCAGGTTTAGTCCATGCTCAGTTGAAGGCCTGGTTTTCTTTGGAGGGTGAGCTGTATTGTTTTTCTGCCAGATATACCATATATATATATATTGATTTCCTCTGACATAACACTTTTTCCACTTGGTCTTTCAAGGTTTTTTCAAGGTGCGTTTAGCCAGAGCTCAATCGAGACTTCATGTGGCCTTTGTGAGGAGTACTTGTTTTCTGCCAACCCTCCAATATGAGCCATATTTGTGGAGCACTTGTTATAATGTTGTCACATGCATGCAATGACCAGCAGTGGATATTGTCTTGAACATATTGTCTTTCTTGCAGTTTGTATAAGTATTTTTGACTTCACTTAAACAAAAATGTTACCAGATAAACCCTGGTATTGTTAGGGGACTGGGCAGATTTGCTAGGGCAGATATTTTTCTTATGTAAGGAACTGCTGCAAGTGTCACTGTAGGTACAATGAATGAAATGTAAATCTTAAACTGATGTTAACAATCTTGAAGTCGACTTGGACCTTTTTGTGATAAAATCTGAAGCAGGACTTAAAGACAGCAGTCTCTCAGCTTTGTTACAGGCATTGAGATGAATAAAACATGAGTGTAGAATGTTGGCCTAGATTCCTGAGCATGACTGTCCCTGAGAGTGGCTTAATACAGCTTGCTGGATGTGTGTCCTTCTTAACACGTGCTGCATAATGTTCATTCCACAGTAAAAATGTACAACTTCCCTGTAGGTGAATTAATGCCCCTGGGTGAATTAATTAGTGCTACAGTTAGAAACCAATTACTATTGGTTCTTTGGAATATAACTTAACACCATTAATGGAAACCTGATCAGGCTTAACCCTCAGGAAACAAAGTGAAGCCTTTGATTTTTGCAGATCTTTGCTTAGTCATTACAGAAATTTGTGGAGATTCGTGTTTAATTCATGAGCTCTTTAATTCGTTTAAACAGAATTTCAGAATCTTTATGTTGCTAGAAGCCTCATTTATATGTAAGAAAAGAAAAGTAATATATGTAAAATAATCTTAAAGCGTATTAAGGTATCACTCACTGAAATGCTTGAATAAACACAGTGTGTGAAGAAAGGAATTCAAGACAGTCACAGTAGCTGTAGACATGCTTGACCAGACACGCTTCTCGATTAAATGTATGTTATAGTGGAAACAGGGTGAAATGCATGTCCCCATATTTTTTTCCCTGACACTCAAGCATCTCTCTCTCTGTCTCATATATATACATGTCACACACATATTTATGAGACAGAGAGTCTCAATTTTTCATGTCAACTAATCCATCAAGATAGTCGCGATAACATCATACCTGCAGGAACAAGGGTGTCCAAAGTTGAGCAAATTTTATTATGTTTGGTTTCAGATATATGCTTATTGCCTCCAGTCATAAAATGTAATAAGAAGCATGAGGAAAGAGGTGTGGAAAGAGGTGTAGAAATGTTTAGGGGAACACTTTTTCATGTAAACAGGTTTTAAGTTAATATTAGGGGTGGAGCCGAACTCGAATACTGTATTCGGAAAGCCACAAATATTGTGTTTTTTTACGAATACGGTATATGGACAAATACTTAAAATAAAAATTGTATTTGGGTTTGAAAAATGTGTGTGTGTGTGTGTGTATATGTGTGTGTGTATGCAGTATGTGTATGTGTATGTATGTATGTATGGATGGATAGATTACAACTCTTTGTAACACCAATGGCTGAACAAGCACCATTGTGACCCCAGTGTTTGTTCTACAGCTCCTATTTGTGTCTTATGGTTGCTGGCTTAACTCAGTTGACACATCTGCTTGTTTTATCTTCTAACTTTAGCTGCATTACACTAGTTGCCTCTTGGGTTATTTATCTGAAATAATTATTGTTATTATATATATATAGTTATTGCTTATACTTTTATGTGTTCATACTGGTTTCATTGTAAATGAAGACTTTGTGTAAAACTATTCATTTAATATTGATGAATGTAAAATAATAAACGCCAATCTCTGACCAGGTCAGATTACCGATTCATCAGTGCAATATTACCACAATACTAGTGGTTCCTTTTTTCTAGCAACTCTATCTCTATCCTGACTACTACTTTCTTCCCAATTTTATCATATTGGTGAAATGAATGTTTTTCTACACTTAAATAACAACACTGCACACAGCAAGACTAGATTCAGAAAGTGATGGCTGTCTATAATTTGCTGCTGGTAATCAAATCTTTGCTGCCAGGCCAAGATAGGCTTAGAGTTTTCAAAGTTATCGTTTAAAGTGTAACAGATAGAATACTCCAAGAGCATATATGTATGAAAACATATAATCTGGAACACACTGGATTGTAAGAGTCTTCAGAAATATATCTAAATCGCAAAAACAAATCATAGTGAACCAGTAGTACTTGACTCAAAGAGAGACATTTGCTGTATTTTACTGTACACACACACACACACACACACACACACACACGCAGTTTATTTCTTCATCTTACACTAAATAATTCTAAATAATTCAGAAATCTTTATTTTTCTCAGACACAATTATCCAAGTATTTCACATAAAATGTGTCCCTGAAATGAGTTACAAGAGATTCTTAAAATATGTAGAAAAATATGTAAACATTCACTTGGCAACTACCATCAAAGTGGTAAGGGTCCTAGAAAAGTGAACTTTATTATTCAGTGTTATTGAATTATTGAAAGTATAATTGAAAATACTGAATTGTTTTGACGTGTTTTAAAATGAAAGATCTAAATGTAACAAACAATTGTAAAGTTACTAGAGATACAATTTACCCCCCAGTCCATACATGAAGATTAAGGGTGTACGGTTGCCTTAAAACGGGCATGGGTATGATTGTCCCCCCTCCCCATTCCCCTTTTGGCCTGCACTCACATACGGTTTCAGCATTCATGCCAACGCCGCTTATGTAATTATGGTGCGGCGGTTTCAGTGTAAACAGAAGGAGCGGTGCTCTCGCTGAACGCAGTGGAGTCTGTCGCTGTGGTTCCTTTGTTGATAGTAATTTAGAGTCGTTTGTTCTGCAGTGGTCCACAGCCCCCTCACAGCCTGTTGCTAAATAGGTCTATCACTATTTGTGGCATGAGATTCTTTTTTGCGAATGACACAAAAACGTGATGTCAAGCGTCCTTTTCCGTGCTCAAGCGTGGTAAGGGCTCACACTACAAGCGAACTGCGCCCGAGTCCAACCGAACCGCTCTTCCAAGCGGGCCAGGGCTGGCTAAATGAATTAGGACCGGTCACGGTTCGGAGCACTCACACTAGTCAAACAAACCACACTTTGGTGGTCAAACGTACTCGGGCATGGTTCAAACTGCCTAGTGTGAGTACACCCTAAGCTTCATAATCAGTCCATTTTGAATCAACTGCTTTTGTGATGTCACAGAAACCAACAGAAATACATACTGCGTTTTCAGCCAATAAAACCTATTACTAGTGTTCCAGTCCATTGTTTTTGAATATGAACATATGAAATACAAAGAAAATGTAGGATATGAGCCAACTAGTAGTACATAGAGACAGTATTATGTATTTTAGCATAAGATTCTGAAGTGTGAAATATATGAAGTGAATAATAGATGGAATCGGATTCGCCACTCTTTTTAGACATGTTTGCACAGTGGTTGACACCTGAAGTGTTCTATATGATGAATAGGGAGCAATTTGAGGAATTGCTGCTCCCTGGGATTAATGCTGCTGATAGAGCCAGTCACCAGTAAGTGACTCACTCTAATAAGTCGGCGAAACTAGATCATTTACATCATCCTCTTTCATCAGTGCTTCTGAATTCACAAGTGCTATAGCATTTACTCCTGCCTGTGGTTTAGCTGGGATGCTCTTGTGTCTTCATTTGTGCTGCTAAGTACCTGCAACCTTCAGAGGTTTTGCTTCAATGTCAACCTCTCTGAGCTCCTGTTCTTGGTTCAGCTGGGATTATGTTGGCATGACAACCCAAGTGTGGTACTGGCACTGGTAGCCAGCTGTGGCTGAAGTAATGGGAGCAGGGGTCACATGTGCCCAACATTTTCCAAGTGCACTTTTTCAGTGTTTTGGGATCCAGAGCTATATGGGCTGATCTAGCATTGTGGTCCATGCCTATCAATGTGTCTGTCGAAGAAAGACTAAACAGACAAATACTAGATATACACCCATAAACACAGGTGTGTCTGTGGAATTACCATAATGCACCACTGCCTTAATGCAATGTATCATTGCTATTGCATTTAAACCTTATACCTAGCTAGATAAATAGATAGATAGCTAGATAAATAGATAGATACAGTGGGGCAAAAAAGTATTTAGTCAGCCACCGATTTTAAATAAACATCTTTGAAACCATGAACCATTAGATGGGGGAAATGATGTTTTTGCTTGGTTTGAAAATGCATTGTCATTCCCAGCCTCTCACCTACATCACCATACATCACAGTTGAAATAAAGACAATTAGAAGGGCGTTTCGTAAGCTGGACCAAACAAAATCAAAACATCAGGGCCAGACAATCTATCTTCAGCCTTACTAAGCCACTGCTCAGACCAACTGGCCCCAGTGTTTGCAGACTTACATCACTGTGCCAACAAAAGCCAACAACCCTCATTGCCATTCTCAATAAAGCAAAAATATCTGGCCTCGCTGACTACAGGCCTGGGGCCCTGACATCAGTGGCTTTGGAGGCAACAGTGATAGTCTGGCACATATTAAATCAGTTACAACCCCTGAAGGACCCACTAAAATTTGCATATCTTTCAAACTGGTCCATACATGTTGTGGCACTGCAAATATAACTAAGCAAGTTCACTAATATTAGTTTTTCTCCATCAGCATGTCACTAAGACTCTGGATCCTGAGTTTACTGCAGCCAGCTGGTCACATTCAACATCGCTCTCAGTTATCACAGGGATGCCACAGGAATGTGTTTTGTCTTTGTGCTCTTCTACCTCTTCACAGCTGCTTTTAGATCGACGTCAGACGTTCCACTAGGAAATAGCTCGTCAGTGTCACAGTCCTATAACTGACGTCTATATAGGACGCAAACAAACTTGGTTCTACTTGACAAAAAGACAACAGAAATGATCAGAATAAAGAAAAAGAACACAAATACCAGAGCATAGGATCACGAGATGTATACTTTCCACACTGGACTCATATATATACTTATATACTATATATACATACTCACACAACGCATCTCACTGGCAGCCAAGATCATGGAGGACCCTCTCCACCTGGCTCATCCATTTTTTTCAGCATTGGGGCTCAGGTGGAAGATACTCGTGACTAGAAGGCAGGAGAGAAGGAGCATCTTCCCCAAGCCATATCACCTGACTGCTAAAAATACTGCTATACCTCATTGTACATACTCAATATGTTTACAATAAATACAGAATATAAAAAGGAACTACGTTTATTGCGTTTAGCGGATCCTCGTATCCTGAGCGAAGTCCATCAGTGCTTAAGTAGTCCACAGCTGTACTTTAAACCTATAAACTAGACTCAGATCAACTCCTGCTTTTAACAAATTTACTGCGAGCAAAGTTCCACGCCTTAACAATCTGAGTTACCCATGATAACACACCGCAACAAACCGTATCAAAAAGTATTTAAGAGAAAAATAAAGTAAAAAAACAGGTAAGGGCAAAAAAACATGTATGCATAGGTGGTGACATTTATTATACGAGGAGAGGAGGAGTATAGCTATTAATTTCCAGCTGGTACCAAATCACTGAACTGACATCAAGACCCATAGGATGTGTTTATGTATGGTATAATGATGAATTGCGCATATAGGTTTGACACTTTTCCTTTATAAACTCCAAAAATCACAACTGGTAAAATATTTTCTGAGTGAGCATATTCAAAACAGAATCAGTAATGAATGATTTCATGGATACAAGGTGAAGAGATTTCATATTCATTTGAAAAATAGCACAATAGCACACAAAAGGGATATCAACACTGTTTTTTTATGCTATTTACATATCAAATCAATGCAGTTACAGCCCTGAGACATCACAGATACTGTTTTTTTATGGAGGGTAAAGGATTAAATCAGACCGGAATTATCCTCTTGGTTTTGTAAGGATTTAAATTGCTATTTGAAATAAAAAAGTGTTAGGAAATACGGGGGTGAAATCTCCTAATCTAGTCAAGCATGCCAGGGTCTGATTCCATGTGTGTGCAGGTATACTTGGCTAATTAATAATTCTTCTGATTGCGATCCTGATTGTAGGGAGAGCAAGAGTCCTTAAGCACCAGGATCTTTCCAGAGCACCTGCTGCTGTGACTGTGAAAGAGCACACAGTACTCACAGCTCCGCACAAAGGGCTCAGGTGGCTGATATGATACCCACACCAGCGGCCCTCTCCGAGCGAGCACACTCTCACACTCACAAAGGCTCCTTCAGTAGCCTACTTCTTCATGTAACTTTATCATTGTATAACCCAACACAATGTGTACGAGGAGCTTCTTTAGCCATGTCAGAGGCCACTAGTACCCCAGCTGCCTCCATAACAGTCTCTGCAGCAGGAGAGTGGGCGGGCAGCTTCTGTAACTCTATCTGCAGTTTACCCAGCACGTTAATGAAGAGCAGACAAACACATCTGTCCGCCGACCCTGATTTCTCAGCCCTATTGTCTCCTGTTTGCCTCGCCACAGCATTGAATAGAGGAGCGATCCATAAGGTTTATGACCATCGCTTGGTCCTGATTGTACTCAGCCCATTAACATTTGCACAATGAGACGCAATGAGCGCACAGTGCGTGAAAGGGAAAAAGGGAAACAAACACTGTTGTGGGTCTCTCACAGCGAAGGGATGGGGGAGTGGCATTTAAAAAGCGATCAGCTGAAAAGACCTCAATTGTTTTATGTTTGTTTGTTCTTTTGTCATTACATGATGGTAATTAAGGAGAAACAATAACAGAGAAAGAAAGGGAAAACGCGTCGGATAACCACTGAGGAGCAGGGCTAGGGAGAAAGGGATATAAAGGAGAAGAAAGGGATAGAATAGAGTAAAAATAAGAGAAAGAGAGACAAATGATTTGTTGTTTTACTTTTTAAAATTGTATAATACTTGTTTTTTAATGTTTTTATTTTATTAATATGTTACAGGAGAACTCCAGCTCTGTCCCAAAATGTATGTGTCATTTGTTGTGTGAAGAAATTCTAAGTGGTTAATTGGAGAGAAACCATCAGTTATGTTTCATAAGTGATGTTGATAATAGTAAACAGGTGAATTTCATTAAGTTTTTAGGAATTTTGATTAAAAATGTGTTTAAGGACAAAGCTGTTTCAAGGATATTATGAAACCATGTCTCAGACATCAGCAAAGGACGATTTCATGTTATACTTTCATGTAGTACTTTCATTTGAGCACAGCACAGTGAGAAGGTCCAGGGTTGGATACCTGGCCAGAGTGGCCAGGGACTTTTACATGTTCTCTCTGGATGAGCAAGGGTTTTGTCCAGGAGCTCCGGTCTCCTCACAAAGTCCAAAGACGTGCATCAGGTGCACTGGAGATGGTTAATTACCCTCAAGGATGATTGTCTGCCCTGCGATGGACTGGCAACCTGTCCAGGTTGTTTCTCTCCCTTTCATGCCCCATGTGCCTGTTTGGTAGTAGCAGCTCAGAAAAGGAATTAATTTAATGGCCAGTAGCTTTTATTGGCAGTAAACGTTCCCAGCAGTTTGGTCTTGTCATCACCACCGAGACCTATTTTCTCTAGAATAGAGTTGCCATAAACGACCCTTTTCATGATGCATCAATGTTGACATAAAAAATTGGTTGAATTGCCATTTCACATCATGCAAAACTTACCAACGCAAATAATACTGGACATCCTTTTAACCATGAGAGAGTGTGTGATGTTGAGATGAAAAAGAGTAGAATGGCTGTACTTTCCCTCATTGCTTTCAATTGAGAGAGGGAGGATGAGATCATTCTGACTGCTTACTTAAGTGCCACAAACAAGCCTCATACAGTTCGTCTGTTAGTTATTTTTAAGGAGAGGATTCCTAAATGCACCGATAATACGGATACCCTGAAAGAAAATGACAATGCAGGGATCTAAAAAAGGATGACAGAGCCAAGGGCATCCTTACTATCTCTTTATAGGCTACCGACCTGGCCCGTGACCAAGCCTGTTGTGAATTTCAGAGTGTGCGATTTATCGTTTGACTCCACAGGTCGGCCATCTTTATTAAAGTCAAGCGTTTGAATGGAGATGAAAGAGCGGACGCATGGGGGCCAGTCGCCCAGAGCTTAATGAAATGTTGTCCTGATTAATTCGCACAAAGCCGAGGGACACGGACGACAAAGAGGACTTTGTCTGCTTTAATTAGAGGCTTCCAGTACTGCCATCACTTTCACGCTTTGCTGTGTTTGGCCCATCTGCTCTGATTAATTATCATCAGGCACTTTAAGGGGCCAGCACTGTGAGGCCCTCTCTGATGGAGAGAGACTTGTTAAATCACGATTTGTCTGCAGACAAGTGGATGTGTCACTCTCCCTGTCGTGAATAAATGCTTTAAACCTCCTCCAGGCTCCAACACGTGTCTGACATGCCAGTGCAGCTGGTTTTGGTCTCATGCTTTGCTTTGGAATCACATTCTATGTAATTACATGTAAACAAGGAAATGTCTTAGGACTTGTGTTTGGTTTGCATCCTGTATCAGCAGGTTTGAGGCTGTACTTTTGACCTCCCTCCATTTGTTTTAGTACTAATTTCATATTTATACACCTCATTTTTATGAACGTTTTCACTACGCGCCGCAGCAAATGGATACTTAGACAATCTTAGGTAACTCCTAAGACATCCCTGGACACATTAGTGTCAGAATTTTACTCTGGGAGAATTAAGGAAACAGTGTTTTTGAAAAAAGGAAAATCAGGCCACCAATATCACAAACAATGCGTGATTGGTTCTTATGTTATCAACATCCAGGCTAATTTTGCGGAAATTTATATCAACAGTCCACATCCCTTGCATGGGCAATAAACCATCCAGAATGTGTTGGTTAGGGACCTTATTGGACAGTAGCCATGGGAACATAGATAATCAGTTTGCAGTCTGAGTTTGTGTGTGTGTGTGTGTGTTTGTGTGTTTGTCAGCCAAATGGTTTTGCGTCTGTGGCTTGGTTGTCAGCAAAAGTCAAGATTTGACCAAAAAAAATTTCTTCATACACAGTTCCACTGTTTTATTTCTAATGTGCATTTAAGAAATAAAATTATCATCAAAACTGTAAAACATTTGTTAAACACACTGTAAAACACACTGTTGTTTTCATAACACAACAGTGGGAATAGCGCAGTATACTACCGAAATATCAATATTTAAAAAAGCTATGATTAACCAAATTTGACCAGTTTCAATGAGCATGGAAATGTTTGACGAGGCTTTTAAGATGTATGTTGCTGGGGCATCTAGGAGGAATTGCTTCTCTGCATCTTAATGGGCTGTGAACCAATTTCTTTTACTTGTTATGACCAGCGGATTCTAGCTGTTTGGAGCATTAGGGCTTGTCTGACATGGCAGAGGAGCTTGTGAGCACAGTTGCGGTTGTTGATGGCTAGACTCCAGGCTTGCTGTGTGCCTCCCACTGGGCGAGTGACATTTACTCTGACTGATCTGGCGGCCTCGTAGCCTGTCATCCTGCTTCCCTCGACCCGCCCAGTCGCTCCTGGACCTCTTCAAACGCTGACATCAAAGCATCCAGGGCTGAAAGGCCAACAGCCACTTGCATCCCTGGTACCAGGGTAGTCCACTGTGAGTCCTGCGCATGATGATGTATGAGGATAGTGATAAGCGCTACTGGGGCATAATGCACTAGGTCGATAACTTTGATTTCAAGATGATTATGATGCTATGCCTGAGTATATCTTCAAACCTGATTCAGTGGGTGGGAGAGAGAATATATTTGTGATCAATTAAATCATATTTTATCACATCACACACTTTTAACCACACTGTGGATGTTGTCAGTACTGAAAGAACATCTGCCACCTACACACTGTTTACTGTTATTATACTGCAGCAACAAATAATAGACTTGAATATTAAAAATGCATATTTTACTCACTTGATCTATGCTTGTCACACATGACTGGTATAAAAGACTGCAGTAGTTAAAACAAGAGCACACTGGAAGTATCAGAAAAACAGGGAAGCTTTACACTTAGTTTTAAATACACTTCACGTCGTGGAAAATTAAACCAAAAATAGTCGCTTTGTGATTTTCCAACCCCATGTACAGTCAAATATATAGGCAAACCTACTCATGAATAGATTGTTATTTTTTACTAATTTACTAATATAATACTACCATAATACTAATATATATACTAATATTTGTGAATATGTGTTGACAATTTTACTAGAATTTTCAGAGTAGCTCAATTTACCTGATGCGGCTTCAAAGACTCTTATGTGTTTTATTAAGTGTAACAAACCCACATGTTTATCTGGTTTTAATACATTTCGTATATGTGAGCTGCACATAAAGTTCTTATTAATTTCCCAATTTAAAGGGCATAGAAAGAAAAATGGGTAAAGAAATATATTATATATGATATTTGTTTAAATTTTTCAATGGTTCTTTCTACTTTTAAATCTCCTTTTTTCAAACACAATTTTTGGGGAACCAAAACGATTATTATATGTTGCTGCTCAACTTTGGCACATTTATTAAAAGATTCTAATCAAGAAGTTTTTTTACCCTAGTAGGTCTAGTATATGGATTGATACCATATATTTAAGTAATGAAGTCACGGACCTTTCTCTTTTGGGCCTTGTTTCATTCTTAGGGCTCTGTGGATATTTCATGTTAAAAATGCGATACTGACTGTATGATTGTGTTTGTGCTTTTGTGGGTAGGTTCTGGCTGAGGAGGAAAAGAGCTCCACAGAAGGTCTGGAGGATGAAGACTGGGAGAGGGCTCTGTCTGTGGAGCGTTTCGGGGACATCATTACTGAGTCGGGCACCAATGGTGCAGACAAAATGGGCCGCAGCTATAACGAGAAGGACTTTGAATGTGAGTGGAGCAGTTACAGACCACTTGGAAAGAAATTCCTCCAGTTTTTGAAGATATCTGCATAATTAAATGGTTACATTTTCTGGAAAGAGTTCTCTGAGTCAGAATTGTTGATGGTGATAGTAACCAGATGACTTTTGTGCTTTTAAAAGCTGCCTCATAGAAATTACTACTCTAAATAGTTATAAATATGCTGCCAAATACATAAAATTGTGCTTGTTGATCATTTTAAGATAAATGTTTGACTTAATACACATTTCTAATTCATGGCATTGGGGGGCATGCAAAGTTGGTCACTGAAGAAAACTTGTTTTTCCGCAATTGTACCTGCATCAAATTGAAACTCAGAAGAAATGTGTAGGCTTAGTGGTCATTTTAGATTGTAAAATGTCTATATTTACAAACCTTAATCAGAAAAAGTTTCGACAAGATATGCACATAAAAAAGAAAGAAATATCTCTCCTGCTTTGTCTGGACAATTACATTGTATTATTAAATACCTTGCATTTATAGCAAACAACACATTTCAACAACAGTTGTATCAGGGGCAGTTAAGGGCTCCTAATGAGGAAAAAAATGTTGGTAGTGTCAAAAGGTGATAGGAATCATGGTTATATACCAGGGTGGCGGCACGCTTAGTCATAGCAGCCTCTCTGGGTGGAACACTTTCCTGCAAAGTGCTACAATACCAAACCTTCATGTCAGAAAAACTTTTACACATATCTATCACCGTCAGACCCTTATTCAGTTAGGATATCTAAAAGAAATGTAACCAACTGGACTGTGTTTTCACATATATTGCTGGTGCATACCATGCTGAAACCACCTTAGCTACCCAGACAACATCTTCAAAGCTGATCTTAGACCATAGACAGCTTGTCAAATATACTAAGCATGGTTAAAAGCAGATGAAGAACCCAATTACTACATCTAACGTGTTTAGGGAGGCTGTCGCTCTACCAGCCTGGAGGATTACACAGCATCAGCGACTGGCTACATCAGTTATTATATACATTTTCTGTCCCCAAGACCATGCTCCAACCAGAACCCGTGAATGACTGTATAGGTGTGTGTGCTGTAGAGAACAGAAGACGCTGCCTTTAGATCAGGTGATAAGGCTGCCCTGAGAACAAGGACCAACCTATACTGGACTCATTATGAGGTGCATGAAATCACTGCCCCTCTCAGTGGAGCCCCCTGCAGTTTGCGTATCATCCCACCCACACAGTAGATGATGCACCACCACACCTCACCTGGCTGTCAGGACAGCAATGCACATTTCAAACCACATCATCCAGTTTGTGGATGACATGACCATGATGGGTTTGATCTGTAGAGTTGAGGTGGCATGTAAAGAAGAGGTGCAACAGCTAACAGACTGGTGCAGAAATTTAACAACCCATCTCTGAATGTAGACAAAACCAACAAGATGTTGACTTCAGGAGGGTGCAATGTGATCAGTTTTCCCTGAAAATCAATGGCTCCTTACATGGACCCTCCACTCCAGCTCTGTTGCCACAAAGGCCCAACTGCATCTCTACACCCCCTCGTTAAATACAGAGGAACTAAAGAGAGGATCCTGTGTAGTTGTGCCAGTGCATGGTAAGGAAATATGTCTGTTTTTGACCCCGAGAGCCTACTAAGTATAGTGAGAACAGCTGAGATCATCAGGTCTCTCTCCCTCTGTGATAGACATTTACATCACACACTGCATCCCTCAAGGATAACCCCACACACCCCTCACACACTCATTTCTCCCTCCTTCCGTCTGGCAGAAGGTTCTGTAGGATAAGCCACCACAACCGAAACAGGAAACAGTTTCTTCCCTAAGGCCATCAACCTCCTCAGTCAGACCTGAGTCAGAAACTATACCCCACACGCCCACCCGCACAAACAAACCCCTGAGCAGAACTCTTATTCCTTCTTTTTCCTAACACGGCATATACCCTGAACTGTTCTGCCTTAAACTCACACCTCAGCTGCCACTGCAAAGACTTATATACTGCACATTCCCTGTCCTGCCATTATTTGCTATAATTCAGCACTGTCTTCATTTTTATTTGCATTTTTTGCAGTATGATATAATATTGTAGTGATTTACACTTGTAATGTAGCTGATTTTCAACTGCTCTGAACCTTGTTCTTGTCCCTGAAATGTGTCCTTTTATGTTGTTCTTGCCTTTTTCCTGCACTCTGTTACTCTCTTTGCACTCTGTGTATTTTGTCCTGTCTGCATTTATTTTGTGTTGTGGCATTCTGTTTTTGTGACATAACTACAAATACCTAGATCTTAGATGAAGAATCTCTAGCTTGTTGACAAATGCATGAGAAAATTATTGAAATGTTTAATGTTCCTCAAAGAAATACTACAAGAGTTCTTCAAAGAAATATTACGGGAGATGTGTTACTTCTGGAATTCTGCAGTGCATAAAATCTCTAAACAAGTCCAGAAATCAGGAAGAATTTCAATGTGGAAAGGCACAAGCCCTGCTATTGCAGATTGTTCAATCCTGTTAATTCCCCTGGTGCAATATCATACACATGATGCAATACTAGTCTCTGTGCACCATTTATATCACATTCACATCATACTATTATATTGTTGAATGGTCGGTCGGTCTCCACTGCATCAAGAACCGTCATTCACCAATAGCTCCATGGGGAAGAGATTACTGTGGCAAAACTCTGTCAAGAACCACAAAACGGAGCTCCATTCACAAATTAGGGCTGGCCCCAAATAGTCGACTAAATGTTAGTTGATATGAAGAAGGCTTGGTCGAATACATTTTCATTAGTCGGTTAGTCGTTTTTTTCTCGGCAGTCCGCTGCCGTGCT
>JBBKCR010000002.1:17919017-17930701 GCA_037577295.1 Ladigesia roloffi | reverse complement strand
CACTTTAGCACAGTTTTTATATTGTAAACCACATTAAGTCTCGTTCTTATTCGTCAACAAAAATACATTATAGATTTAGTTTCGTTATCGTTACAAATCCAGCCTGCACACACAGCATAAAAAGAAGACTACGAGCAGCACCACAAAAAGATAGGTGCAGTTTTAATGCAGGCGAAATGTATATTCATCGTATAAGATGCACCAACGTCCCCCTCCCCGTTAGGGGGAAGAAAATGTGCGTCTTATAGGGCGAAAAATACGGTATATACATTTTTTTACCTCATGTTTTAGACCTCAGTTCCGCTTGAGCTGCGTCTCGGTCGCTGCGCAACCAGTTGTAGTGGTAGGGTCGAGCCGAGCCCAGTGGACTGTGCAAAACCAAGTTCTGCACACATTAAAAAGGCTGAGAACGTGTGGAGAATTTTAATTCAAAAAATGCGACAGTGATGGCTCCATACTTTTGCACAGCTTTAGATGTGTTTGTTGGGGAAAATTTGACAAAATAAGGCCTGAAATGCTTCATTGCATGGTATTCTTACTGCCAGAATGTCTTAAGTGTAATAACAATAGCAATATTACATAATGGTAAATGCTTCACCATCCCAGGCTTTTATGTAACGTGTTACAGGACTGAAATGCAGGAATGGATGAAAATTAACAAAGAAGTGAAAATTCCCATACAAAACAATATCTTGGGTTCAGGCTGTGTGCAATGTAATAAAAGTCAAGTAAATGTAAGAAAAAAAATTTCTTCCATGTACAAATGTTTTCTGAAGCGGGATTTGTACATTGTAGATATTGTGACCTATGGTTCCTATCACCAGCATTCTAAGTCTGGAAGCTTTTCTGTTCTATTACTCATCAAAACCCAATTAATGATTTTACCTCTCAAGCAATTCATCGTAATAATGTTACTCATGGTGTGTGTGTGTGCTTGTTGGGATGAGAAACGTGTGAGGATCTCCTCCTGTCGGGCTGCTTTCACAGTCAAATAATGTCAGGCTTTGCTTGTTCAGCTCGCTTAGAAACTTGCAAATGACCAGCCCTTGTTTTTCATAGTCAGCATCCGTCAAAGAGACTGAGCTCTCTTGAGCATGTTTCCAGCACTCAGCCTCCGCAATGATAGCATTTAAACCTTTGACCCTGATTTTTGCCCTGACAGCTATCCAATTCTTGCATCTGATGCAGCTTTAATGGATGCCCCCCTCCCCTTTCTCTCTACATATCTCTCTCTTTCTTTCTATATTCAGCTGCCATCTTCTGGGTCAGCTTCTTAGCCAGTTTTCTTCCAGAGACCCCATAAATCAAACCCTAATTGTCCTTTTACATGTTGTGACAGATGTATGATGCAGGAGCCAGGTTGTGGTTTAGTGGTGAGAGAGAGAGAGAGAGAGAGAGACAGAGAGAGAGAGAATTAGAGAGAATGAATTTCAAACATTATCTAAACCAACGCATTCGTCATGCCTCAAAGACAAAGAAATGAATGAAGATGATAGAACACTCTCCATTAAGGACCCATATGTGCTGTGACTGCAAAACATTTTTTCTGTTGCTTGCTAATGCAAATCACACTGCTCAATAAGCAATCCGCTTTAGCTCTATCTATACAGAGTCTGTCACATACCTTTTTCTATCAGAAAGTGTTAATGTTCGACTTGCTTGTGTACACTTTTGCTGTTGTACCTGAGTGTTTGATTTTTGAAATGCTTGGGTTAAGTGTTTTGCTCAGACATAACAAACAGGGCTTCTAAGCTATAATTAACCCTGTGAACTTTTGGGCCATAGCTTTAATCCTGCCATCAACATGTTTCACACAGTCGGGGATTAAGAACATCTTCCAAATTACCTGAAGACTTTCTATTCTCAGAATATTACTTTTTGTCCCAGAATCTTCTCAAGGATTATAGAATGAGTTTTTTTGCAGTCAGAATTGTATTGGATTCAGTACATTTAGTCTATGTGCTTTTTGTATGTATTTTATAGTAATAGCTTTTATATCAACACATCTCTGAAGGATTTGTAAGTCCTAATGTTGGTAGACATCTTTTCATCCAAACGTATTAAAAAATATTTGCCCACACCTCTTTATTACTGTCCATAACTCAGTCCTGGAGGTCTATACTTCTGTATGTGGCATGATGATCTCAGACTCATGTGCGGCTACTCCAGGGTGTCCATTCTGTTCTTTTCTCCAGAGATGAACATCTGTGTCAGCAATGGGTGGACCTTAAAGTATTCACTAATTAGGTGTTTTTACCACAGAGTGCACATTAAGTTGAAAACCCTCCCCTGCCTCTCATGTTGTATGTAGAGGCATCTATATGTGGTATGCAAAATGATCTTGTCTCAAGCAAAACCTAGTCATATAAATGTGACTGGTTTTCATACTGTGGTTCCTCTTTTTTTCGCCAGACCACCGCCATACCTTCCACCACACCCACCACCCCCTGTCCACCCACCTCCCCCCACAGCGCTTTAGGAAGAGGGTGCTCAGTATGGACCGCCGGCGCAAGAAGAAACGCAAGAAAAAGAAAACCTCCATACCCCCATCTGAGGTCACGCCCACCATCCATGAGGTAGATGAAGAGGAGGCGGAGTCTGAGCCGGAAAGACAAGGCCAAGTGATCACACCCTCTGAAAGCACAGAGGAGCAGATGAAGGTAATTAGATGTGACAGCTGATATATTGGCAGAGTGCTAATGCTTCCAGTCCTCCAGGAAAGGGATGTAAATCTGTGTGTTTGGGCTGTTAGTGTTCCAGTGATTCCAGCAGCAGCCTTGACTCCATTTCAGCATATATCACAATTTATCTGAGAAATCATGACAAGATGGAATTTGAGACCTAGATTCGAGCCACAATAGGCTCTTGGTGTAAACAACTTTATAAATAACTCTCAGTCCTAAGCACTGCATAATGACACACAGTTTAGATTTTATTTGCTATACTGGGCCCACAATTCCCACAAATTCAATGAAATACGAGAATTAAAACTTTCTAAAATGTCATTCTGATAACCACACTTATGTGGGGAAATAAATGGCAAGCTAAATGTCATTTTGTTACCAGACTAACATGCTCTCACTTGTGTTTATTCCTGAGAAAAAATCTGAGTGTATTCTCCTCATCACTCACACAATCCCAACAGCAAAACAGCCTGATTCTCACTACCATACTTACTATGGAGAATTGTGTTATTCAGTGATCTCTTACCGAGTGGTATTTCAATTAAATTTGAATTAAAAAGCAGAAAAGCAGAAATGATCACCAAATAAACTGAATCTATGCAATAATGTAGTAGTAGTAAAACTACTACTACTACCACTAACAATAATAAGAAGAATAAAAAGAAGAAGAAGAAGAAAAAGAAAAGAAGAAGAAGAAGACAATGAAGATTGAGCTGAAGAATAAAGAATGACATTCTTTATAGAATATTCAAGTATTCAAAAGTGTAAGTAGTTCTCTCCTTGTAGCCCTAGGGTGTTCTTTTGTAATAACGTTAGAGCTCGGGGGTGGCAGAGAGCAGTGGGTTAACAAAACTGCATTTTTCAGATTATCCCATTAACACACACACACACACACACACACACACCAGTTGTTAATTGTAATTTTGCACATTTGCAAACCTGCAACATATGTCAAAATATATAAGTAAACATCGTCACTTTGTCAAATTTTGCATTTCAAATTTCTCAATACGTAGACTCTGAGATGCATTATAAATACAAAAAATAATTTATTGGCACAAAACTGCCAAGCAAATTCAGTACAGATTATTTATATCGTCGCTGTTGGGCCAAAACCTCATGTCCAAAACTGCTATTTTCCAGGAAACTCAAAAAATGGTGTATATTCTAAAAAAAGGATAACTGTGCCATCATAGTGTAAATAATTTCAACATTTTTCATTGGTTAATAATTTCTCCATTTAACAGACACACGTGGAGACTGACCAATAGTTAAAAACAACGAAGTAAAGTGGAGTTATGAGGTTTCTGCCAGACAGTGATGATGTATGCATTTGGTGAGCATCTGATTACTGTAGGAATTTCTCAACAAAAAAAAAACATCCTAGGTGGGGTTTTATTAGGACACTTTAGAACAAACAGAGAGATGAGCTCTGAGCAGCAAAAGGATGACCTGTGGATGATACAGATCTGCTGAGTCGTGTGTGAAGGTGCTGAAAGTGTGCAGGCGTGGGGTGTCCTATGACAGATATAGATCTGCTGACACCGCGGTGGACAGGTGCTTGTTTTAAAAGAGCAGCAGTGTGAGAGCTTGTCGATACATTTAGGTGAAGGAGATGCTTATTGCTGGTGAGAGGGTCACGTAGCTTGTCTTCTCTCAGTTTAGCTTGGGGAGTGAAGAAGAGCTGGCTCCACCCCTCCCTTTCACCAGTTTTCATGTGGAGAGTGAAATACCCCCCACCCCAGAGCAGCCCAGCGCCAGGGCGGCAGGAGCACAAGAGGAGGAACTTCATGACAAGCAGGAAGAGGAAGAGGAAGAGGAAGAGGAAATGGCAAATAGGTAAGCTGAGCCACACCACAACCTGTGGTTACCCACAAATGCACCAAGGTTGTAGAAAGAAACATCTCAACATTAAACTCTTATCTGCTGAATAGCAGTTCAGAAATTGTGAACTAAATTCATAAAATAACTTTTTTTCTTATTACTAGTTACTGAAAATGGATAAAACACTGCATCTCACAAACAATAGAGCTAAACCAGTAAAAGAAATACACACGTCCTCTCACTGCACATGGCTGTTTTAAATCACTGGATAAGAATGTAGAAACCTAAATGTAAACTAATACAGATATACAGGTGTCATTAGTGTGCAGCAAATCCCCATGTTTAAATCCCCATGTTCCAGTAGAAAACCTGAATATTAAGCTTAGGATACAGATGGAATAGTATGGCCAAACTGTTTCTGTGGGAATTTGTGCCCATTCATTCTGTAGAGTATTTATGTCAGGTGCTGATATTCCAGTTCATCCCAAAGGTGCTGGATGGGGTTAAGGTCAGGACTCCTCCACACTGAACTCCTCCAGTCATGTGGACCTAGCTTTGTGCTAACAGAGGAACACAGTCAGGCTGGAACAGAAAAGGTTCTTCCCCAAACCGTGTTCACAAGTTTGGAAGCATGGTGTTGTCCAAAATGTTATGCTGAAGCATTAAATTTGCCTTTCACTGGAAGTAAGGGGCCTAGCCCACACTCTGAAAAGCAGGTGTGTCCCAATACTTTTGTCCATACATTGTGCATGCGTATATTATTTTAAATATATATATAAAGAACACAGCAACACTTTAGAACTATTGTAGTCCCACAGAATCTACCAACTCTTGTGTCTTGTATCAGTCAGGCCTGTCATGTGACCTTGAGCTGTTTCTGTTATCAGTTGGAGCCTCCTATTTATAGACAGCTCAGAAGCAAGATAGCTGAGTAACCAAGCTGGCATTGCAGATGATGAACAAAAAGGCAATTATTTTGTTAATCCCAATTTTTGATACTGCCAGGAATCATCAACTAAACTTCCCATGGTCATCACTGGCTAATTATTATTTTGCGTTTATGAGCAGTCCAGACCTGTTGAGAGGACCTGTTCCATAATCACAGCTGAGATTCAAACCACCTCTGAGACTGACTTTTAACACAGACATTTTACAAACTTACACTAACTTGGTACAGTGAATCTGTAACAGTTCAGTCATCACTATGCACTTTGTAAGTCTACATTCAGTCAGGATGAGGAAAACTATCTTATATACCCCCCCCAAATCTCTTATATACCCCCCCAAATCTCTTTAAAGACGCATGGTATGGCAGGTATTTATACAAGCAAATTGGATTTTAGATTAAATAATACCTTCCATTCTGTGTCCAGTTAGCCTACTACAATACAAACACAACTAGAAGTATGTCAAAGGTAATTATTGCCATTTTTAATAAACGAGAGGTTTATTTTTTCTGTAAGTGCAGCATCATTTTCCTTATTTTAAGGTTTTGTCCTGCCCTTGAAAATTATGCTTTAAAGAATAAACATTTTTATGTCGAAAATAGGAAAAATATTGTCAGGAGTTCTTAAAAACGAAGGCATATTTGCAGTGGTCTCTAATATATATTTGTATGTATGTGTTCCCTTTTCATATTTGTTGTGTTTAGTGATCTAGAGTGATTACATTGTGGGGATAGTATACACGGTGTAATGTACATTACATACTCACGCCATTCGGTTTAACAGAAAAACACTGTGCTCTAGGGAAACAGCTGTACAGTGAAGGACTATAAAAAGCCATGATGCAACATTATATCATTAAGTAGCTTGACAACAGCCAGTGGCTTTGTTGAGACAGGCATGGTGTACCCTGTCAATCCTCTATCCTCTATACTCTAGCTCCCTCTGCTGGACATGCCTCATGTTTGAGATAAAAAAAAAATCTGCATCAAACAAAGACAGAAGTTTTATATTTTTTAGTTTTCTTTACATGAGTTTTTAGCAGATCTGTTAAATGTGACAAATGTTACCATCCATAAACGTATTTGCACCATTCATGGTACTGTAAGGTGCTGTAGACAATATCAAAAAACATTGGCAGAATGATTAAATCTGATCAATTCTGTAAATGTTGATGAAATATCTGGTTATTAACAGGTGAATGTTCCAGTCCTACAGTTAGAAGACAGATATATTGTTGCAGGTGATTTGTGAAAGTTATTTCTGTGCCCTGCAGGTTTAGTCCATCTCTAGAACCGGCCAGTATGACCACCCGGGGCTGGTTCCGCCGGAAGCCTGTCCACCGTTTGACTGGAGCCCAGCGCACCAGCTATGACCTGAGAGAACGCATCTGCATCGGAAGCATGACGACCTTGGAGACGGCGGTGTACCAGAAAGTGCCCACAGATGAAGCGGAGGCCCAGATGCTGGCCACCGTGGATTTGGATGACATGAAGAGTAAGAGGAGCTCTCACGTGTCTTCTAAACAAGACAGGGTGCACAGGTCACATTCCTGTTCAAAAACTCTTTTGTTTAACAAAATTATTGTAAGAGAGCAGGCTCTAAAATATCAAGCAGAGATATTGGCTCTCAGATACAATATTGCTTTGACGGTTGATTGTGGCTTCCACAAAAAGCTCAAATGAAATTCCCCTCTCTAATTCTCTGTTTGCTTCTATGGCAGTTCTGGGAATGGATATTAGAACAGATGACTGGCATGCTGTTTTGGGTGTTTAGTCTTTATTTCCTTAATCTGTTTTGGTATACTGTGACAGGGATCACCGCATGAGCCAAAGCAGTGCAATAGGCCTGTGTTTTATTTTAGTCCTCCGTTTCCTGATCTGGCTGTGACAGCTGTTTCTCTGCCATAGCCAAAGCCTCACATTGCAAATGATATTTAGCCAAGGGCAAATATCTAGAATCTGTTCTTTATCTTCCCGTGACCAGTTGTTGTTTAACTTTTGCTACAGTATTCAGCCTAATTCTCAAACTTGTGCTTGTAGTTTTAGATCAGATATTGTTTTCAGGTATCATTTTTCCTTTCTAAATCTGTTCATTTTTTATTTTGATATCTTTTTAATGGCTTTTAGAGGTAAGCATTCTTTTCAGTGTGTGTTCTGGGTTCTCCGCCTAGTAGAGGACCGCGAGGCCCGTTTGGCAACACTCTGGCGGGCTGTTTGGAGAGTGCCTGCTGTGTGCATGTCTATTCTCATAAACGTGTTTTTGCAGAGACGGAGGGCAGCGTTGGGCCAGCAGTAGGCCCAAAAGTGGGCCAGTGTTAGGCCACTCATACTCGTACTCTATTATAAACTGTAGTAAACAAGTCTGGAGATGTAGAAATGTGGTCAGATCACTGGGACCGAGACATCCACCAGTCAGC
Source organism: Ladigesia roloffi (assembly GCA_037577295.1). NCBI lineage: Eukaryota > Metazoa > Chordata > Actinopteri > Characiformes > Alestidae > Ladigesia > Ladigesia roloffi. Next base: position 17,922,830 of record JBBKCR010000002.1, on the reverse strand, counting down.
CTTGTGTTATTTTCCCAGCAATTATCTTTAATAAAATCAGCTCAATTGAGTATAAAGCATGAGAAAACAAACCCCAGATTGCTCCTCCTGCTCGGCATGAGGGAACAGTCACTAACCGCCCATCAGTTTCCTTTAAGAGGACACTGCAGTTGGAGACTTGAAAAGAACAGAAAGCCAAATATAGTTGTTATGGATTTGGTTGGAGCTTTAGGGTAATCGCTCTGAAACCAGTAATCATGAGGATATTCCCTTCCCTTCTCGAACGGCATACAGTGTTTATAATGGCATATTTTCCAAAGAGTAAAGCTCCTGGTAGAATGCGGTAAGAGGGTTTGATCAAATGGAGTCTTTGCTCCTCTTTATCTCTCAGCTCTAATCCTTTAAGAAATGTGTGGTAACTTTTAAAGCCGTTAGAGTGGTCGAACCCTTTCTCCATTTGAGTGCTGGTAGATCTTTGGCAGCCAGTGTATGTAATTTAATTCACTTTAAACTTTTAGTGACTCTTAATTTGAAAGTGTAATAATTACCTGTCATAACTTAATGGATGCCATTCGAATAATGCGATTTTTTGCGAATCTTTAGACTCACAAGTAGATTTATTGTAAATGAACGTCTCTTAAGTGCTGTTTTTTTTTTCTTTGTAGAAGATTACAGAATTAATTGAAACACCACAATTCTCAGATTGAAGAAACAGATTGAAGAAGCAGGTTTAATTACAGCCTACAAGTTTTAAGAGGTGGATGTTTAACCTAATATTCCAGTCAGCAATGCCTGTAGATGCATTCAGAATCAAATAAATACTGTACCTGTCAACACGGTCATGACTAACTGGTGGTCTGAAACACTACGTTTGGCCTTTACCAATAAGAGTCAATAATGGCCAATAACAGTCCTGGGGGTGGGAGTTTCACACACTTAAGTCTGGTAAGTCCAAACTCTCTAAGATGAAACAAGCCTAGGGAAATTCTTACTGGACAATTGTCACGTAAAGTGATGTAAGGGTTAATATAGAAATTGATAGAACATAACCACTTATATGTTAAATTACAATGAAAATCAATTTAATAGAATATTCAAATCATTCATACAGTGTTAGCTCTGGTTGTAAAAACAAACAGTTTTACAGTGAGCCTGATTGAGGCTGTGTGTGCTATGTGACAAACTTCATGATATTATAGTCAATGAATCTCTGCCCTATTTCCTTACATGAGATAGAAAGAGAGTGAGCGAGGGAGAGCACTCTTCTAGTGAAGAGAGTTGTGGATAGGGTCCTGAGGCTGTAATTAACATAGCAGCTCTGATCGATTATCCTTCCCAGCACCCCAGCCTGTGGCTCTTCCTGCTTTCAGAGAGTGGGAATCATTGACTGCAGTGCTGCAGTGAACATCAGATTTGGGCCTGGAACAAGCCATTGAATTTTAGTCATGCACTGAGAGGGGAGGCCTGTCAACAGCCCCCTACGTCTCTCCCATGCTAATGATTTCATGTGGGCTATTTTCATCTCCTGTCTACGTACACTGTACATCTAAATGCACTGCCATTTTTAGACCTGTCAAGGCATTAAGATGTGACAGAAATTGTACACCTTTTAAAATGGGCAAGTTCTTAAAATGAAAATTTTTTATACTATCTACTTTGTTACTTTTTTATTTTACTTATTTTACTTTTTACAATGGTTGCCAAAGGATTTTTGGCAGTTACTGAATATGTATTAAGATGCTTTTCAGTTTGTGTTCTGGTTATGACATTAATATCTAAAAAATCAAAATAAGGCCAATCTCTCTTTGATAAAGTAACTCGGGACACTGGAAACATCATAAATTTGGCCCTTTTTTAATGAAGACATGTTAATGACATGAGTGCGTAAAAATAGGCCACAGCCTCTGCAGTGTGTAAGGGTACGGCCGGTGTGTGGAGTGAGGCAGCACATCTCAGGTATCAGAGTGTCAGAGATGCGAGCATGGAGAGCACTAGAAGCAATCACGGTTGCCATGGCAACCTTCGATGTAGCCGCGACACACTCCAGCGTGTGGCTACATATCGTGCGTCTGGACGTCGTCTGACTAAGTGTGATGTAGGAGCTGACGCCTCCGCCTCCTCAATGCTCAGCTGGCGCAGCCTGCACGGCGCGCATTCGTCATAAATCTGGCAACCTGGCATCATCAGCCTTCCTCTGTGGCTGCTTCGGACGCTCTGTTGCGCCGCTTTTTTGATTAGAAGACACATGGGCACAAAGCTTGAGTCCTGTGATTCATGGCAGGGAGAGTAGGGAGGCAGCTGGGTGAAAACGGGGCAGTGGCGCACCCATGAGACAAGCGGCTGAACAATCAATCAGCGACGTAATGGAAACTAGGCAGGGGAGCCAATAGGTTGAGTTAGAGATGAAAAAAAAGTAGATCGTCGTTGCCCTGATTTCTCAGAACCATCTAGCATCCCTGCTGCTTGCTTTTGCATGGAAGAAACAACAACATGTCTCCCAGAGAGCCAAGACCACAGCTCAGGAACCCTTAGGCCACATCTGTCCTGCTCATCTGAAAACAACCCAGGTGGATCTGAGAGATTCAAACTTAAGCGGAACAACTGTGGAATGCCCACCTGGAAGAACTTGGGAAGAGTGCTTGTGTCTTTTGCCGTTCTTGATGCTCTCGTTTCTTCTTGGGTGAAAGATACATCTCCCTGTAGAGTGCAGGACATGCTTGGTGTTGTCATGCTCCCATTGGAATTGTGGAACCCCACCCACCGGATGTAGAGGATCTAAGAGGCTTAGTCTCCCATCTCTGCTGTTGAAGCAGCAGCAGCATGCGAAGGGTGACCAGCTCATCTGTCACCTCCAGCTGACAACACAGTCAGAGCTGCCTGTGGAATCCCTCTTACATATATTGTGCACAACTCTGGAGGGCAAGAGCAACACGCTACACTAACATTAATTGGCTAAAAGCAGCGGTGTACAAGAGAAGCACATTCTGGATGATCAGGGCATCCCCCTGGCCCAGGGTGGGGTGGAGGCATCGGGCGTGGAGATGACAGACGTAGGGCAGGAGCATGCTGGCGCCATGGCCAACAACCGAGAACACCAGGTAGAGATGGACACTGGGAATACACACAGTGCGGAGGAGAGGTATCCTACCGGAGTCTTCCCTGTGGAAGGGTTTGAGGACTTTGATGAGTTTGTACTGGATTTTGATGACTATGACCTTCTGGAGTCCATCCACAGCCACCTGGGCTCCCCCTTGGAACCCATTCGTGAGTATAACATTAATCTCTGTAAGGAGAGATTAGAGGCCAGCCATTGCAGGGTCAGTGTTCTTCACATAGCTGTAAAGTTGAATTAGCTTTTCTGACCGAACTATGAATGGGCAGGTCTGAATATAACAGTCTTATTTAATTTTAGTGCAATTTTAATGTCAAAATGTTGCAAAAGGGCGGTATTCCACATTCTATATTGGTCTTGACAGAATCCAATACCTTTTTCCGTTCTGATGACTGTGGTTACAGCACCATGAAAGCACCCACCACCCTCTGGAGACCTTACCGACATTGGAAATTGATTGGTGGGAATTTTTAACTGAGCTGTTCCATCGACCCTGTTTGGGAAACACAAGCTAATTAATGTGACGCCCAGCCTTTCGACAGGGCTCAGTGATATTTCAATCGAAGCAGCCTGGGACCCATGGTGATGTGGCATTGGCATGGCGGGCTAAGCTATTGATCAGGCACCTCATCCCATTCACAAATAGAGCACACGCACACACACACACACACACACACACACACACACACACACACACACACACACACACACACACACACACA
>JBBKCR010000002.1:17891017-17918917 GCA_037577295.1 Ladigesia roloffi | reverse complement strand
ACACACTCCCTCACACACACACACACACACACACACACACACACACACACACACAAACACAAGCCAAGGCCCATCTACTTTAGGCTTCAGCCCACTGAGGCATGAACCTGTCCCATTGAGTGATGCTGATATATCTCACCTCTGCACTACGAAATTTGAAGAAGTGCTTCTTGACAACAAGAAATGTTCTTTCATGTCTATATTTTTTCACAATTTACATGTTTTGACATTGTGTTTTATACTTCAGATCCTTCTTATGTAGCTCGAAATGATTAGCAAGTGAAATAAACACACAGGGTGACATTGAAATTGATGGATAGACAAATGAGAAATCTACAGAAGGCATGTTAAATGAAATATGGCTTTAACAGCACTATTTCTGGGAACACAGTAGTATTTGAAGGCTCTCTGGGACAAAGGCAGTGTCTGTTTGCATCTTTACTAACAATAATGGAGTCCACAAGCATGTGTGTTGTCTAGACTGTGTTAATTAGTCTTCAGCCCCTGAGTCTTCTACCTCTCAGCACTAATTTAGCGGTCAAGCTCCTCTCATGGGCACTTGGGTTTGTGCTGCAGCCACCCTGTTTGGAGCACTACCTTGTCCACTTTTCCCTTCTCTCTCTGTAAGTCTACAGAAGACCTCTGTCTAAAACACAGGCACAGAGCACGCTTTGTTTTTTGTAGATCACAGTTTTCCTCAAATGGTGAATAGAACAATTAACATGACTCACTTGGAAGACTCAGCCTGTCCTTGTAAAGCATTGCACTTTTGCAGTGTTATCCTGAGTTAATCATCTGAGTAAAGTCAACAACCAGGTTTTACTGTGTCACAAAGCCATTGGTGGATGAAGTACAAAGATCCTGCTTTTAAAGGAAATAACCTTAAAGGAAATAGCCGTATAATACTCGAGTAAAAAGTTGCTCCCTACTCGGTATTCCTGTTCTGCTTGTTTTACATGAGTTCAGGTACAAAAGTACTTTCCTTGAAATGTACCTAAGAGCTCACTGAGCTTTTGACACCCTAGTACTTTTCTTTTGTACTTCTGTCATTTATTCATCACTGAATACTTTAAAATATACATTTTTTGGAATAAAGCAACAGTATACTTTGTTCCTGAACATCACAAACTCTGTGTCACTGGTTCCTGTCCCAGTATGTGAGCTAAACTGTTTTATATGAGTTATAGGTCATCAGAAGCCCACATGTAGTTCTAGTGGAACTGAGACTTGCATTCTAGTATGTATATCATTTTGTCAGCGTTACATACAAGTTTGTGTTAATACTATAAACATCACAACCAAGTGCATGTTTTATTACATAGAAAACATAATTTGTTCTGTTTAATTGGATTTAGTGTAGCACAGCATGTGAAAAATTGAGGAAAATGATACGTACTTGTTTTTTTCATGTGGCATTACTGGTTCTTTTTTGTGTTTTCCAGTTGTCAGATGTCATAAAAATATATTGTATGTCATGAAAAATTATATTTTGCCATTTTGCCCACCCCTGGGTTCTTGAGGGTGTTTAATATGGAGTCATGGCCTGTTTTGGCCAAATGGCTCAATCATTTAAAAAAATAAATCTATTCTACCGCATGGGCTCAACCAGAGTCCAGCCAAAGTGCAGGGCTACCAAATAGTTAAGAGCCTTCTTTGTACATTAAGAAGTATGGACCACAGTTTGTGAATATTAGATTGATGGGTGGAATAGAAGAACACAGCTTTATGTCAGAGGGAGAGAATGAACCTGGGAAAAAAAAAGTCATTTCACTTCTGTTTACAGCACGTCCTGTGGCTACTGTGACAACCCCGAGCAGCAGGGCCCCACTGCGGCCTGGCAAGGCCCAATCCCCAGGCCCCCACGGCTCTCCACTGGCACACAGAACGGCAACAGAGAGTGCAGGGCTCCCATGAATGCACGCTTTCGGTTATCCCAAATTCAATAAAATCCTTGGTCTGTGGGTTGAACTGGTACAATATTAAATCATGGTCAGTTTTTTGGAGAGACCTGTGAGTTTATCCGCCCAGAATAATTCTCCCTGCCTCGTAGATTCGATTCGCCTGGCCAAGTCCTTTGGGTTTGTTTAATGTTGAGTGTTCTTTTGCGCGGATGAACACTATATATTCTAATTAGGTCTGTTTTCATTTGGGATTTCCCATAAAAGAAATGTTCTATTTACAAAATTGTTTGTTTGTTTTATTTGACCTCTTCTGCAGGTCACAGGTTCGAGGACAATCCAGGGGTCAGACGACATCTGGTCAAGAAGTCATCGCGATGCCAGGTCAATCGGGCCAGCAACAACTCTTCCCCTCTGTCCAGCCTAAAGAAGAGGAAGAAGATGGTTAAAACGACCCATGAGGTAAGAGTTGTGTATGGGTCATGAGAAAATTGCTATTGGAACTGGATTAGTTTTACCAGAGGAGATTGTGCAAGTAAACCACAACATTGAAATCATTGAGGGTTGAAGTGGATATCATCTGATTATCTTGCTGCAGTGGAACCTGTCAATGAGTGGCATATATTAGGCAGCAAGAGAACAGTCAGTTCTTGAAGTCGATGTGTTGGGAGCAGGAAAAATGCACAAGTGGAAGGATCTGGGTGACTCTGACGAGCCAATTTGTGATGGCAGTACGGCTGAGTCCAAAATAGCCGGTTTGGTGGGGTGTTTCTTATATGCAGTAGTTAGTTACCTTTCAAGAGTGTTCAAAGGTTCAAAGGAAGGGCAACCTGTGAAATGGTGGCAGTTCCATGGGTGCCCAAGGCTCATTGATGTGCAAGAAAAAGGAATGGTTGCTCGTCTGGTCCCATCCCACAGAAAATGGGATGCTAATATAGAAATAATTACTGAAAAAGTTCATATTGACAATAATAGGTAAATTATACAGAGCATACAAGGCATCATTCTTTGCTGTTTATGGGGCTCCATATCAATAGACTGGATAGTGATTCAAAGCATATCCCTGTCTGCTGGCAAAATGTCCCGTGAGCCCCCTAGATAACACCTTATTATTGATTCAGCATTGAATTATGGTTAAATGCCTTGATTTATGGTCAGTGTTGAATAATCAATGTTGAATCTAAGACCGTTTTATATTAAATATTCAATGGTAACAAAACCTTAATTGATATCAGGTGACTTTTTTAACATTGAAAATAAGAGGCCGAATCAAAATTGATATTACTGAAAATATTCAACGTTGAAAGAACCTTTGCCAAACAAGTGTTGAAACAATATTGAATACTTTTTGAATCCTTCCACAAACGGTTGATTTGTCAACGTAGAATAGATACTCTCAATGAGCAAGATCAGTGCCAAATCAACATTGAAGATTCTCTCTTTCTGATATGAATTCAGTGTCATTTGAAAGGTTGTGTGCTATCTGGGCCCTGGAATGTGACCTGGACCATGAAGCAAAGGAAGAAGATGGGTCACATTAAAAAAAATAAAACCAGATGTGCTGTTTACCTGGAGAAGAGATGACATTCGGGATGCACTATGGGTCCTAGCATTCAAGCAAGCTTGAAATGTGCCCCCTACTTATTATTACAACACTAAATTACAACACTGTAATTTACCATTGTTTCCCTAAAACAGTGACTTCACTTAAAACACTTAATTTATAGTGCTGACCTTCTCTAGTCAAACCAGTTCATCACCAACAAACAAAAACTCAAAGACCAATCTGTGGAGCACCTCTGAAATACTGAACATATTTGTGGAAGTAATGAAATTAAATAATAAAAAGGACAGAAAGTAAACAAATGAGTCTATAATGGCCTCACTCAGATATTATCAAGTTTGATTCACACAGAAAAACTTGCCCCAGTGCATCAGTGCCTGTGACATATAACAGATATTGGGGGTGTTCTGGTTTTAATCCAGTCTAGTTTCCCTAAAACATATGAACTATATTTTTAATGAAGAGAGATGATAACTGATCAGACGCTTACTTACCCTTACTCTCCCATCAGCTCGTTATTGATCTTTCTCTTTAGCAGAGATCTAAAACTCCTCCAGCAGTCTCTCTTTCTCTCATCAATGGATTAACTGCACACAATTTACCTTTAGTTAACTTGAACCTCATTTATCTGTGCTTTCTGACTGGCTGTTCATTTGTCAATGCCTCCTTATCAGGTTGTTTTAAGATCTACAGTCAGTGGATGCTTGCTTCTCTATGTGGATTTGCCCCTTAGACATATTATGCTGTAGCATTTCACCATATTAAGTTATGTTCTTTAGGAAAAAGTAATCTTTTTCCTTTTTCTGTTAATGTGAAATACTATTATATTAAAGCTGTTGAAAGTCTGCCAGTTTCCAATATATGTTTGTTAAACTGAAGATCAGTTTTGAGGACAAATTTATGTGGTAATTGTAGAGTTAATCACTGCTTAATCAATGTTTAAACCAACTTTGGATATTCAGTATGTTCTTTTAACAATATTTTGAAAATTAATGAGTAAACAAATCTTATCCATTTTACCATTATACCCAGAATATTAAAAAACATGTATTTTATGTCAACAAAACCTATTCGTACCCTGGAACATACTCTAAAATGAAATTGAATATCACACATCCTGACCCTGGAGGCCTGTAGATAGCTGGAGGGAACGTAGAATTCAGCAGGAGGGCACCATGGGGAAGGTCTTATTTTGGACTTAGAGTTTCAGGGTGAATGGTGTTTCGTGGTTAGGATTTGCTGAGGTGCTTCTGATGGGATTCTGGCACCATGTGGTTAGGTCTTTGTGGAGCTGAATGAGCTGATCGTGGATAAGAACCAGGAGATGCGCTGGAAGGAGACAGCTCGGTGGATCAAGTTTGAGGAGGATGTAGAGGAGGAGACGGACCGTTGGGGAAAACCCCACGTGGCCTCCCTGTCCTTCCGCAGCCTGCTGGAACTCCGCAGGACCATTACACACGGTGAGTGGACCACACTGACATTGTTATAGAGGTCTCTTTGCACATGATGAGTAACTTGCCTGTGGAATACAAAGTGTGCAGAGAGAACCACTGGTCCTGCTCTTCCTTTCTGAGAGGGCATATGCTACCACTCAGAAGTTGTTCTTCATATTCAATATGAACATTCACTATGAAATAGTACAAATGATCCAAAAAAGCTGTTTTTAGTTCTTAATGTTAGTTTCTGTTTGTATTCTTAGTGTGCTAGATGTATGAAAGTTAGGACGCAGCTCTAGAATTGTGGAATAATTCCATATATTTATCTGCGACCACTTTGAAAATGGAGTAACCACAAATTGCCAGATATGTAAGAGTTTTGACAGCTTGACTCATGGTGTTTTAGCGGATGTCTGTCAGCATTTGGAGAATAAAACCAGACAGTTTCAGCCACAGCAGCAGGTTAAACTGGCAGGTTTTATATCAGATATGGAAGAGGCTTGGCTGATGACCTAATCTAGTCTTTGGTAATGTCAATATGTTTAGAGAGTATATTAAAACATGCATGAAATAAACAAGAATTGCCTTGTGGCACCTGGTGTCATTATAGAAGACATTGCCACTATTTGGCATTGTTGCAACTTCACACAAGTAGCAAAACATTTCCAAAGGATATCTGGGACATCGCTGAAATTGAAAAAGCTGTAAATGCAAAGCAGAGATTCTAAACATCCCTGTTGGTGCAATTGGTTAGATTATGTGTAAGTGGAAACTTCATGAAACTAGGACTGGTCCGAATGCCATTTTTTGAGCTTCCAGTATTCGGTAGAGAAAAACATCGAATATTCGAGGCTTCGGTGGGAGAGGGCTGAATGTATCCTTATCTTGTATTTGCCATCTTGGTTTCAGAAATCCATATTTTCAAGAATTATAAATAAACAAACCGCCAAACACAGCTTTTCTTTTTCTGCCTTTATAGCCACATAGCCCATTTTGAACTTGCCGCGAGACTCGGTAGACTATTAGCCAGTAGAAACCGGCTAGGCAGATAGCGTCTTCACAAAACTCGACAAATCTCGCTCAAAACTCGCACAAACATCTCAAAACCAACTTGAATGCATTTTTTCCACCACCAGCCAGCTGTAAACACTGGCGGCGAAGTGCAAAATAAACCCTTTTTCTTACTTTTTTCGCAGTTCACAGCTTGGTGAAGGTTAACGTGTAAGTTTCTCCCATTCTGGTTGGAAGTGTGTATATTAGTAGGCCTCCTATTAAAGCTGTTTTATCCGCGGCCGAGCTGCGGGGAGAAATGCACCGTTAGACGCATTGGAAAGTTTTTCCGGTTCTGGGTGGAGGAGAGCTCTGTGCTTGGGCTCGTTGGAAAGGTCATATTGAGTTTTTAGTGTGTGCCGAATAAATGAACAAAAATAAATAACAAAATATTATTAACATATTAACAAAATTATTAACATTAAATATGTGGTGTCAATATTATTTCCAACTGAAAAATGCTGTATTCCGGAGTTTACGTATATATCCACTAGTTTCATAACTGACATCATGGCTTGTAAAGAGTGGAGGTCACACAGCTAGATGCTTTTGGTTTTGCAGGGATCGATGTCACGTGTAAAAAAATAAATTCTTCTTCTTTCAAATATTCAAATCTCAAAATGAAAACTCGAATGCCATCCCGCCGAACGAATACTCGAATATTGGAATATTCGAGACCAGCCCTACATGAAACCACATACGATCTTAACTAATAAGAATTTTTTACCTCACACAATAAAGAATGATTGACACAAAACTTGGACGTCTCAAAGTTGCAATTGCCAACAGCTTTGTGACAAAGTACATTTTTGTTTTGAATATTTGTATTCATATATATGAATATCAAGCTGATGTAAATCTGAAGCTGACATATGCACTGAAAATATATTAAACAACAAAAGGAGATCTGTCTTTCCTCTCACTGTAAATATAACAACTGTAGACACAATACAGTTTTTTGTATTGTTATCAAAGCTTGAAGGTGAATGCAGAGGCTTCCACATACTACAGCTGCACAATTGTGATTCACAGATGTGAGCAAATCTGGCCACGTCTGCACACCCTCTGCCTTTATGGTCTGTTAGTGTGATTCCTTGTTGTAGTAAAATAGTCTCCTTCGTCCACTCAGGTGCCGTAATGTTAGACCTCGACCAGACCACACTGCCTGGGATAGCCCACTTGCTGGTGGAGACCATGATCATCTCTGACCAGATCCGAGCTGAGGACCGGGCCAACGTGCTGCGTGCCTTGCTGCTCAAACACAGGTCAGAGGGACACAAGTCAATACTGCAAATAGGGCAGCCATCAAACTGCCCCGCCACAGGCCTAACAGCCAGCACCATTTATCACACTCACTTCCTTTATCGGTTTACAGATAGACTGACATTGTGATTATACAACAGTACTGTATAAAAGTGCCTAAATGTAAATAAATGGAGTGACACTCACAGCTGTTTCTGATTAATGCCTCATTTAACAGTCAAAATGTCTGAACGCTTAAGACACACTGCAAAAACTCCTGATCTAACCAAGACTTGCCATCTTTTTTGAGAATAATGTACTCTGTATAAGCAGATGTTTTGCTCTTATGTAGTATATTAAGATTGTTTTATGATATTTTTATCCTATTTCAAGAAATCTTGCCAAGTGTAAATATCTTACTGCACTGGCAGATCATTTCTCTTGTTTCTAGTCACTTGTTTTTAGAAGAAGGAAAAAATATCTTAATCTAAACACTGTATAGGAGCAAAACTTCTGCTCTTATATAGTATATTATTCTCAAAACACGATCAAGGAAACTTTTAGGCTAGAAATAAGATTGCAAGTCTTGGTTAAATCAGGCATTTTTGCAGTGCAGAGACTTGTGGATCAATGTGGATCAATGTTAGCCATGTGACTGGGGACCCATACACGAGGTTTCTCTGCCTTTCACCCTGGGACAGCTGGGATAGTCTCCAGGACCTCACACAACCCTGGTTAGAGATAAGTGTTTCAAAAAATGGATAAATGGACGGGTGGATGGATGGATGGATGAAAGGATGTCTGGATGGATTGGTGATTCTTCTTTCCACCGTTCTTTTTAGTTTTCCCCCCTAACCAGTCCTGAATGTATTCTTATGACTAGTAATTAGCTGAGAATAAACACTTTCTGTTAGATTAGGCTGTGTATAAAAAGTGTGTGAACTGTGGCTTGTTCGCATTTTGTGTTTTCATGCTGGGCTTTTCTGTTTTGGGTTGAGAGCGTCCCTCAGGGCCTTTTGGTGAGGTCAGAACAGCACCCTGCTAAATATTACACAGCCCCCCTAATCCCCACCAACAAACAGAATTACTGATTTGTGGGAGAAGCGGTGACCCTTTTAGAGAATATCTTCTTTTTAATAAACAACAGAAAACAGTTGTTTACATTATAACGTCTGTGTAGGATGACATAGTGTTTTGCTGTTTTCAGTAAAATTGCAACCCTGCGATAACGTCATTCCCTCTGCGGTGCCATTGAGCTCATGCTCACACATACTCACACTGCTCAATGCTTCATGATGGAAGTTGAACTCCAAACATGTGCGTGGGGTGAACTTCACTCACATGCATTTGGGTCACTCAATTCTTTGTAACTTTATGAGGTTTCTGAAATACCTTGGTTGGGTGAAAATCCTGGACTGCAAGTTGGAAGGACATGTCTGATCTGATTGGCCATAATTTCCTAGCTTAGTTCAAGGCCAGATGGCAGCACCTGTGACCATTGAATGAATTTCACGCCGGTGAGTCTAATACACAGTACTAATCCCACCCCCCCGACAAACACACACTAAGACATACACACATGCATATATTTGTTTATATACAGTGTCAGGGCCCAGACATATATCCCATTCGCAGGTATGTACATCGATCAGGCATCACATTAAAACCTTCTGCCTAACACCCTATAAGCCCCCTCAGGCCACCAAATGTGCTCTGACCCATAGAGTGATGGACTCATTAAGACCTCTGAAGGCATACAGGGATTTCTGGCTGAAAGATATTAGCAGCAGATTCTTGGGGACTCTATGGATCAGGCTTTTCCACATATTTCTTTGTATTGACATACGGAGATTTTGGAATCCAAGCGAAAATTTTAACTGTTTGTTAGGTTCCTCAAAGCAATAATCTCCCACTTTTCATGGGAGTTACATTCCAGGATCATGTAAACCCTAAATATGCCCCCAAATGTGCTCCAAAACACTTAAATTTGATTAAAAACACAATAACCACAAAGAAAATGTCAAACCCATATTTTTACTCTACAGTTTACACAAAACCCTTGCTTTGCTAGAATGTAAAATATTGATGTTGCCCCTGTATAGACTGGACTGTAAATAATGTTCTGTCATAACAGTAATAAATTAATTTAATTAATAGTAATAAAAATAAAGGCCTTCAGACGTTCCACGGGGGTAATTCTGGACTGCAGAATCACAGGGCAGCATCCATTCAGCACAAAGGAGAAAGAAATAACCTTCTCAGATTGGCTATTTTCAAGCTTCCTGTCTTTGAGTACAGCTGAGTGTGACATCCGGGCCTCGTGTGCCATGCCTCGTCCTTGTGCGGGTTGTTTATGTTTGGGCCACGCCCCCTAGTCCTTGTGCTGGTTGTTTATGTTTGGGGTGGTGCTAAGCAGCGGAGCTTCATTCCATTATATGTCTGGTTACTTTGGTAACCACTTAGTGTGCATGAGGCCTGTATGTCAGCTGTTCTCAGAGGTAGGAGGATCGAAAATCCGTGATGGACTGAAACAGCAATTGCTGATCCACATGAAAGTGGGTGTTGCTGTATGTGTAGGTACACTCACACATATATGACCACAGTAGTAATCAAATCTAAATCTAACACTAACCTAAGCAATCAGAATGTTTTTCCTAGCAAGAAAACGAACAAAAACTCACACACAAACGCATGGCTAAGGCTAGAATAATTGTTAATAATTCCAGTGCTCCTCCTGTGCTTTTCCACACTGGTCATTAATGACAGACCCCTCTACAACATTTCCCCTCTGCTCAGCTGCAGCTTTCCATGATAAAATGCATCTAATTAGGCCCTCCATTCCAAGATATGTATTTATGAAGTGGAAAGAAATACTTCAAGGTGTAGTATAATTCTGCACATTGGTTACTCATTCCTTGCGAAACTCTCTAGAACACAATTTGCTTTCTGTCACACCTTGTCCTTTTATTTTTTTCACACCTGCATCTGTGCCATTTAAGCGGCTGGTTTGGCTCGGGCGTAATGAGGGCGTTGATGTCACTGGCTGGACGCAGGCGCAGTGATGACTGCATGTGTGTGAGGTGTCCTGGGTGAAAGAACACACTGCTCTGCCTGTTCCAGGACAATGTGACCTTCAAGAAAGAATTATTGTTGTCCCTTTTTTTATATAAAATTTGTAGCACTTCTCAAGCCCATTCTGCACGCAGATCAGCGTCTCTGTGGACCCAAAGCTCATATTTTATGTTTAAACAGTCTGTGATGTTATCAGGCCAAACGTTGCTTTCTTATTGCCTTTTGCATTTCTTATTGGTTGCTTTGGCATGTGTTTCTCCGACGGAGTAGAAAGTGTGGTTTGGTTTGCAGTTTGGATTTAGATATCTTGACATGTGGAGTTCTGTGTTTGGTTTGCAAATACTGAAACCAAAGCTGGACGGCAGCCTTTTTGGACATTGATAACTGCGGAAATTGCAGCACCCGAGCACCTAAATCAGCACGACAGCATATTTGTTCTCTTGTCTCTCAGATCAGAACAAATGTTTCCGAATTGGTTTGGGGATTAAACAAAGCATAACACATTATTGAGGACATGTGACAGTGCAATACTGTGCACACGGTTAGCACTGTGGTTCAAAATCTGGTACTGGATGGTTTTATATGTTATTACCCAATCTGCTTTAAATCAGGAAATGGATTTAATTAGTCAGTTAGTTAGATTAGGTGTGTTAAAGCAGAGAGTACACAGAAATATGTAGGGCAAGGCTTCTTGAACCTTGTACTGACTGCTGTTTTTAATGTGCCCTCACCTCACATTAAAAACAGACATTGCATCATAAGCAACAAGTACCCACCTTCTCTGTAACACAAGGTCACTCATAAGATGAGAAGAGGGAGGCAGTGAGTAGCCAGAATACATAAATTAGTTAAACAAACTTCGTAATGTGGACTGGCTTTGAGTGTAGCATGTAAACATGGCATAAAAATACTTAAATTCAGATTTTATACAATTGACCATTGTGCTTTGCCCTATTGTGAATCAAAGTTTTTATTGAGAATTTAGTTTTTGACCATGTTATGGCTGAGTTATCAAATGATCACATATATCACATGAACTGATAACCATGAAGGAATAAATGGAATGTAAAAAAAAAACCCACACAATTTGACACTTTCCCCAGTTGTCAATCAGCCGAGACATATTTGGAGTTTTGCTTCTTCAGTTTATAGCTGAGGTTGATATTGCTAATGGACATTAGTCAACTCCAGTTTAAAACTAAAGAAGCAAATTTTGAATGTCAAATATATTGGCTGATTAACTGCATCAGGGTGGAAAACTGTGCATACTCAATAGTTCATCAAGGCATTCCTTTAAGCATTCCTGCATGGCAAGGTGATAAGGGCCTGTTAAAAACAGTTTGGGACAGATCTGTCTAAGGGTTGACCCTGTCATCAGGAGTTCAGTTTCGATCCCCAGTGATGCTTCACTCATCCGTGAGTATACTCCCCGAAACTCCCTCTTCATCCATCATTTAGTTTAATGCCAGTCAGCGCAGGCATCTGTGAGTGCTTTGAGCTGCTCAGGGGTGCATTAGTGGCAGTTCAACCAGATGCTCTATCTGGCTTCAACACAGAGCGAGAACATACTAGCCTTTATCCATATATTTCCCAGGATTGGTGGGATCATGTGTTTGAAGGAATCTTTAGGAAACTTTATAAATCCCAGAGGAAACTGCTTTTCCTATAGTGGGTGGACTTAAACGTGAAAACTGGGTAGAAAATTGTGTAAAAAACAATATTGGGAAGAAACGTGATTATAAAACACTGTCGTAGCAGCATGAAAACCTAAAAGCGGTCTGTCTTTTCATGTGACCTTCATCTATCCAGTCATCCTAATGATGAGAAAGAGGGCCTCTTCCACCGCAACCATTCCATCAACAGCTTGGGAAGTTTGCTGCACAACCACAACCACGTTCACGACACAAGCTTGCCTCTGGTGTCCGAGGACCACAGTGCGACACACGACACCAAAGTAGAGCACGACAAAGAGGTGTGTATGAGCTTATTTGTGAGCTGCATGCCAGCTATCCCTCACACAGGCTTCTGTAGGATTTATCTGAACCTCTCTCGCTCCTGGACGGGATCTGCTTGAATGTAATAGACTTTATTTCAGAAAAGTCCTTGGTAAATATCTGAATGCACAATCTTAATGCACAGCCTCCAAGTGCTGTGCTTGCTCATTTCATGTGGCCATACAAGGAGGCACGCGAGGTTTCCCCACATTAGAAAGGCAGGTAATGGCCTTGGCTCACTTTAGCACATGTGCACGATTAAGACTGGTGTGAGTGCACAGGTGCTTCTTGTTAAAGACTCCTGATACAGTAACTGTGAAGCTTTTAACGTTCCCCTCGGCCAAAAACGTTGGTATATTTAAAACAGCCCATAAATAAGAGTAAGAAAAGTATCACATTAAATTGATTCAAAATGATTTACCATTTGGTGACTTTTTCACCTAGTTGTGTGTCTCCTGATAGAAGACAGGCTACAGGGTTCATTAAAATCCAGAGCGCAGTGTCAAACTCACACACAAATACACTCATGGGGCCAAAATGCCCAAATGTGGAACAATGATCGCTCACATAGCCGTGGGGAGAGATTTGCATGCGGTGCCTGCCAAAACTCTTCAGCCACAGCTTTGAGCTGATGTCTAATGTTAATATGGTTCTGTTTTCTTCTGTTAACAAAAGAAAAACCTGCACCATGGTGCTGCCGAGGCCCACGCAGCAGCCAGATCTATGAAACTGCTGGCAAAAATCCCCAAGGATGCTGAGGCCACGGTGGTTTTAGTGGGTAAGCTAAGGACTGCCTTGCTCCCTCTGCTTTTGTTTTGTTTTCAGGGCCAAAGATTATGTTTAGTCATCACATCGCAGTTTTCCAGTAACACTTTATTTTGACCTTGCAGGATTATACAATATTTCTAATCACTGTGTCTGACTTTAATTAAGAGTTTTGTACTCTGATTTTTCCAGACATAACTTTTAATTTGAAACTGAAAAGTGTGTGTGTGTGTGTGTGTGTGTGTGTGTGTGTGTGTGTGTGTGTGTGTGTGTGTTATGTCTGATTCAACCAGTCACAGTATAGTTATTGTATAGAGCACAGACATTAACCATTTTTGTGTGTGTGTGTGTGATTGTGTGTGTGTGTGTGTGTGTGCGTGCGCGAAGGCTGTGTGGAATTTCTGGAGCAGCCTGCCATGGCGTTTGTGAGGCTGAACGAGGCGGTCATGTTGGAGTCGGTTCTGGAGGTCCCAGTTCCAGTGCGGTTCATCTTTGTGCTCCTGGGACCCAGTCAAACCAACATAGACTACCATGAGATCGGACGCTCCTTCTCCACACTCATGTCTGATAAGGTTATTTCTCATAAATGTATAGTAGAAAGCAATTGCAGGATTCCAAATGTTTAACCTAGTTCTACACGGTAAGATGCATGGTGAAGATCCATGGTCAGTATGTATTGTGAATCTATGATAAGTAATCATAATTGACCCATGGGGGAAAACTGTTATTTTGGACTTTTAATTTATTCTGTTAAGACTATTCAGAATAAAACAGTCCAACAAAGCCAAATAAAGCCTAAATCATTTCACTTTCCCCAGATGGAGCCTGTCAAGACAAGTCGTCCTTTAGTTTACAACTGGAGCTGCAACACTGCTAAACACTGGAAGTGAAAATCACCCAAATCATTTTTCTCCTAATATGCTCCGACTACATTAAAGTAATTAGGAGGCTCTAGAATCTTATTTGTGGCAAAGATTTTGGTAAAGCTTCTGCTCCATGCACAACTTAAACCAAACTCAGCTCAATTTCAACAGTAGTGGAAACTTTCAGAGACTTCCTGTCTGTAAATGTGCTCTACTTCCTTGCTTGTCTTCACTCTCCTCAGAATTTCCACGAGGTGGCCTACTTCGCTGATGACCGGCAGGATCTCCTAAATGGCATAAATGAGTTTCTGGACTGTAGCATCGTGATCCCTCCCTCTGACGTAGAGGGCAAAGACCTACTCAAGACGGTGGTTTCATTCCAAAAGATGATGCTACGCAAGCGCAAGGAGAGAGAGAATAAGAAGTGTTTGACTGTCCCAGAGGGAGTAGATCAGGAGACTAAAGGTGAGAGGGGTTATTATCACTCCTCATTTTAAAGTTGAGAACAAACTTTTTTCAGTAAGAGTCTAAACTGAAACAAAACAAACAAAAGTCCTTGAAACCAGGAGCCTGTCTTAGAAAGCAAACTCAAATAGCACCCATAATGCAACACATGCATCAATCAACTGTTTCAGTGCTATAGGAATATGTAAACCACATCTTTAAATATTATTTTGATGACGTATAGAATAATAGACATTTGAAAAGTTTTTCCTTGGTCTTCCTATTTAACATTTGGAGATGCAAGGTTTTGTTCCGACAGCAACAGCTGTAAAAGTTGCTTTATACTCAGCTGTGTTTCCCCTGTATAAATAAATTTTTTACTTTACTCTACTCTATAGTTACTCTAGTTATTAACCAGTGGGAACCAAACACTCATTAAAATTTCTCGTTTTTTAATGTATTTTTTTTTAAGCCCAACCAACATTGCATGTTTCGGGACATGTTGGTCAAGGACCAGATTATTATTTGAAATCACGTGGTGTTGCCTGGAACAGAACAGAAAACTGCTTTTGATCAAACAACATCAGTCTGTTTTGTATTATAACCTGTGGCATGATTTAATAAATGAGTATAGATGCTGGTGTCTTTGCTTGTAAGGGATCTGTATGAAAATAGTACTAATAGCCCCTATGTCTCCTTTCTGTGTCAGATCCATGTCGAGATGACCAGGAGGAGGAGGATTCTGAGGTGGACCCGCTGAAACGCTCCGGTATTCCATTCGGGGGCCTAATCCATGACATTCGCAGACGCTATCCCCATTACATGAGTGACCTGAAGGATGCGCTGGACTCTCAGTGCATTGCCGCTGTTATTTTTATCTACTTCGCTGCCCTCTCACCCACCATCACTTTTGGAGGACTGCTAGGTACTAAAAACCAAACAGCTTCAAGGCTTAGAATTGCACTTTTAATAGAATTTTATATTTCAGCAAGCTATCAGATAAAAACAAATACATCAATGCTTTTAGTTATCATCCAAATTTCTCTGGGTTAATACAATATATAGTTAGTATAATTTCTTGTCCTTGTTTTTCTTATATAAGATAGGACAGACATGTTGTATATTCTGATCTCTTTAGGGGAAAAGACACAAGGTATGATGGGAGTCTCCGAGCTCATTATTTCCACCGCAGCAGTCGGGGTCCTGTTCTCCCTGCTGGCAGGACAGCCACTGCTCATTATTGGCTTCTCTGGTCCTCTCCTAGTGTTTGAGGAGGCCTTCTATAAGGTACAGTTCCTCTAAACCTTCAGCTGCTGAGCTGTCACTGATGAATTCTCAGTTCTTCCCAGGCTCAGAGTTCTGGAGGTTTCACACCCAATTGCATTGCTCCACACAAAAAGAACTTACAGTAACCCCTCGGACTTTGCTTTGCCCTGGTGACTCACTCACTGGATGTTATCCATTATTTATTGTCCGTCCAAGGATATTGTTGTGCAGGACTAGCCAGAAGGAATAGCTTGGCAAAAAATTATAATTCCTCATAGCCTTATATTCAGGCAGAATTGTACAAAGTGCGTGCTTAAAAGATTACACACTTCACTCAAAACATTAGAGTGAGAGTTCATGTGTTTTCTGGCTGTGTGTCTGTTGTGTGTCTCTGAACCGTGTGTTTTTCCTCTCTCTGGACCAGTTCTGCCAGGCGCAGGGCTTCGAGTATCTCACAGGTCGGGTGTGGATCGGCTTCTGGCTCATCTTCATCGTGCTGGTGATGGTAGCAGCTGAGGGCAGTTTCCTCGTGCGTTACATTTCACCTTTCACTCAGGAGATCTTTGCTTTTCTCATCTCTCTCATCTTTATCTGCGAAACCTTCTCCAAGCTCAGCAAGGTAAGGATCCAGTGATCCAGCACCTACAACCAGAGGAACCAAACAAAGAATCTTACGGTTATAGAATGGCATGCAGAGTTTAAATGATCATTAACAGTTCACACTAAATAACAAGCATAGAGACATTTTGAACAAAGCCCAAACCCGGTCCCCACCATTCACATGCTGTTGAAGAAGAGAAACAGGGAAATACAGTGTAATAGAAACACCATTCTTATACAGCACCCCATAACTACAGTTGGTCTGATTGAAGGAACTACTAAGTAAATAACTTGACTACCATGACTTATTAACTTTCTGTCACATAATCATGAAGATTCATCAGCCCTGTGTATTCTTTATAAAAATGATCCACACACTCCTTCTAATTGGTGAATGAATCTATTGTATATTGCCCACATACATGTAGCTTCCACAGTCTCCATAGAAAGGCCTTGTCAATAGAATGGGAACATCTGCACTGATGCCCAAGATCAGCATTGTGCTTTGGGCTATTGAGATAAATGTGAAACTTAAGTACCTGACCTAAACTCAGTACCTGACCACTATCTACTGTGGATATAAGCAGAAAAATCCACATATCACTGTTGCAGCATATACTGTAAAGGCTTTCAAAAATAGTAGAAGATGTTACCACAGTAAATGACACAATTCCTGTAATAAGTAGGCTTATTTCAAGAATTGGCTGGAAAATTATCTACTAATTCTGGGCGGGATAGTGGACACCAGTGTCTATTTCAGAAATCACATTCCTACAGACTGTTTTCAGATGTGTTTCTGGTATGTCACTTCATATACAAGCAGTTTTGGCCCTCCATCCTATGAAAAAGAAGCTGGTGTAGGTCAATGCCAGCAGTATTATCTCTCTATTTTAGTGCTAATATTTGCTCATCATGGAGAATCTCCCTCAGTGGCCAGGGCTTGTAAGTTACTATGAGCTTCTTTTTATCTAAAAATGTTAACTTGAAATTTCATCTTGGGTAAAGGGTAAAATAACTCTTTCCACACTAAGTATGCATTTAAAACTTAAGGGTAATGCTACAAATGAGATTCTGCGTTTCAGGTATTTCAGGAGCATCCACTGATGAGGAGCTACCCAGTCTCTGCAGATCCGACAGAGCGAGGACTCCCTGAGGAGGTGTCCAATGAGAGTGTGTTGATCGAAGGCCCTATCCTAAACCAGCCCAACACAGCCCTTCTGTCTCTCGTGCTCATGCTGGGAACCTTCTTCGTGGCCTTCTTTCTCAGAAAGTTCCGCAACAGTCGCTTCCTTGGTGGCAAGGTAGATTAATAATACTGCATAGGAAGCAACCAGTTTTAAAAAATGACATTTGACCATATTTTTCCAATCACATTGCACTTTCTTTGTTTTGTTATTTTTATCCAAAGGCCAGGAGAATCATTGGAGACTTTGGCATTCCCATCTCTATCCTGCTGTCTGTGATAGTGGACTTGATTATTCCTGACACTTACACACAGGTAACTGCAAATCTCGGTCACTGTCAGAATCAGAAAACATTTTATTTCCCAAAACACTGTGGTCATGAGATGCACAGGAGTATATTGGATTATTCTTGGTGTAAATGTAAAGAAGAAGTAACATTTTAAGGTGCAAAGAACACAAGGTTCACAAAGGTAAACATGTGTATATTTAAAATTGAAAAAATATACTGGTTGGTGTCTGCTTAGTGTGGGAAGATATCATCACAGATATATCATGTACGTCCCTCAGCAACAGAATGTGCTCTGATTTCCTGTGCTTGCGCATACTCCTTATTAAATGCTTGCCTATAATTGAAGCCAGCTTTCTTTCAGAGTGCATATTAGAGTGTGGTTGAAGGCTTGGCACAGTGCAGTGAACAGCGAGGACTGGGATTTGAGCACTTGTGTTTTGTGGTGTTTTGTGGTTGCAGAAACTGAACGTGCCCTCTGGTTTCTCAGTCACATCTCCTGAAAAACGCGGCTGGTTCATCAGCCCGTTTGGAGACAAACAGCCTTTCCCCACGTGGATGATGGGAGCCTCTGTGGTGCCCGCCCTTCTCGTCTTCATACTCATCTTCATGGAAACACAGATCACCACGTGAGTTCAGCCTCACGCTCAAAACAACACGTCACTGTCATGAGGAAACTCAGATGTTTTCATGAGGGAAAAAAATGTTTTTTTCTATTATACTTGTTATCTTGCTATATTAGGTTAGGGGCTTTTTAAAGTTACTATTAAGTTACCCTTTCAGAGATGCAAGATTTGCGAAAACAACACCTATTATAGAAATGCTTCTACAATGAGAACCAGCTTTACTATTTCGAGGGAAGTCATTCCAATGTGGTGTCAGTTACAGGACGTCTGTCTTTGTCTTTCTCTCGCTCTGCAGACTAATAGTGAGCAAGAAGGAACGTCGTTTAGTGAAAGGTTCAGGCTTCCACTTGGATCTGTTGCTGATCGTCATTCTGGGGGCCATATGCCCGCTGTTCGGCCTGCCTTGGCTAACGGCTGCCACCGTCCGCTCGGTGACCCACGTCAACGCTCTGACAGTCATGAGCAAGGCTACCGCCCCTGGAGAGAAGCCCATGATCCAGGAAGTCAAGGAGCAGAGACTGACTGGCATGTGTGTTGCCATACTTGTGGGTAAGGGAGAGCTTCAACTGTGTCCATGGCAATGTATAGATCTTTGATCTTAAACTTTTTAGTCCAGGCTTGTACCTCACACACTCCCTCACATTTAGCAGGCTGAAGTGTTAACAAAAGGTAGCATTAGTTCTTAAAACTTTGTGTGTGGAATTGAAAGGAAGAAAACTAGCATGACTAGCATTTTTTATATAGATTTAGAATGTTTATATTGTGTTTTTATGGCTGTGCTTGAGAGACACCATCGACCGGAAACAAATTCCCTGTATATGAACACACATATACTTGGCCAAATAAAACGATTCTGATTCTGATTCTGGTGACCCCCACACGTGTCTGAAAATGAGAACCATAAACTTTAAAGAAGACCGAGGAACACAGAATAGATTTGACACTGCTGCTGTTGCAGAATAATAAACATTTTACTGATAATAGATATAAATGTTCTGTCTGAGTTACAAAACAGGTAGTGTGTGTCACGTGCACGGGAGTGAGGTGAGGCGCAGAATGCAGGTTCTTTAGATCGTTTTTAATGTGACACAGACTCGAGACAATACAGAACTTAAACAAAACTGAAAACATCACACAGAAGAACACACAAGAGAAGGAAACCATCAGGTAGAGTGAGGGTTGCTGCATCAAAGCACAAAGAAATCTATAGAACGTAAGTACACAAACACACACTAACCAGAACTAATCAAAAACCCTAATCACTTTAACGAAACACAAGGCAGGTGAACACGGTGACTAATGACACACATACACACTCCAAAATGTCAAAATAAGAGTCCCACGTAAAACCTCCACCACAACAGTGTGGAGATGAACATATGGAAAAAAGCACCAGGGCTGCTAAAGCAGAGTAATGTCATGTGAACCACAAATTTACACATGCAGAAATATGATAAAGGCTGAGTCTGGTGATCTCGACTTCTTCTGTGCTTCTCACTCTGTCATGTGTCACAGTTTAACGCTCTGTACCTCTTTACCATTCTGCAGGCATGTCCATCGTGATGACGGACATCTTGCGACATATTCCCCTGGCTGTGCTGTTTGGAATCTTTCTGTACATGGGCATCACCTCCTTGACCGGCATCCAGTTGTACGAACGAATCACACTGATGGTCACTCCTGCAAAACATCACCCCGACCACATCTATGTCACCAAGGTGAGCAGACATGACTGGCAGAACTAAAGCTGTTCTTTGTGTGGCTTTGCTAGAAAACTTCATACCGAAACCTTCTTAAGGAATTTGTATTAAAAAAATTTTAATAGGTAATTTTTTTCAACTAGGGTGATCATTCATTGAACATGTCACGTAAAAGCTTTGTTATATCCACTAGATGGTGCCCAAGTTCATAGTTTCATTTATGCCCTGTCAGATAAAATCAAGTGTACACAAGAGAGTTATAATCCACATGTACCACAGAGTGATTTCTGGCCGTGTGCAAGTTAAAACAGTGTTTTGACAGTCATATATAACTCTGATCTCTCCTTAGGTGAAGACATGGCGCATGAACATGTTCACCATCATCCAGCTATTGTGTATAGTGCTGCTGTGGGTGGTGAAGTCCACCATCGCATCTCTGGCCTTCCCCTTCATCCTAATCATGACCGTGCCCCTCCGCAGGCTCATCCTCACCAGAATTTTTGAGGACAGAGAGCTGGCAGCGGTAAGTCCACTCACTCACACAAAAGCAGCTCAGAGCCACATTAAGCAGCATAAAGCAGCTCAGATTGACACATCTACAGGTTCAGGCAAGAGGAGTGTTTATTATATTTATTTAGACCAGCACACTTCATTGTACAACTATTGATTGATCAAAATGGCTATCCTTACTGACTGGGCATCCTCAAGGAAATTCTGCAACAAACTCCCCCTTTTTGAATAAGAAGTAGTTTGATAAAAATGGAATGTAAAGGTTTAATATGTTTTAAATATGTCAGTTCATCAATGAGTGAAATATCGTTGTCAATTTATATGTATTAAGTTATTGTAATTAATTAATGCTTATTTTATATTCTTTTAAATGTTATTCTAAGCAAAGAAACAATACTAGACTGATTGCCTACAATATACTTTACTCTCATCCACACTTATCTAGACGTTTCTGTCAACACATTATTGCCCCTTGTTTTCAAAACACCCTCCATCTCTACCAATGGCATGTTGAAAAACCCTCTGTCCTCACAAAGTACACAGATGTGCAGATCATGACAGAGCAAGAAAGCAGCAATACAGCAAATAACTCTATATATGGACTGATGTTCTGATGAAAAAGTCTAGTAAAATTAAATCTACAGTCTAGCCTAGGATAACTCACACATGCACACTTACAACATGCAGAACAGCAGTGAGCACACACTGGTTTTACATGTTTTAAATGATCTTAAGATCAGTTTCCAGTTTATAGACAGGAAAGAATCCAGTTATGTGTCACCTTACCTAATCTGTAAGATTTTTTCTTAAAGATACTGACTGAGATTCTGCCGTTCTGTCTGATCACGTGCCTCTGTTTTCCTTCCTCTCCTCCCGTGTGTGCGTCTCAGCCATTTTGGCTGACTTTATGTCTGCAGGCCCATTTCAGCTTACTAATGCTTTGTTGTTTTGAGGCAGGCGGATTGCACAAGCCCGGATTTGGGAGTTGTTGCATTGCTGTAAGATTTTGCTGATATGAGGCCTCTGAGGTTTGGGGAACGCTTGTGCTCTTGCTTGCGTCTTAATGCGGATCATTTGATGTAAAACGCCTTTTTTTTTCACTCTGCAGTTGGATGCCGACGAAGATACGCCCAATTTTGATGAAGACGGCCGTGATGAGTACAACGAGATTCACATGCTTGTTTAAAAGGGGGATTTCCAGTGCATCCCTCTGCTACACTAACCAACCAAGCTCCAGCCACACTGCTTTCTGTGCAGGTGACACTGACCATGAGGCTGAACGAGGAACTCTGATACTCCACTTATCTTCAGGATGTGAATATAGAAATATTGTATTTATTCTGCATAAAATGGAGATATTGATGCAGACCATTCAAATGATTTAGATACTGTTTGTGGTTGTGTTGATCTTTATATTTATATATGCATACACACATGGTACCAGTCAAAAGTATTGGCTACATTGGAAATTAATATTGAAAACATCACCTATTGCTCTGACGACGGCTTTGGACACTCTGGGCATTTTGTCAGTCAGATTTATGAGGAATCGACCTGGAATGGTGTTTAATGAACAGCTGTTCTTTATCAAGTGTTCATTAGTGGAATTTCTTGATTTGTTCATGTGTTTGGGATCATCAGTTGTGGTTGGTACACCGTTTGTGATCCGGTTCCACTACAGTTCTACTCCACATTATGGCAAGAACCACTTAACTAAGTAAAAAAATAAAATAAGAGTTCACAATTATCTTATTACAAAACATATTCTGGTTTGTTAAATTCTTTGTACTGCATAATTCTATGCATTCATCATTCTGTTTGTTTTCAATATTAATCTAATGTAGAGAATGATAAAACACAAAGAAAAAACATTGAATGAGAAGATGTGTTTTCAATCTTTTGACTGGTAGTGTATATATATGTATATATACAATAATTTATTACTTTTTTATGTGTCTTTGTTTCCTCAAAGAAGTGGCCTCCCTGAGTCTTGCTGATGCCCTGTGATTCTTTGACTGAAAGACACAGAATGGACCATGCACCTTAAACAATGTCATTTGAAAGACCTTTTTTTCTGGCTGTACAAAAGTGAATAATCCAATTCAGTACGACCCAAGTTGAGTGTGCGTGTGTGTGTGTGTGTGTGTGTGTGTGTGTGTGTGTGTGTGTGTGTGTGTGTGTGTATCCCCCCCCAATTAGAAGCCCACTGCCTGTAGATCTAAGTTGCCTTCTCTTCTGTACTGTAGGCGTTGGCCACAGAGTCTGAAACACTTTTTCAGTAGCACTTCAAGTTCAGAACCCTCAGGGTGGTTTAATGCGGTTTTCTGTGCAATCCTTTTGTTTGAATGCAGTACTGCTGTCCCTGTAGACATGAGCACACGTGACATTTTAGTCACGTGGTGAACCCCCCCTATACAAATAATCTCTGCATGTTGAGGGTTGACCCTCTACCTTTAAAGGAATGGTTTGGCAAAAATATAATTTACAGTTTTCCACAGACGGAGCTGACCAGCCAAAACATGGTAAAAGAAAAATGGAGTCATGCACGAACACCCCACAGAACAACGGCGGTATGAACAATACAAAATTATTTCTCTGCATTTACACCATTCGTATCCTGCCGGGGTAAAACCCATGATCTTCTGATCACAGGGGCTCCCTGACCACCAGGCCACCAGTGCCAATCTTTCTTCTTTTGTGGTCCATAGTGGAATTTGCTTGACTATTGACCTCTCGTGTTTGAAAGCAAAATTAGCCACAAAATTTCAATGCTAAACTAAAACCAGTTGCCAAATATGTTTTGGTTGATCAGCTACATCTGGAGTTAATTAATTTTTTTTGTCAAAAGTTGTCATTTAGTTTTGAGGTTTTATTGATTTTTGTTTGCCATACAAGCTCTCTGATGATTGGAATTGTTCAACAGCACTTCCTCATAAACAGAAATGCACTGGCAGGGGCATTTTAAAAGAGACCTCTGTTTCAGAGATGTAGAAGAATGTTTCAGTTTGTGTGTAGAAGCCGAGTAGGCGTTAGGTTGGACTGAAGTGGTTAAGGTGTACTACCCTCATACTTTATTTATCTTGAGTTTATAAGGTGACCTTTGTAGAGACTTGGTACAATTCCTGTTATGTTTGTGTTTTATGGGAACATTTAAAGCCATAATATATAAGATTTACCTATTTCAATGTTAACCCTGTGGCTGTTAGCTGCACTTAACAGTTTAGCTTGAACTAGAAGCAAGAGTGTTTGACTCCACTGCGTTCTTCTGCCTACTCGATGGGGTCATTGAGGAAATTTGGCCTTGGTCCCATTCATCAAGCGTTAACGTTTAAAGGAAGTTTGTGACCTTTTTAAATCCACATTACAGTACAGCCGACAGATCGATGCCATTTTCCAATGGACACCCAGCCATACTTCATTTGTTTTGTCTTTTTACATCAAACAACCTTGTTAGTGGTTGGTGGGGGTGGGTTTAATAGACCTCCTGTCATATTTGGGTTTTATGCCTCTTGTACAAAAACACATTACGGCTTATCTCTGAGTTCCTAACCGCAGTTCCCTGCTGTTGGGAGTGGAGAGAGAATGGCTTCAGCGAAAGTTGCCCTTTAGACTGTAAATAACGTTCTGTCCATGTTCCTGTTGATTGTGTTGCGTGACTGTGTACATTACGCAAACCTCAAGAACTCCCAGACCTGGTTCAATTTCCCACAGTGCATTACACTTTATTTTCCAATTTACTTTTGTACTATTGTTAGTGTGGACAATGTGTAATAATACTGAGAATATGATTGAATATGTTTCAGTTTAATACAAAACCGAATGCTGCTACCCGCTCCACCAGGTTGTCGCAGAAGGCCATGGGGAGACTTTAGGAGAGATGACTAATAGTTTCATGCTCCTCACTGAAGATTCGTTCTCTAAACTGTGCTGAGCACTTTGGTTTCTGCTTTCTGTTGAAGGCATGATGTTCGGTGCTTTCTTATATTTGCACTCTTAGAGATACAACACTGCCAACACCTTGCTTCGGCCAAACTTGCTTGGCTGAACTTCCATAGAATGAGCTGTGGTCACCAACTCTATCAAAAGGACCTTGACAAGCAGAAAGCACTGTGGGTCACTCCGATAGGATTCATCGAGCCGATTGTAACATTTTCCCAGTGACAAATTAAAGAAATACGAGGCAGATTGGTATGCAGCACAGAAGATATTTTTACCAGGTTTAACAGATATTTTTGAGCAGAAAATGACCAAACTAGGCTGGACACTAGTAACTAGAGTATTTATTTACAAGAGCCTGGCCAATATGACAGTTTCAGGTCAGTACCAGTTTTGCTACCAGGCTTAAAATTCAGAAAACTAATAATATTGTCTGATATCATTTAATAAGGTCAAAAGGTTTTGGTTCGCCTTTGATAACTCACATATTTTAATTTCTCTTCATAGAAAAGTATTTCATATTAAGTTTGCATGCATTCATCCATTTGATTAACTAGTTTAATCAGTGAATCTGTCAGTAATATAACTTCAGCTACTAGGTATCATTATATCATTGTTTTATCAGGTTTCTTTTTTTACAGATCTTATTTTTAACCGATACTGTTACAGATTATAGATGAGGACCTTACACAGACAATATTATTGACCAACCAATATATTGGCCAGGCCCTACAATATATGTAGCTGCGTAACAAGTTTGTAACAAGTCATTTTATTTTCGATGAGAGATGTACCCGCAATTTGTATTACCTGTCCCCAAACAGCCAGAACACTACAAACACAGAAATACATTTCGACTCTGACTGAGCCGGTACTGCAGGTGTGCCCCATGGCCTATAGCGCAGGTGTGACTGGATGAATGTAAGCTGCAGAGTGCTTGAGACACTGCGGCGCTTGACTCGTAATGCGGTTGCCTCTCGAAACTTTGCACTGCGCCTTTGTGTGCCCGTAATAATGTGTCTGCCATGAAAGCAAGCAGCTCTCAGAATGACAGCGGCGGTGCTTGGACACGGCCTGTAGAGGAATGGCTTAAATCAATGGATGGCGGAACAAAAGGGGGCGCTTGAAGAGGTCGCTATTGTGAGTACAGCTGACATGTCTCAGGCAGTGCTGGTGGTTACCAAGGCTGCAGACAGGTTGCTCATCCAAAAGACCAGACGATCTGCAGGGTTACTGTTCTGGATGGATGTTTTACAAGCTTAGTGTGGGCTGAGAATAACACCTGTGCAGGCATGCAGGGAGCTCTCCAGCCCTTTCAGGGTCACGCTGTAGTGTGTGCATGGTATGTGGGGTGTATGACTGTGTGTGTGTGTGGACAGGGGCAGGAATGGTAGGAATAGAAAGTAAAAAAAGGAAAGGAATTCGGAAGCAGGGGTATTATTTGAGATAATAAAAAGGCTCAGAATTGCCACTTCCTACCTGCGGTTTTTCACATGTTGGAACGAGGAGATGAAAAATAAATAGTCTGAATGACGGTGAAAGGACTTGGCATGGCAGACACCCCGAGACGGGTTTCATTGGCCTGTACCACCCTAGTTGCGCGGACCACCCACCCAAAATGCTCCAAATGGTGTTATTGTTTAACCTCATGTTTGAACTGCCGTTCTTTCAATTTCCTCCCATTTCCTTTTAATATAGGCATCCAATGCGTGGAACGCTTTTTTGTAGAGCCCTATTACCCATTAAGAGTAAGTAATGACAATCAGAAATGGTTGGAAATGGTCAGAGGGAATTATTCCCATAGGTAGCCGTCTGAAGTGTATTCAGCAGTCAAACCTCCAGGCCCAGAGGCAGGCCAAGCTTGGAACGGCACAAAAGTGCAAAAGCAAAAATGTGGGCTGGTGCTTTTTTTTCCTCTAACATCCATGTTAGTTAACTCTTAACAGTGCAGTAAACTGAGCGTGGAGGGAGGAAAACACAAGGTGGCAATATTCAGAGTCATATTGAAAGTGAGTGTGGAAAAAGAAGTGCTTACCTATGTCACTTTCAAACACACTGTTTAATTATTCTGACTTTGAACGGGTGTCCCCTGGTTCTAGCACTTTTAGCACTTAAGAACAAAAAAATGCTGAAGGAATGAAAAAGGTTACACTGGGATTTCTGCAATGTAAGAATGATTTCTTTGGTTTTCGTAAAGCACTCATGTATCAATACAGTGTCCTGAAAACATGTCAAAACTTTGTCAGTCGCAAAAAACAAACCTCTTGTAGAACTCAAAGTGTTGCCTGGTTGTGACTAAGAGATGTAGTTTGTCTGTCAGAAAAAAAAAAGAAAAAGACAAACACTTTACCTTGAGTTCTTATGGTAAAACATGTATTACTTTAGCTTTAGCAATACTGAGAAAAAAACTGATGTGGATATTTTAATAGCAGTGCCAATTGCTATTGCTGTAAAAAAAAAGAGGGAAAAGGTTTTCAAACCACTGTAAAACAAATTGTTATTTTTTTGTCTCAAAATAAATATTTAATATGTGTTTCAAGCACTTTTGCCTTATGTCCATATATCTGTAAAAGTTTTTTATAATGTGAGGTTGGATATGTGTATGATTATATTGGGATGCTATATTTATTTATTCATGAACTGTATGATGTTTGGGAGTGTGAAGTTTAGTAGAAGTCTGAACCGTCTCTGAAATGGGGCTTTTGAGCTGTGAAAAATAAATCTAGTTTGATGGGTTGAATTTTGTTTATATTTTTAAACATCAGCATGGATTTTTACTGTGGATAACTTTAACATTTCCATTTCACTGTGCCTCCTTACAAGAAGAGCACGAGACAAAAAGCATCCCACCACAAAATTATGAAGTACTTTACACATGCAAGCAGTCTCTTTTCCATCATGATTGAATTTAGTGAAACGTTGACATGAGCTTGATTTAATGGGAGTTTCTCCATAGCCATGAGACCTTCCAGAAGAAGGTGGGATACCTGCTCACCTTGGCTGTGTTCACTAAGAAGGGACACAATCTGTGCCATTATCATTGAGGCACATGCAGAGGAAGGGCATGAGGAAGGTGATGATGATGCAGGGCAGCGTGAGCAGCAGCAATACATGCAGGCCTGGGTCCTGCATGAAGAGGCAGAGTGGGAAGTATGTCTGGTGGAGCTTCAGGAAGATTTCGTTTTTCAGTGAGGGTTCCCCACAAAAGGTGTGATTCATCGCCTTCCTCACGCATTCATCCAGCTGGGCGTAGTGGCTGAAAGCACAAAAGCAGCAGGAATTGAGGAGCATCTTAGCAAACAGAGCGAGCACACTGTCCACTCAACAGACATCACCTTGTTTGAAATATAATTTTTATGTTACTTTTTTAAATAATTACAAATGTGGTAATATTTTATTTGGGGAAAAAAAACAAGCGTGATCTCCCTCTCCCTTATTCTCTCTCTTTCACTCTCTCTCTCTCT
>JBBKCR010000002.1:17877267-17887460 GCA_037577295.1 Ladigesia roloffi | reverse complement strand
TGGCAAAAAAAGCCTAAAAATGCCTATTTTTATTGTGTAAACCATAAATATTCCCCCAAATATGCTCCCAAAACACTAATACACATACACATACATACATCTAATACATGCATACCCTGATAGAAAATTGCAAAGTTTTACTGAACTCCCAGAGTGCTAGAATGTAAAATATCAACATAACCCCTGTATATATTGTACTATAATTCATGCGCAAGCGTTTTCTTTAGTATAAGCAGGTAAATACTGTTAGAAATGAATTTAATTAAGTAGAACAAAACGAAAAATGAGACAACTCAAGACGCTCTTGACTGCCGCTGCAGCAAAGGGCAGTGGCCAATCAGCAGATAAATAAATAATAGTTCTCAGATTGGCAATTTTTAAATAAATTTTCACCATCCCAATATGCACTTTCTTTGTGTTTCTCTTATCACTACCAGAACATTTATAGTTATTTTTTATATGGAATGTTTTTATATGGAATTTACGTTTGTTATTTTACAAATTTAGTAAATTGTATTTTTATTGATAATTCAGCTCTTAAATGTATGACATTTTACATATTACCACATAAAATGCTGAGAAGTTTGAGGATTCCTAGTCTGTCAAACAAATAACCATGTGTTTTGTTGGCTTGCTGTAAAATGGTTTATTTTGCACAACAAAGTAACACAAAATATGTGACAGCACTATTATGGCACAGTATAACACTATAACAGATGAGTTTTATCCACAAAGTGTTATACATCCATTCATTTTCT
The DNA here is from genome assembly GCA_037577295.1 of Ladigesia roloffi. Lineage (NCBI taxonomy): Eukaryota > Metazoa > Chordata > Actinopteri > Characiformes > Alestidae > Ladigesia > Ladigesia roloffi. Next base: position 17,886,702 of record JBBKCR010000002.1, on the reverse strand, counting down.
ACCCCTTTATCCCACACTCGGGGTCGGGGGGGACTGGAGCCTATCCCAGTTACTACGGTCGAAGGCAGGGTACAGCCTGGACAGTCGCCAGCACGTCGCAGGGCCACACACTCACAATCACACCTACGGGGCAATTTAGTGTGCTCAATTAACCTATCCCCAATCACGCATGTTTTTGGTTGTGGGAGGAAACCAGAGTACCCGGAGGAACCCCACGCGGTCTCAGGGAGAACATGAAAACTCCACACCGGGAGTCGAAACCAGGACCTTCTTGCTGTGAGGCAACATCGCTAAACCCTGCGCCAGCATGCCGCCCTAGTGTTATACAATATCTATATGTATATATATATATATATATATGTATATATAAATATAGATATATATATATATATATAAATATATTTATATAGATATAGATATATATATATAGATATATGTGTGTGTGTGTGTGTGTGTGTATATGTTTTTTTTTTTTTAATGTTTCTATGTGAACACTTGAACATGAAAATCTTTTGACAATGCACCAATATGTGGATAAAATTAATCTGATATAGTGTTATACCATGGTAGTGTTGTCACATATTTTGTCTGTGTGTTACTGTGTTGTGCAAAATAAACCAATTTACCGTAAGCCAACAAAACACACGGTTATTTTGTTTGATATGCTAGGAATCCCCAAGCTTCTGATGGGCAGGATGTATCTCACATACAACAGAGTGGGCTAATGACTGCATCAAGAGCTTTCACTTGTCTACACAAGCATGGATGTTTTCATCATTTATCAATGTATGTACTTAGAGTAGCACCACCGCATGTTGCCATTTCACAACATCTGAGCTAGATGGCTGAAAGAGGAGAGTCCAAACACAGCAGTCATGAGTTTGGTGGGGCCCCGATTAATTAAAACCTGAAGTAACAAAACACTCTCCAGGGAAGCTGCAAGCCAGAGCGTTCCCATGACTGCAGCCCATAGATCTTTCAGGGGGATTCTTAAAAAGCAGGAAAATTGTTATTTTTAGTCCATCTTCTCCACGCCCTCTTCCAGTGGGGAGATGTCATTGTGAGATCATGGTCCCATCCATAATGCCATTAATGAGAGGGAAGACAGGGAGTGAAGATGCAGAAGATAACCTCTATTAAATTCTTTTAGGATACACACAGAAAACGCACCCTTTAGTGGTGGGCCAGGGGCACTCCCGCTGGTAGTTGCTGGTTGCCATTCTCTGCCTGTACAGTGGTATGCAGTGGTTGTAGACTTCATTGTTGAATGTGGGTCTGTCACAGGGCAGATGCCTTGCCCCTTCCAGCCCTGAGGAAAAAAAAATCAATAAAAACAAACAATGAACAGAAAAATAAACAGGGCCCAAAGGACTGGAAAGAAAATCACCCATTAGACAGACCAGTCAATAACAGACAGTGGGCGATTTCATGTCTGAAAGGCCATTTCCTCTATAAACAAATGACTTTGTGCATAAATCACAGTCCATTACTAAAGAAGGGAAGAGGCAGTGAAAGGCTCATTCGTCTGGTGTTCTGCTCGCGGTGGCCGACATGGTTTCAATTATTTTAAGGTGGTATAAAACCCAACAGCAGAAGCACTGTTTAAAGCAAGAAACCTCTCTGCTCATCCAAAGATGAGATCTGGGAGCTCATCATTTCCAGTCATATGTTTGTAATTACCTGTAAATGCTAAGCACATGATTAAAGTGGCAGAAACCACTGAGGTCACACTGCTCTCCATCCTGCTGTGCTTCTAGGAGGAAGAGACAAATGAGAGAACATCAGAAAATCACTTTCGCTTTTTTCACACCTTGCAATATGTTTGATGGTAATAAAATATGTGTGTGTGTGTGGGGCAGGGGGTGTTGGGATGTGTCCGAAGCTTCAGGGTGGGTAGAGATGTCCCTGCTGAATACTACGCAATATCTGTGCTGCCCTGATGTCCTCGTTGGCTTCCACCAGCTGCTGGCTTCATCAAGTTTCAAACTCTTCCCATTTTACTGTGCATTTAATGAGTCTCCCATGTTTCATGATTTATACCTCATGAATACACTTGACTTTTATTGACACTGGGAAGATGTGCATTTACACTTGGCAGGAGGAATTTTACTGGAACATTTCTCCATAATTGCACGAAGCTCAATTTCTTAAAGTAGTCAAAGCAAGGCAAAGATGAAATGCGGCATTTCCTAACATCATATTGGAAATGTGTTGGTGATGTAGATAAGGGGGGAAAAAATCGTAAATTATGACAGCAGGCACATTTCATGAGCTTCATCTTGAAAATGATTTTTTCTCATTTGTATGTTACTTTTGTCATCGTAAGAGTTTGTATAAATAGAGCATGTATAAATCACAGAATTCACATCTATATTATTTTATTTACCCTCTGATTTATCACATTTTGCATGTGATTATCGTTAACATCAATTGCTTGCTATGTTAAAGTACAGCCTCCTTTAACATGGCTTCGCACTGAAAGATCTCCAGCATGAAAGATTTACCTTGCCAATATTGCTAATTTTGTTGTCGCTGTCCAATTAATTATTAATAAATAAATAAATAAATGGAGATATACAGCAATAATACATTATGTATTATGCCAATAACAGTTATTTACACTTTAGCACCTGCTAAAAATCAAGCCAAGCCTTTGTATGCCAAAAATATGGTACAATCGGGATTTTATTTTAGAAATAGATATTCTTATGTATATGAATTCTATCAAACCTGTTAAAAATAACTTGTATTTGCTCCTTAATTCCAGCAATTACTTACTGGGATATCATTTATGTTCAAGCACTTTAGAAATTGTTACTTACATGTACCCAAAAATATACTTTTAAAATCGCCAGTTTGGTTTTAGGTTGGAAATTCTATTGGAATTTTAAATAACAGAATAGTATTCAATTAGTTGTTTTTGTACCTAATCATTTTTTTCACAATTTTCTACTAAATAAAGGGATTTCCTGGTAAATGTTAAAATGAGTCCCTCACCATGTGAAATCCTCAGTTTCTGCTAAATTGTATTAATTTCCATACACTTCTATTCACACAGGTATCAGATATGAGGGTTGTGTAAGTTACAACATTGCAAACATTTAAAATGATTCATCCAAATATATATTTTAAAATGTAAATCTCTCTCCCCTATTCATTCCTCTGACATGTGCTAAATAAATGTAAGCATCATGTGACAAAACAATCCAAAAACAAATGCCCAAATTAGGTCTAAGCCTGGTGGCATCCCATCATACTTTACAACTTTAATGCAATATCAGCAAAATAATATATATTCTCACATACACACCTACCTTCTAGGTCCACCTTATTCTTCCAGGCTTATATATATATATATATATATATATATATATAGATAAACATGATGCCAAAATCCTATGCATCCCAGTCTGTTGCACCAATCCCACTCCCTCCAACATACACCCACAGCCCACTTCCTTAGAAACACCTACCCACTAGCTCCACCTTGTTGGTGTACAGTTAAGAAATATAGTCCATTTGTTGCACTGTTTGTGTTAGTCACCTTCCAGCTCTTCTTCAGTGGTCAATTTCTGACCATAACATTACCTCAGGAAGGGCAGGTTTGGGTTGTGGGGTAATACTGATGTGTAAAAACCAAACACTGCTGTTATGCCTCATATCTTTAAACTAGTACCACTCCAATACCCATCCGAACTTCATGTTACTGTCACCTTACTATCAGGCCAACACAGGTCCTGACGAACTGTGAAACTGATAAAAGATAAACGCAGTACATACAAGCAAGACTCAGCCACAACATTCAAACCACTAACAGACAAAATATTTTGTCACAATAGTACCTGTCAAGGGGTGATATATCCTAGGCAGCAACTGATCAGTCAGTTTTGGAAGCAGATAAAAATAAGAAAGCATAAAATTCAGTATGACAAAGGCCGAACATTAGTGTCTAGATGGCTGGGTCAGAGCATCTCCAAAACTTGTGGAGTGCTTCATTATTAAGTGGTTAATATCTACCAGAAGTAGCCCCAACATGAACATTCAGTCAATCATTAAACTTGCCAACAGGGACATGAGCAGCCAAGACTCTCTGATGCATAAAGGGAATGAAGACTCCCACAGAATGGCTACAGAGCACAGATTGCTAAAAAAAGTTGATTAAAAGGTGTTAGAATACACAGTGAATCACAGCTCACTGTGTAAGAGGCTATGTAGCGACAGACTGGTCAGATGAGTGTCAGTACAGAACGAATGTGGCAATGGGACAAGGTGGCCTGGTCTAATATAGCACAATTTTTTTAGAATTGTCTTTATACTGAAAAAAATTGTTCAAGAATGGTTTGCGATACATGACAAGATGTCAAGATGTTGACTTGTCCACCAAACTCCCAAGACTTTTGCTTGACCAGCTAATCCAATCCATGGAGGTCCCACCCTGCAACCTACAGGACCTGAGGGATCTGCTGCTGAGACCTTGGTGTGCATAAACACACACATATAAAACTACGTTCACCAAAACTAAAGACTCGTCTTCCATTCAGTTGCTTTATAATTTATTTGCAAATTGTTTTCTGGAGGCTCAGAGCAAGCAATCTTCTGCTGGCATGGTAATATGAAGCCATTAATTTCCCATAGCAGATGGCCATGTGTTTGCTTTGGTTTTACATTTTCTTCATTAATGAATTTATCCCTGGAGACAGTGTTTCTCCATGGGAGCAGCTGTGCTGTTATGGACATTCCTGAAATACATTCTCGCGTGAAGAAACGAAGAAAAAAAAATGCTGACTTTATGAAGGCACAGTCTTGAAAAACAACAATGAAAAATTGCTCAAATAAAGAAAGTAAAACAGAAATGTAATGCTACTTAATTTTCCTTCGTGCAAACAAAGCTCAATCATGCCTTCTGCTTTATTTCAACTTCACATTAGAGGATGTGAGAAGGCTGAGCTCTTATTAAACCGCTTCTAATAAATGAGTGAAATGTGAGATTATGGGATTACAGTAAATGACAGTCATGCGATATACTGATCTCTCGTTAGAAAGTCACAGCTATAGTCTGGCATATTTCCAACAACATCTGGTCAAGTTAAACCCTTGTTCCTCACTTACCTTTACTTGCAGCGCCTTCACAATTTATATCACCTGTTGAAGGCTTTGAAAGGAAGCTGAAAGGATCCTCGGAGTCTGCGGTATCGGTGTTTCTCCGAGGAGGTGCTGGGTGGGAAAGCAGTCACTGAAGCCCTTGGTGAAGCCCTCTGGCAGTCCCTTGTGTTATCAATGGGACTGGGAACTGGCTTTCGCAATTACCAGCCCTGAGCCGCTGGACGTCTGCTTCCTTTCCCATGTCCCTTTGTGGCGATTTCCTTCTTTTTCAGGCATATTCCAGACTCTGGCTATTCCCAGCTGAGTAGGACAATATAGCCCTCTGGTTTTTTTTTTCAGTTTAATAGGACATGCAGGCTGTGAGAATCTAAGAGAGTGGCTAGCTTCGCCACTTGCAAAAACTGTCAATGGATAAGTGGCTTCAACAGCTGCATTTAAAACACTTAACAACCCTCCCCCACAATCACACACGCAGACACACTCACTCTAATAGTATCTCAGATATTTTTACGAAAGTGGACACAAGTGGTAAACACAAGACGGGCTTGCGTAAGCCTTATTCCTTTCACTGGTCTGAGAACTTTTCCCACTCGTGCCATCCCCTGAGCACTAACATCCCATAAATCTGTACTTTCAAGAGACCTTTCCTTGACCTGTAGCTCACTCAGGGGGGAGGTTCAGTGTGTGTATGTGTGTGTGTGTGTGTATATGGGTTTGATGGTGATGCGAGAGAGAGTTTCTAAGTTGACGAGTGTGCATGTAAGTTTGTATACATGTATGCTTAGGAGTTAAAACCCATTTGCAAATGTGTGAGACGGAATTCAAGTGAAACTGCAGTGAAAATAAGAGTGCAGGGCACTGCCTAGAACCACTTTCATAATCATTTCCCTGAATCCTACCCATAAAACTTTCTGACACGGCTGTGGCCCGCTCCACATGTAGAACAAGCCTCCTGTCTTTTGTTTAACTTTCTCTCCCTTTTTTTGATGTCAAAATCTCTTGGACTTAGCGCAGACACAGGGGAGAAAAAAAGAAAAATCTTAAGTTAGTCGGTCGATGTAAGTGACCTCCAAACCTCTCTGACAAAGAAGTATGAAGGCTGGATGGAAAACAAATTGATCATCTGGGTTCAATTTCAAGCCTTTGACAAGAGAGGTGTTTCTTTTGCACACAAAAAGTCACCGAGCGATGAGAACGTGAAGATGTGTGGTTAAGGCCTCATCAGAGATGATTTAAATATAATAGAGAGTCAGTGTAATCAGTAATGTTGGAATCTCTGGGCATAAAGAATTGAGCCACTGCCCTGGACATGTCCACTCTTCACTCTCTGGACTGAAACATGATGATTTAGTGGTACGTCTTTTTCATTTTTAAACATTTTCATATTTTTTTTTTCAATTTAATTAAAATGAAGTACATACACACAGGGCGAGCATTTCATGATATAAAAGAAATGTAAACTGCAACTTTAAAATTGACTGATTCATAAAAATGATTCATAATACTTGATAATAGTTACTGAATAAGGCTGCATGATTAATAATAATAGTTCTGGGTTAGAGCCAGTGTCGACTAGCTAAACTAGTCAAAGAGGTTAGGACGTTGTATGACTTACAGCTAGCAATAAAAATGAATAAAAGGTTGCCATGTAGCTGAACAGGCAACACTTTCAGATAACAGATAACAGATGTTTTCACAAACCTCCTCAGGAGAAGAAGTGCTGATCCATCAGATTTTGTAATGTGATCTGTTTCAAGATCAGTCCTCTTTATGACTGCTTTGCGTTGACTCCAATGCCTTTTTATAGTTTACAGTAAGTCTAACTGTGTCCTAAAATATGTTGACTAATTAGATCTTAAGATGTGGTTTGGGAGAACTTAGTGACGTTTTGAGGGTGTATTATGGGAATAAAACTGGGTGACCATGAAGTTCTCCTGCTTGTTAGTAACGTCAGGCATTGCTGGAGTCTTAAACTAAAGTAGAATGACAAACGTGCACTGGCTAGGAGGCTACGTCTATGGAAAAGTTGATCTTTTGCCAAACCATACCTGCAAGTGTTGTGAAAGTGGCTGTAATTCAGATCACACTTTCTGTTTTCTGTAGCAGTGTGAAGTGACGCCGTCTTTGCTTTTACTGGAACCTTTATGGAAAGAATATAACTCTTTCTTTCATGAAGAGAATGGTGACAGGCACTCAGCTGATGGCAGCACCATGTCGGCTGCTCTGCGAATCCAAGACCACCACCACACTCCAGTGGAACTCCGCGGTGCTCTCCTCAAGAGGCCGGCTCTGTTGTGGGTCCTCTTGGATCCCACAACAGAGGAGGCTCATATTGTTTCTTTTAAGCTGAGCAGCAGTTAAAGCGGAGCTGGGGACTGTTGCCCAGGCCCGTCAAGCCATCAATCCAAGTTCTGTCCTGGCCAAATGATTCTATTCTCAGTTCACTCCAGTTACATTTGAGCTTGAGCGATGGAAACATTCGACAGTGCGCAGTGGCGCTCTGTTTAATTTGCTTTGACGAGACAGCCCCTTGAAAGATGGGCCTCTCTAAAAGCTGTGAAAATAACTTTCAGCACCATACAGTGCCTCTTCCCCCCCATGGTATAAAATTGAATGTTTTTGTGATTTTGCTAATGCACGTCCATCTTGAGTTGCCAGGCAACATACACATAATACAATCACAATCCGTTTGTGAAGGGGGAGAAATTTCCAAGAGCGCTGGTAAGAAAACATTTCCATTTCAGCAAGGATGCAGGCGTAATCCCGTTAGCCACTGAACAAACAGGCAGGCCTGGATGCACGCTCAGAGTTTTTGTGATCCTGAACGCTCTGTTTGTACAGCATGTCTCATGTCTGGAATGGAAAATGCATTTTACACACCAAGCGTCAACACAGAGAAGAAAGCAGACAAGAAGCTGCTATGCATATGAGCCGAGAGGCAAATGACTCTCTATGAGTGATATAGCCTAAACTGTAAACGGCCCTTTAATGTGGCTTGGGTGCCGCATTGTCCTCGAGGGTCCGACGTGCAGTCATTGGAGCGAAATGGATAGTTTCAAGGCTTTAGGAGAACTTGATGACTGCTGTGGAAAATTGCAGAGCATATCCAGGTGTGAAACCTTAAAATGAAGCTCCAGCAGTTCCTTCACACAGACACACACACACACATGCACCATCTCATTACAGAATATACATGCTTACTCATCTGAGACAGAGGCGAAATAACACCGTTGGAAATGTTCTCAATGAGACAGCAGGGGTGAAAGTGCCGGCAGGCAGTTTTTATTTTGCGCTAAGCAGCGATGCAACTCCCTTGACTTTTTATCTCTGACCCGGATACTTTACAGCCTTGTTGGCCATTTTTGGGCTACATTTTAGAAGTCTTTTCTTTTAAGTTTTACCGCAGCTCAAACTGTATGAACTAAATGAACAACACATTTGTACATTTACAGCACTCTGTCTAAGCTCAAGTCACAACATAAGTAACATTATTTCAGCAAAAAAGTGGTTTTCTATCTCTTCTTTCACCAGTGCATCATCATGAAGGGCAAGTCTTTCTAGGCCGCAGTGTAAGACTAAATGTGTCAGTCAAGATATGATGGATTAGCAATCATTTTTCTTAATCAAACTTTTTGGTTTTTGGTCTAAAAACAAACCAAGTATCATTTTTTTCTGTTATAAAGGCATTCAGTGACTTGCATTAGTGCTCAAACAGGCTATTTTTTAAAACTGTAGTAGATAATGCTCTAAATCAGGAGATGGCATACAGCCAACAAAAAGTGTGTTCAATCACAATGGATCTTTGTAGGTCTTGTTGCATTCAAGTAATAGAAAGTTGCCTTGTCCTGATTAGTCAACACTTTGTGGCTGCTGTGTGTAATCTGCATTAAGTTAAAACCAAAATCAGTTTTTCTCATCACACCAAGTCGTGTTTGCTTTGCTCGCCATCCTACAATCTGTTGCACATATACTGGATATATTCACATGCAGTGGCTATGTTCAGGTCTGTAAAATGATGCTATGACACTTCAGTTCTGGTCTAGTGGCAGCTTTCAAATCCAGTGCATGTGTGCACACCTGCTTTAAGTTATTTATCTCAATACATTTTTAATAAAAATCAGCTAAAATAGAATAAAATGCCTGATTGCAATTTTTATGTTCTGATTCCAACTGTGTATAAGCAGTGTTTTTGGTCATTCTGAGCATTTCTTGGCTTCAGGGATTCAAAGTGATCCTGTTTTTTACTCATCACATCTGTTAAAGCAATAGTTCACCCAAAAATGAAAATTTGATGTTTATTTGCTTACCCCCAGGGCATCCAAGTCGAAGGTG
>JBBKCR010000002.1:17862451-17875941 GCA_037577295.1 Ladigesia roloffi | reverse complement strand
ATCAATGTGTCGTCACGAGCCACGGGGTGTAATCTGGACGTGTCTGTGCATGCTTTTTTTACTTTGAAAGGCTTGATGCCCATACACTTCCATTACATGACTACCAGACTGCTACGGCTAAAGCTAATAATCTGCGTTTGTGTTTTGCTGAGAAAACAAAGTCACCTTCAACTTGGATGCCCTGGGAGTAAGCAAATAAACATCAAATTTTCATTTTTGGGTGAACTATCGCTTTAAATACAGCAAATCTCACCAAACAGAGCTTTCTGCCTATGCATATTTAAAAGAATAATTAGATTACAATGCTTGACAACCTCAGTCAACTACCTAGATCCTAAAAACACACGTGATCAACGGTTAAGACACTGTTATTGATTGGCAACAGGGAGAAGTGCAGCCAGAAGTATGCAGAAAGCAGCCACTCAGTCTGCAGTCTAGGACACAGCCTGTAAAGACACACAACCTCCCACCACCCCCCATGCTGAAAGGCCTCAAAAGCCTCTTCAGGACCCCTGTTCCTAGGATACACTCCTGCAGGTGGCAGCCAGAGGCAAAAAGACCTCCTCAGTCCACTGCTCAAGGACTACACAGAGCTTCATGAAAAACCTCTTCAACAATGTAAAGCCTGTCCTGCCACACTCCCAGCAGCCTGAGAAAGAGGATGTCCAGATCATTCTCAGCACTCAGCAGAATTACTTATGTCCGGATACAATAAAGTTACTGTGTATTTTGGCATGACAGAGAGGTCACTCTGGTTCCACGCCCAGTTCGAAGTCAAATTAATGACCATTGCAAACCTGACAACAAAGCAATAATGTAATTCTTCTGCTCTGGGGAGAGATTATTACTGAAAAATCAAGTGCGCAAAGTCTCCATTAAAAAGCCACTTATGCTACCTGAGTAGTTTACATTGGAAGTACACTCACAATAAAACCAAATGAAATGTAAAAACCTGATTTTTTAAAAAAGCTGCTCTGTTCTCTTCAGTAGCAATAGCAATAATGTACAAGCCAAGTACTCATAAATGTCACAGACTTGATTGGGTGGTCATGTTCAGTTAGGCGATCCTGAAGCGAGAGGGCTGTAGAAAAGTGGCCCAACCAAGATGCAACAGTACCAGTGTAGTCACAGGACTGTCACATTTCTGCAAATGTCATAATGATCTCTACTTTAGACTATAGCCAAGACAGAAAGCCAGAAATGAATATGCAAAAGTGGGTTTTTTTTCATTTATGTGTGCTGTAAGACCAGCCAGTGCTGAGGAAATGTCCTCGCGCAGTCGGAGATGTCCTGAACACCAGGCTTCACTCTGCCACATGGCCTTGCACTGGGCAGGCCAGACTTTACCCATGGGTCACAGGCAGGAAGCTTGTTAAGCGTGGAAAAGAGCAAGAACACTTTTCCCCCTGTGTTCACTTGCCCCGTGCTCTGTGAGAGTCATTCCAGTGGCCCCGTGCCCCGCTGCCAGACCACTCAACCCTTGGGTCTCTTTTGAACGATGCTTGGCTTGCCGGGTCGGCCTGAGACCGATCATGGAATATTTTAGCGAAGACCAAACAGGAAACTGGTTTCCGACACTTGTTCCAGGAGCTATATTTAGTTCGAATAAACGCTCCAATATCGGAAGTAGTTCCATGCCACTTCTGCGGTCCTCTAGGTACGGTTTGTGTTTATTCACCTGGGTGGTGGGAATTTCTCCAGCATTTTGGAAAATGGAGGAGGGTGGTAGAGACTTTGAACTGCTCAGCATGGTCCTCTATAATCCCTCTGTGTTTATTCTCTCTCTGTCTAAGGGGCAGAGGCCCTCCTGTATTCGGTTTCCAACAGAACACATTTACAAAACGACTATTAGCTTCAGTTGAAGCTCTCCTGATCAATGGCAGCCAGGTTACAGCTGGCCCAGAGTCACAGTTAGTCCAAATTCGACAATTACAGGGGTGTGTAAGACACAGAACAAAAGTAAGCAACTTCATACTAGTCCTACTAATCCGTAGTGACAACTGCTACAACTGGAAAACAGAGAACGCGTTCATGTTCTGTGTCTATAAGGCGGAGAGGCTGGCACCTTCACAAAGACTTCCATCAAAGCTCAAGTTGAAAACAAACTTGTCAAACTTGTTCACAGTTTCTAAACAGTGAGACAAGCTTCTGTGGTCATACGTAGACCTCCATCAAAAGAGAGGAAGCCAGCAAAACAAAATCATTTTCATCTCTGTGTGCCTGTGTGTGTGAGCAGTGATTCCAGCCCTCATAAATCAACAACGAAGGTCTCCAAGGCAACTTTTGAGAAACAAGCAGAAGGCACAGGTTCAGGGAAAAGTCCTGCGTTTTTCTCCGAAATCCCATGTTTACCTAGTGTTTGAAATCATTTTATTCCATTTGTTTAAAGTAGCTAGATAAAAAATGCCTCTGATAGTCTTCCATGGGGTATAAACTTCCACCCAGTGCCATGCTCATGATCTTTTACATCTGTGAGCAAACAAGCAGTACTAAATCTTCAGGACCTCCTGTTATTACAGGAGTTATGAACTTTTCATGAAATTCATAATGACCACCCGTTAGCTAAAATAACGTCTGAACTCTAGAGTGGATTAGAGATAAAAACGGACATGAGACGATGCAAAACATGACAAGACCATTCTAGTAACTATGAGATCTGTGTGATAGGGTGCACATGATTATTGCGAATCTGTCCTAAATCAGGACTAACAGAAAGCAGCACTTTCAATTTATATTGTGCAACAGCATCTCATTTGAAGCACCTCATATTAGCACTTCAACCTTTTTACCAGCCCCAAAGCTCCAGCCTCATTAATTCAGAGTGCAACAACTTGGATACAGTCAAAAGTATATAAGTGAACACTGAACTGAGAATCCATTATTGTGAATCGAACTGAATTACAAGTGCATGCTTTAATACAGGCTGTGTTTTGTTGTTTGTGACCTATATTCATGTATTATTTAAATATGTAAATACACACATTGTCCTTTTAACGTTCTTTTGTTCACCATATATCAAATCCGCCACACCACTAATCACATTAATCAGCGGGCCACACAGAAGGTGAAAACAGGCCATGGATGTGAAGTTCAGGATTAATTAAGTGTCTCAGACATAGCAGGAAGGCAGCGTGAGCCTGTCCAAATACTACCCCAAAATATTCCCACAGTAAGTTCTGTTCCCCTGCCCTGTTTTATGGAGGGTAAACATAGCCTACTTACATTCCCTACATAGCCGACTCACATATGTTATTGTTCACATATGCACCGTCTGCCTCACACAAATAACAGTTCACATGCGCATATTTTAGTCCTGTACACCATATATCTTGAGCATGCAGTGCAGCACAGGTTCCCGCCTCCACTCCTGGGTCTGCTGAGTATTTGTTGTCCAAACACAGTACTCATGCGCAAGAGGAGCTTAACAGTGAACGTTTAAGCTGAATCTGGTCTGCTGTGCCAGGTAAGAACTGATCTCCAAGAAGGGAGTTGACAATACCCATGTGGTCGGATCTTCCACAGTGTTTCTCAAATTTACATTTACGGCATTTAGCAGACGCCTTTATCCAAAGCGACTTCCATTTCTAACTACAGGGGACAGTCTCCCTGGAGCAACTTGGGGTTAAGGGTCTTGCTCAGGGACCCAGTGGTGGTGCTGGAGGTAGGATTCAAACCCAGGACCTCATGGTCCAGAGGCAAGTGTCCTACCCACTGAGCTACCTCCACCCCAAATGTCCTGAGGCCCACTGCACTGAAGTTCATGTTGTTCCTCATCTAACGTGATTGATTCGGGTCAAGAAAGGCTTGCTAATTACCTGCATCAGCTCTGTCGGTTCCTGACTTGATTATGCAATTTTTGAACAAAAATTTAATAAACAGCATATTGAAATTTGACATCATGTGTCCGCTTTTTTAAAGGTTCACAAACAAATGAGGTTCTACCTCATTTCCCTACCCACCTCCCATAGCATAAAAAAACTTTCTGAATGCATTTTTAAAGCATTCTGTTGTCTTTCTATAGAACCGTGGTGAAGTAAATAACCGTTTGACTGTGTAAATGGTTCTTTCCCTGATTTAATAGTTCTGTAATACTAAAAGTGTTCTGCTATACGTTTCAAATCAGTTATGTTTTTGGGCAGGCCCACTACGTAGAACCACTTTTGCCAAATATAACAGAACCGCTTTGTGTTCCACCTGCACCAAACATTTTTATGTTTTTTTTGCTTGAACACCACCTCAAGTTCTGTGTTCCACCTGTTCCACATTTTTTTGTTCTCGTGCTCTAACACACCTGATTCAACTCAAGAAGTCATGATCTGAAGAAGCAGAGGGAAGAAAAAGAAAACAACAACAATCAAAACGAGCAGAGCAGCTGGGGCCTCCAGTGCTGGTAAGAAAACAAACAATGGAAAACACTGATCTGCCAAACAAAGTTGGAAAAACAAGACGATGCACAGCGCGCACGTTTGATTTTCCACCCCCTCTCCCCCCAAACATTGTTTTCCACGTGCGCGTGTGCGTGCGTTCCCGCAGTGTGTCGTCCAAAGCAAACAGCACGGTGTTCTCCCCTGACCAGCCCTGCTGCTGCTGCTGCATGCGTGCTGCCTCGAAGTGGTGATGTCAGAGGAACATGGCAGCAGATAGGACCCAGCAGAGAGCGTCCCCTCGCCTCGCCTCACCTGTGGCCGGCCGGCCTGCACTCTCCTACCTGCCGCGGGCCCCTTCACACCGCTCGGAGCTCTAGAGTCTCGCTGCTCTCCTCTCCAGCCCGTGGCGATGTGGTGTCTGCGCTCCCCGCTGCTTCTCGCGCTCCCGCTCGTGCTGCTGCTGCTGCGCGCCGCGCGCCCGGAGCTCGTGTTCCGCTGTCCGGGCTGCACGGCCGAGCGCCAGGCCGCGTGCCCCAGCCCGCCGGCCGCGTGCATCGAGATCGTGCGCGAGCCCGGCTGCGGCTGCTGCCCCGTGTGCGCGCGCCTGCTGGGCGAGCCGTGCGGAGTCTACACGCCGCGCTGCGCCAGCCTGCTGCGCTGCAGTCCCGTCCCGCGGGAGCCCTACCCGCTCGAGCAGCTCATCCGGGGCCACGGCCGCTGTGAGAAGAGAGTGGAGCCCACCGTCAGTCACGACCCGGAGGACAGCCACTCGGTGGACGGTGAGTGACCAGGAACGGGACGCGCCTTCGCGAGAGTCCCTGAACTCTTGTCAGTGCGCCCTAATCTATTGTAAAGTGTTCAACAAACTCGTTTGAATAAGTATGTGTAGATATGTGTGTTATATATATATATATATGTTACACTTATAAGTATGAGTAAGGTATGTTTAAGTTAAGGCAAGATAAGAGAAACCTTTATTAGTCCCACAAGTGGTACATTTGCTTGTGTAAATTTGCATAGTTTTCAGCAAACACTTTGGACGTCGTTTGAATAAGTAAGTTAGAAATATGTTACACTTGAGAGTATGCACAAGCATGAGTAAGGTATGGATAAGATTAAACAAGTTAAGAGAAACCTTTATTAGTCCCACACGTGGTTAATTTGCTTATGGTGTTCTACATGCAAAAAGTAGTCAGCAAACTCTTAGGAAGACGTTTGAATAATTAAACAGTTATAAGTATGTTATAAATATGCTAAACTTATGAGTATGCACAAGTATGAGTAAGGACTGTATAAAATAAGACAAGATGAGATTAAACCTTTATTAGTCCCACAACTGGAGAATTTTCTTATGTAGTTCTACATGTGCATAGTGGTCAGCAAACTCTTAGGATGTCGTTTGAATAAGTATGTGTAGTTATAAATGTGTTATGAATATGTTAAACTGAGGATAAGTAAGGTATGTATAAGATTAAACAAGATAAGAGAAACCTTTATTAGTCCCACAAGTAGGAAATTTGCTTGTGTAAATGCTTAGCTCATATGAGCACTGATTATTTGTGTAGTCATTTGCAGTGAAGAGTTACAAGGCATAGATTGCAATAAGTGCATATGTAAGTGTCTAGTCATACATAACTGCACATGCATGGAATGTCTATGTATTGAGTGTGTAGGAATGAATAAGTTATACATGCCTATACTGATTAACAACGCATGGGATGTTTATTCGGGCACTGCTAGGCACATAGGAACACTTTGTACAGTTATTTGCAGTGAAGTGTTACAGTTTGTTTATGCATTCATAAAGGGTGTAGTTATGCAAATGTATAAGTGCATATCTAAATGTGTAGACATGCATAGCTGCATATGCATGGGATGTTTAAGGATAAAGTGGGGAGGTGTGAATAAGGTATGCATAGTTATACAGAGAATGTCTATGCATCAAGTCATTCATATAAAATATGTGTATATATGCATAATGTGGTTGCGTTTATGCAGAAAGTTTAGCTCACTGCTCAGTATGTCCTCGTGGATGATGATCTATATATAAGTGTCCAGCCATGCATAAATGCATACATGTAAAAATATGCATGGCATGAGTTAAAACAAAGTGTGTGTAGTTATGCATATGCATTAAGAATATGCAATTATGGATAATGTATAT
The DNA here is from genome assembly GCA_037577295.1 of Ladigesia roloffi. Classification (NCBI taxonomy): domain Eukaryota; kingdom Metazoa; phylum Chordata; class Actinopteri; order Characiformes; family Alestidae; genus Ladigesia; species Ladigesia roloffi. The sequence goes on along the minus strand of JBBKCR010000002.1, from coordinate 17,869,410 downwards.
GGAGTATGTGTAGATATGCATACTGTGTTTGCATTTATGCAGAAACTTTGTCCCACTACTCAGTGTGCCATCATGGAATTTGATCCTTCAAGTTCATGGTGTTTTGTGCTGTTAGATTTACACGTTCCTAGCTCACGTCATGTCGGTTGCTTGTACTAATAATGCAGTACACTGCTGTAAACCGGGGCACACGAAGATTCCTGAGAGATGTCTGAAAAAAGTTAGAGAACTGTTTCTTTTTCAGACACTGTTGGGGTATCATGCTTGATCATTTGACAAGGAGGACTTGCTGACAGTATGAATTTGTTTCCCCTTCATTTCTTTCACTCTATATTTTGGCAAGCTATTCCCAGCCTCTTTTACACACCACCCAAAATTTCAGTTTTTGGTGCCACCCCTTCTGTATAAAATAATACATACATGTATATATCCTAATATTTTGTAAGTTTAGAAAAAATGCAGGAGCCAGAAATTATGTTAAAAGTTTGATGGCGGTGGACAGATCTGTCCATGATTACATGTAGCTTAAAGGTTCAATATACAGAAAATGGAGGCACTTTATGTTATTTAATTTATTCTAAAGCATATATCTGCTTCAGGCCTGCACAGTTTTACATTCATAAACAGAAATATGTCAAAGAAACTAAACAGAGGAAAAGTATTCAGTATTCAAATGAATACCAGCACTACTTTGCTGGTGGCAAATACAAGTTTAAGAAGTAAAGTAAGAAGTGTGATACTTATTTGGAGCATTACAGTGTTCGGCCCATTCATATTAGAAAACTTAAATTTGGCAAGATTTAAGGGTCCCTTTTATTGTTATGCTCCCACCTCTATACTTCATCGTAGGTAGTGTTTTGTTTTTGCTTTTTCTGAATAGAAAACATTGTTTAAAAGAGTCCCTATTTGTCTAATTGCATGTGTATTTTATTATATTGGCAACCTTTAATGTAGGGTGTAGGAAAAAAGACGATTGTAATGCAGTTCATTGCTGTTTGTTCTCTGTGTAACTTTGGCTCCTGCTTTCAGGTGTTCCTGTATCTCTTTTCAAGTGACTGCTGGCTTCTCTCATACCTTCCTTATCATGTGTCTGAGAGAAACCTTGTGTTCAGAAAATAAGCAGTGATTTCATTTACTTTCCATTTGCATTTTATTGAACCATTTATACTGATGGGGCATCCAAGGTCTTTGCTTTGGCTTTGTAGCTTTTTCCTGTTACAGCATTGTTTACTGATGTTGTCCTGGAGAACTTTTTGGAAACTCTTTTGCCTTCTCCATGACTTAAATCTTACCAACCAATAATAACCTCATTCATTATGTAACTAGGTGCAATTTGCATGAGAGCCTTTTTGTTTGCATTTTTTGCAGCCTCCTGGTTAAGCTCAACACAAAACTGAACTTTTGTCCATATTTATAGATATAAAGTTAAAAGACATTATGTGTATACATTTGAAGTTGACAAATGCACTCAAACTATTTTTGTAATCTATATAGTATTCTAGAATGTTGTATTGTGACTGTATTAACTGTGTTAATGCCTTACCAAAAGTGTTTTTGTTACACTTACATTAAAAAGCACTAACAGTTTAAAAGCAAGTAACTGAAATGTTGACCTGTGCTTGCAGCAGGTCTGCAGGATGAGCAGTCAACTTCTATCTTGCTTTGCCATGCAAGCTAAATATGTGATCCAGGTTTTTGGGGAGAATGCTTTTTTGTAATCACAATGACTGAACTTTGCCAGAGGCCTTTGCTTTGAAACAAATTGGCTGCCATTATCATAATTTGCTGCTGAATTTCCAAGATATCAAAGGGGGGAAAGGCTAATGTAGTTTGGCAACGATTAGCACAGTGGACTTTGAGCTCGGTCCAGCCTCTCATGTGAATCTGCCCGGTTTCAATGGCTGTGATGTTTCTGCACGAAACGGCATATTTTGGGATGCCCAAGAACTGTAGAAACTGGAGCTGCCAAACCTGCGGGGGTAAATAATCTGGCCCCATCAGACCCAGTGACTCAGGTCTGCAGCATAAAAAAGCTGTTGCAAGGTCAAACAGCAAAACAGAGCCTGCTACGTAAATCACAGATTAGACAAAGTAAGAAAAAATATGCTGGCTTCCACATCAGGTTTGAGTTCAATAAAATTAGAAGGCCTTCTGTTCCATTCTTACATTAAGAAATATCTTACCAAAACAACAGTGTTACTTTTACCCCAAAAGTGTTCGATCAGCCACGACATGTTTGGCTTGTGATGTTTGCTTATTTAGTTTTGCAGTGGAGCTAGAGTTACAAGGCTAATGGTGCTGCTCAAACAAAAGATTGATTTTTCAACAAGCTGTTCCTTTAAACTGTAAGTTTTAAACAGTATCTGTATACACACCAACCAAAGGCTTCTGCTCTCTAGTGTGCACACTGTGTTGTGCTGATCATGTTTTTGCAGCTATTCTCCACTGGAGAACATGGAATGCAATGTCACTGCATTGGGTTCCAAATTAAAGGCGTAATAATAAGACATACTAAAAAAACTAAGATGATCAGGAACTTTCATAGCATGAGTGAGTATCCCGTGAGGTATTTTCTCTGCATTTAGGCTCATAAATTTTACTTCGTTTGTCCATTATAGGCTTTGCCTGGATTAGGACAATTAAGCCTGATGTGCCTCTCAGGTTATGAGTAGTGCAGTTCACTTTTGTAGCCCTGTGCCTGCTTTATTACCGTAACTTAAGACTGTTTTAGAAAAAAAGTGTCTTTGGATTGCCCAGGCTGTTGTGGATAAAGATTTTTTTTTTTGTAAACGCCATACTAGAATGAATGGCATATTTGGCAAAAAAAATTATTTCACCAGGGTTCATAATAGAGCAAGGCCCACTAGCAATGGGGAAATCAATATAGCAAACATAGCAAAATAATGCACAGTGCAAATATGAATCAATTTAAAATGAACATTCATTATTGTAGGGATGAAATTGGGAAACATGGTATATTTTACTTATTTTTCTTCATTTCATTATAGATTTCTTGATTTCTTGCCTGGTATTGAGTATTATAGTTGATGTATTAGCTCACAGGCAGATGATCTACAAATACAAACCATATTATGAGCAACCTATGCTATTTATGTTTTGGGTTTGTGAGCGCACTGCTCCACCTGTAGTCAGGTTTGCCTAGGTGCCAGATTTATGCATTGAGCATGACCCAACTGGCAGTGGATCCTGCTAGGAGCAATGGCTCCAGCACTGATGTAATCCCACCAGCAGCCAGGTGTCTGCTCAGATGCTTTTCTCTTGGCCTTCACTTTGGGTTCACTGACAGGTGATCAGGGGAACACAGTCAAAGAGGCATTATGAATGCAAGATATGATTATGTAGTTCATGGATGAGGGAAGTCTTGGCTTCACCTCATGGCAGGTAATTTGACAACATTAGTTCCATGCTATTGGTAACAAAAGCCCTCGCCCATACATGTACACTGCCATATCGGTTTGTTTTAGTATTTTGATTTTGCCATAAATATATCTTAGTTCCTCAGGCCTTACTTTACTATTTGAAGTTCTAGGTCAACGGTGTCTTCAAACAGAGAACTGTTTGATCAATTCAGTCCTATTCCAAAACCTTGATATTATTTATATTTTCTGTTTCTCATTAATGGAATACTTTATAGGATGGAGATTTGTTAACAGGAAAGAGCTTGAGATGAAGTGGCTAAACATACTGTGAGTCTGTCTCAGGCAGATGTTCTGCCATGTAGTGTTTCTTTGATGCTCCCTGCTGGGATACAAATGTGTAAAAGGTCACCACTGTGGTTTTGCAGATGAAACCACTTTCCAACAGCGCATATAACAACAACCAGATCTATAGCTTTGGAAACTGACCAGCATTTTCAGCCAAAAATGAACATAAAATGGATAGGAGCTCACTATATATCCTACGTAGAGATGTAAATGCACTGGAAATCATGCTAATTAGCAGAAACATCAGCTATTGTTACTCATAAACAGCACTGATCATAATGTAAATAATGTGAGCCAGATAAGTGCATTCATGCTGTGCTTGAATGTTGCTGCTAATCTTATCCTTAAAAGGCTTTCAACCTGATTGTACAGTCTTTAGACTGAACAGTTTTAGCCTTCAGACAATAGAAAATTTGCTTGGCTTGTTAGAGACCACATACTGCTAATAATGTGGATAATAGAAATACTGGAAATGTGTTTGGGTGCTAGAGTATTTCATATATTTATTTTCATATTATTGGATGGCAAAAATATTGGATGGGGCTTCTCCACTCCACAGGGATTCTGCAGGTCTACTAAACCAATGTTGGGAAGCTTCACAGTCCTCCAGTCAACACTCAGCACTGGGCATGTCAATCTGTATAGTGTATTTGACACACAGTGCCTCCATCAAAAAAACCTGACCAAAGACACAATATCCTTCAAAATTTTCCCATTGATAAAGGTTATTTTAGTGTTGACATATACATTACATGTTAAAACTATAATTAGCTAGACACCAATGGGTTTTTGGATGTGCAATGTAATGTTATAAACTGTTTGGGGATTTGCAAAAAACAAAGTTTACTTAAAGATTCTGCAAACAACATATTAGATAGCAACTTACTCCTTTATTTATTTATTTATTTATTTATTTATTTACTTTCTAAATAGAACAATCTGCTTTTTTAGCATTTATATGCAACCCGTTTGCAAGCGATTTTTTACACAAACAATGATTCCAGATTTCTGAAAGGCTTAGTAGAGATTTTGAAAGATCAGTAAACATTCACCTGAATGTTCAGTTTTCTGTTTTCAGGGTGTACGGTGTGTTTACGTTCCTTTATTGTTTCTTTCTTGGCATGTGGACTGTGATTGCCCTCAGAAGCCTGCGGGGGGTGTGATGTGTTGGCGCCTGTACCCCCCCTCTCCCCAAAGCACCCCCACAGAGACTAATTAGAGTGGGGATGCCTTGGGTGGTGCCTGCATGTCAGTACCTGTGACCCCAGAGAGGCTCCTCACGGGCAGCTTGACTTTACCTTAGCCTGAAGGTGTTGGGGGCGTCGGGAGTGTCAGTCATGCGATGGAAATAAACGCCAGCCTGCCATCACCCCCAGCCCTCTTAAGTGAACCTTCCTCCCCCTTACAGTCTAGAAAAGAGATTGGGGAGGGTGTGTTCAAAGCTGCAGCTTCAGACCAGCACGTCCAACCATTTTTCACTTTACACAGTAAAGCTGACGCAAAGCCTCGGGTGCTATTAGTCAGACAGATAACAGGGGGAAAAAATTGAATGCAAGCAAGTGTAAGCAAGGAAAGCAGTCTGGATTTACTATGAAAATACCTTTTTTTTCTGAAATCTGCAAAATACAGCAGTTAACACTACAAGGTAGACTTTCTGTCTGTACTTGTGGGCACATTCTTGTGCCTGACCAGTGTTAGGGCTCAGCCAGTATTGTCCTGCAGATTTATCAGCATTGGCCTAAACTGGTAATGACAAAGCACTGATGTTTAGTTGTAGTAATGAACCTTCGATAAAATAAGGATCATAATGGTTTCAAGCTCAAATGCCAGCCCTTATAAAGTATTCTAAAATAATGGTAACCGCCTGCTTAGTTCTCCTCCAAGTATGCAGTTAAAAACACCATAAAAACAGAACACCAAAAATATGTTAAATGCATCCTAAACATCAGAACAAAACAAAAGAGCAGCTAAGATAGAGCCAAGTAACAGAATCCAAACTGCTCCAAACCTGCAAAAACTGTGTAAAGTGTCCGCTATTGAGTTTATTAAAATTAATCTTGGCACTCATTTTGAATCAATCAACAAAGAAATGTAAAAAATAATGGCTTAGTGAAAAATCTTCATTTTCGACTCCAGACAGTTGATCAGCCATTACGTGTTTGGAGTCAAAAGTTTTCTTCTTTGGGTTTGGAGTGGATGAGGCTGTGGGTACCAAACACTATAAACTCAATATCTACTCAAATTGTAAAAATGTCCATTACCTGTTCTAGGGTTCATCGAAGTGCAGAATTGTCCATGTGGATTATGACTAAATCAGTGCAGTGAAAAGCAGGACTGAGAGATGAGATTCCTCTCATTTGTTGAACTATTCCTTTTGCTACAAATATTGAGGCCTGTTTCATTTATAAAACGAGATAATATGAGCAGATGTACCAGCAGATACTCGCAAATAGGGGAAAAGGCACCAGGCATAAGACACTCACTTACATTTACATAAAACGCAGCATATTTATAGCAGACAACCGAAACATGAAAGGAATATCAGAGAAGACTCTTTGTTCTCCCTCAAGAATACTTTGGGGTTCTTTCAGGGGCAACTTTGTGTGTTTTGTTGGCTTTACACTTTATTTTTGGATACAATTCTTACAAACAATTTAGAGGATTCTCTTAAACACAACAAGGCTATAGGTGGGCATCTCGTAACATGGCAGTGCCTCTTCTAATAAGTACTTAGAAGTTTATTCATTTTGTGATGTAACCTTACTAACAAACAGCAACATCTTAACAAAGATAATGGTAATATTAAAGTAAATGGAGTGGAATCTAAACAGGAGACCCCAACAAGATCAGAGAGACGGCACAGAGAACACACACATCACACGTGTGGATATACATCACTCTAAACACACACACAGCACACCTGCAGAACCTGCAAGCTGGAGTTAAAGAACGGGGTTCTGCACAGCACCTGAAAATGCACTGCTAGCTAACATGCTAATGCTAGCACTGCAGTGAGTCCGGTCTAAAGGAGCTTGGCTGTGCGGCAGCTTAAACTGTTCCCACTGTCTTTTTACACTTAAATTTACCTGAACAGTCAAGGTTTCAAGTTTTAGTAAGGTTAATTTGAATGTTGAATGTTACTGTTACAAAGAACTTTAATAAAAAGTGTTGGATATATATATATATATATATATATATATATATATATATATATAGTAAGCTTTCTTAACATGT